>CM055122.1:266523430-267066285 GCA_029206835.1 Rana muscosa | reverse complement strand
CGCCACCATATCTTCCCTTCCCCACTATATCTTCCCATCCCCACCATATCTTCCCATCGCCACAATATCTTCCCATCCCCACGATCTCTTCCCAACCCCACTATATCTTCCCATCCCCACTATATCTACCCATCCCCACCATATCTTCCCATCCCCACCATATCTTCCCATTCCCACTATATTTTCCCATCTCCACTATATCTTCCCATCCCCACTATATCTTCCCATCCCCACCATATCATCCCATCCCCACTATATCTTCCCATCCCCACCATATCTTCCCATCCCCACCATATCATCCCATCCCCACTATATCTTCCCATCCCCACTATATCTTCCCATCCCCACCATATCTTCCCATTCCACTATATTTTCCCATCCCCACTATATCTTCCTATCCCCACCATATCTTCCCATCCCCACCATATCTTCCCATCCCCACTATATCTTCCCATCCCCACTATATCTTCCCATCCCCACCATATCTTCCCATCCCCACTATATCTTCCCATCCACACTATACCTTCCCATCCAACCATATCTTCCCATCCCCACTATATCTTCAAATCCCCACCATATCTTCCATCCCCAATATATATTCCCATCGACACCATATCTTCCCATGCCCACTATATCTACCCATCCCCACCATATCTTCCCATCCCCACCATATCTTCCCATCGCCACCATATCTTCCCTTCCCCACTATATCTTCCCATCCCCACTATATCTTCCCATCCCCACTATATCTTCCCATCCCCACCATATCTTCCCTTCCCCACTATATCTTCCCATCCCCACTATATCTTCCCATCCCCACTATATCTTCCCAACCCACCATATCTTCCCTTCCCCAACATATCTTCCCATCACCACCATATCTTCCCTTCCCCACTATATCCTCCCATCCCCACTATATCTTCCCATCCCCACCATATCTTCCCATCCCCACTATATCTTCCATCCCCACTATATCTACCCATCCCCACTATATCTTCCATCCCCACTATATCTTCCATCCCCACTATATCTTCCCATCCCCACCATATCTTCCCATCCCCACCATATCTTCCCATCCCCACTATATCTTCCATCCCCACTATATCTTCCCATCCCCACCATATCTTCCCATCCCCACTATATCTTCCCATCCCCACTATACCTTCCCATCCAACCATATCTTCCCATCCCCACTATATCTTCCCATCCCCACCATATCTTCCTATCCCCACTATATCTTCCCATCCCCACCATATCATCCATCCCCACTATATCTTCCCATCCCCACTATATCTTCCCATCCCCACCATATCTTCCCATCCCCACCATATCATCCCATCCCCACTATATCTTCCCATCCCCACTATATCTTCCCATCCCCACCATATCTTCCCATTCCCACTATATTTTCCCATCCCCACTATATCTTCCTATCCCCACCATATCTTCCCATCCCCACCATATCTTCCCATCCCCACTATATCTTCCCATCCCCACTATATCTTCCCATCCCCACAATATCTACCCATCCCCACCATATCTTCCCATCCCCACCATATCTTCCCATTCCCACTATATTTTCCCATCTCCACTATATCTTCCCATCCCCACTATATCTTCCCATCCCCACCATATCATCCCATCCCCACTATATCTTCCCATCCCCACCATATCTTCCCATCCCCACCATATCATCCCATCCCCACTATATCTTCCCATCCCAACTATATCTTCCCATCCCCAACATATCTTCCCATTCCCACTATATTTTCCCATCCCCACTATATCTTCCCATCCCCACCATATCTTCCCATCCCCACCATATCTTCCCATCACCACTATATCTTCCCATCCCCACTATATCTTCCCATCCCCACCATATCTTCCCATCCCCACTATATCTTCCCATCCCCACTATACCTTCCCATCCAACCATATCTTCCCATCCCCACTATATCTTCCCATCCCCACCATATCTTCCCATCCCCACTATATCTTCCCATCCCCACCATATCTTCCCATGCCCACTATATCTACCCATCCCCACCATATCTTCCCATCCCACCATATCTTCCCATCGCCACCATATCTTCCCTTCCCCACTATATCTTCCCATCCCCACTATATCTTCCCATCCCCACTATATCTTCCATCCCCACTATATCTTCCCTTCCCCACTATATCTTCCCATCCCCACTATATCTCCCATCCCCACTATATCTTCCCATCCCCACCATATCTTCCTTCCCCACCATATCTTCCCATCACCACCATATCTTCCCTTCCCCACTATATCCTCCCATCCCCACTATATCTTCCCATCCCCACCATATCTTACCATCCCCATGATATCTTCCCAACCCCACTATATCTTCCCATCCCCACTATATCTACCCATCCCCACCATATCTTCCCATCCCCACCATATCTTCCCATCCCCACTATATTTTCCCATCTCCACTATATCTTCCCATCCCCACTATATCTTCCCATCCCCACCATATCATCCCATCCCCACTATATCTTCCCATCCCCACCATATCTTCCCATTCCCATCCCCACAACCCCATCCCACCATATCTTCCATCCCCACCATCTCATCCCATCCCCACTATATCTTCCCATCCCACTATCCTTCCATCCCACATATTTCCCATCCCACTATTCCCTCCCCATATCTCATCCCATACTTCCCATCCCACCATATCTTCCCATCACCACTATATCTTCCCATCCCCACTATATCTTCCCATCCCCACCATATCTTCCCATCCCCACTTATCTTCCCATCCCCACTATACCTTCCATCCAACCATATCTTCCCATCCCCACTATATCTTCCCATCCCCACCATATCTTCCCATCCCACTATATCTTCCCATCCCCACCATATCTTCCATCCCCCATACTCCACCCCACATATCTTCCCATCCCCACCATATCTTCCCATCGCCACCATATCTTCCCATCCCCACTATATCTTCCCATCCCCACCATATCTTCCCTTCCCCACTATATCTTCCCATCCCCACTATATCTTCCCATCCCCACTATATCTTCCCATCCCCACTATATCTTCCCATCCCCACCATATCTTCCCTTCCCCACCATATCTTCCCATCACCACCATATCTTCCCATCACCACCATATCTTCCCTTCCCCACTATATCCTCCCATCCCCACTATATCTTCCCATCCCCACCCATATCTTCCCATCCCCACTATATCTTCCCATCCCCCACTATATCTACCCATCCCCACTATATCTTCCCATCCCCACTATATCTTCCCATCCCCACCATATCTTCCCATCCCCACTATATCTTCCCATCCCCACTATATCTACCCATCCCCACTATATCTTCCCATCCCCACTATATCTTCCCATCCCCACCATATCTTCCATCCCCACTATATCTTCCCATCCCCACCATATCTTCCCATCCCCACTATACTTCCCATCCCCACCATATCTTCCATCCCCACCATATCTACCATCCCCACTATATCTTCCCATCCCCACTATATCTTCCCTCCCCACCATATCTTCCCATCCCCACTATATCTTCCCATCCCCACTATATCTTCCCATCCCCACCATATATTCCCATCCCCACCATATCTTCCCATCGCCACCATATCTTCCCATCCCCACGATATCTTCCCATCCCCACTATATCTTCCCATCCCCACCATATCTTCCCATCCCCACTATATCTCCCATCCCCACTATATCTTCCCATCCCCACTATATCTACCCATCCCACTATATCTACCCATCCCCACTATGTCTTCCCATCCCCACTATATCTTCCCATCCCCACTATCTTCCCATCCCCACTACATCTTCCCATCCCCACTATATCTACCCATCCCCACCATATCTTCCATCCCCACTATATCTTCCCATCCCCACTATATCTTCCCATCCCCACTATATCTTCCCATCCCCACTATATCTACCCATCCCCACCATATCTTCCCATCCCCACTATATCTTCCCATCCCCACTATATCTTCCCATCCCCACCATATCTTCCCATCCCCACTATATCTTCCCATCCCCACTATATCTTCCCATCCCCACTATATCTACCCATCCCCACTATCTCCCATCCCACTATATCTTCCCATCCCCACTATATCTTCCCATCCCCACTATATCTTCCCATCCCCACTATATCTTCCCATCCCCACCATATATTCCCTTCCCCACCATATCTTCCCATCCCCACCATATCTTCCATCGCCACAATATCTTCCCATCCCACGATATCTTCCCATCCACACTATATTTACCCATCCCCACCATATCTTCCCATCCCCACTATATCTACCCATCCCCACTATATCTTCCCATCCCCACTATATCTTCCCATCCCCACCATATCTTCCCTTCCCACTATATCTTCCCATCCCCACAATATCTTCCCATCCCCACGATATCTTCCCAACCCCACTATATCTTCCCATCCCCACTATATCTTCCCATCCCCACTATATCTACCCATCCCCACCATATCTTCCCATCCCCACCATATCTTCCCATTCCCACTATATTTTCCCATCTCCACTATATCTTCCCATCCCCACTATATCTTCCCATCCCCACTATATCTTCCCATCCCCACCATATCATCCCATCCCCACCATATCTTCCCAACCCCACTATATCTTCCCAACCCCACTATATCTTCCCATCCCCACTATATCTTCCCATCCCCACTATATTTACCCATCCCCACCATATCTTCCCATCCCCACTATATCTACCCATCCCCACTATATCTTCCCATCCCCACTATATCTTCCCATCCCCACCATATATTCCCATCCCCACCATATCTTCCCATCGCCACGATATCTTCCCTTCCCCACTATATCTTCCCATCCCCACCATATCTTCCCATCGCCACAATATCTTCCCATCCCCACGATATCTTCCCAACCCCACTATATCTTCCCATCCCCACTATATCTACCCATCCCCACCATATCTTCCCATCCCCACCATATCTTCCCATTCCCACTATATTTTCCCATCTCCACTATATCTTCCCATCCCCACTATATCTTCCCATCCCCACCATATCATCCCATCCCCACTATATCTTCCCATCCCCACCATATCTTCCCATCCCCACCATATCATCCCATCCCCACTATATCTTCCCATCCCCACTATATCTTCCCATCCCCACTATATCTTCCCATCCCCACTATATCTTCCCATCCCCACTATATCTTCCCATCCCCACTATATCTTCCCATCCCCACCATATATTCCCTTCCCCACCATATCTTCCCATCCCCACCATATCTTCCCATCGCCACAATATCTTCCCATCCCCACGATATCTTCCCATCCACACTATATTTACCCATCCCCACCATATCTTCCCATCCCCACTATATCTACCCATCCCCACTATATCATCCCATCCCCACTATATCTTCCCATCCCCACCATATCTTCCCTTCCCCACTATATCTTCCCATCCCCACAATATCTTCCCATCCCCACGATATCTTCCCAACCCCACTATATCTTCCCATCCCCACTATATCTTCCCATCCCCACTATATCTACCCATCCCCACCATATCTTCCCATCCCCACCATATCTTCCCATTCCCACTATATTTTCCCATCTCCACTATATCTTCCCATCCCCACTATATCTTCCCATCCCCACCATATCATCCCATCCCCACCATATCTTCCCAACCCCACTATATCTTCCCAACCCCACTATATCTTCCCATCCCCACTATATCTTCCCATCCCCACTATATTTACCCATCCCCACCATATCTTCCTATCCCCACTATATCTACCCATCCCCACTATATCTTCCCATCCCCACTATAACTTCCCATCCCCACCATATATTCCCATCCCCACCATATCTTCCCATCGCCACCATATCTTCCCTTCCCCACTATATCTTCCCATCCCCACCATATCTTCCCATCGCCACAATATCTTCCCATCCCCACGATATCTTCCCAACCCCACTATATCTTCCCATCCCCACTATATCTACCCATCCCCACCATATCTTCCCATCCCCACCATATCTTCCCATTCCCACTATATTTTCCCATCTCCACTATATCTTCCCATCCCCACTATATCTTCCCATCCCCACCATATCATCCCATCCCCACTATATCTTCCCATCCCCACCATATCTTCCCATCCCCACCATATCATCCCATCCCCACTATATCTTCCCATCCCCACCATATCTTCCCATTCCCACTATATTTTCCCATCCCCACTATATCTTCCTATCCCCACCATATCTTCCCATCCCCACCATATCTTACCATCCCCACTATATCTTCCCATCCCCACTATATCTTCCCATCCCCACCATATCTTCCCATCCCCACTATATCTTCCCATCCACACTATACCTTCCCATCCAACCATATCTTCCCATCCCCACTATATCTTCAAATCCCCACCATATCTTCCCATCCCCAATATATATTCCCATCGACACCATATCTTCCCATGCCCACTATATCTACCCATCCCCACCATATCTTCCCATCCCCACCATATCTTCCCATCGCCACCATATCTTCCCTTCCCCACTATATCTTCCCATCCCCACTATATCTTCCCATCCCCACTATATCTTCCCATCCCCACCATATCTTCCCTTCCCCACTATATCTTCCCATCCCCACTATATCTTCCCATCCCCACTATATCTTCCCAACCCCACCATATCTTCCCTTCCCCAACATATCTTCCCATCACCACCATATCTTCCCTTCCCCACTATATTCTCCCATCCCCACTATATCTTCCAATCCCCACCATATCTTCCCATCCCCACTATATCTTCCCATCCCCACTATATCTACCCATCCCCACTATATCTTCCCATCCCCACTATATCTTCCCATCCCCACTATATCTTCCCATCCCCACCATATCTTCCCATCCCCACCATATCTTCCCATCCCCACTATATCTTCCCATCCCCACTATATCTTCCCATCCCCACCATATCTTCCCATCCCCACTATATCTTCCCATCCCCACTATACCTTCCCATCCAACCATATCTTCCCATCCCCACTATATCTTCCCATCCCCACCATATCTTCCTATCCCCACTATATCTTCCCATCCCCACCATATCATCCCATCCCCACTATATCTTCCCATCCCCACTATATCTTCCCATCCCCACCATATCTTCCCATCCCCACCATATCATCCCATCCCCACTATATCTTCCCATCCCCACTATATCTTCCCATCCCCACCATATCTTCCCATTCCCACTATATTTTCCCATCCCCACTATATCTTCCTATCCCCACCATATCTTCCCATCCCCACCATATCTTCCCATCCCCACTATATCTTCCCATCCCCACTATATCTTCCCATCCCCACTATATCTTCCCATCCCCACCATATCTTCCCATCCCCACTATATCTTCCCATCCCCACTATACCTTCCCATCCAACCATATCTTCCCATCCCTACTATATCTTCCCATCCCCACCATATCTTCCCATCCCCAATATATATTCCCATCCCCACCATATCTTCCCATGCCCACTATATCTACCCATCTCCACCATATCTTCCCATCCCCACCATATCTTCCCATCGCCACCATATCTTCCCTTCTCCACTATATCTTCCCATCCCCACTATATCTTCCCATCCCCACTATATCTTCCCATCCCCACCATATCTTCCCTTCCCCACTATATCTTCCCATCCCCACTATATCTTCCCAACCCCACCATATCTTCCCTTCCCCACCATATCTTCCCATCACCACCATATCTTCCCTTCCCCACTATATCCTCCCATCCCCACTATATCTTCCCATCCCCACCATATCTTCCCATCCCCACTATATCTTCCCATCCCCACTATATCTACCCATCCCCACTATATCTTCCCATCCCCACTATATCTTCCCATCCCCACTATATCTTCCCATCCCCACCATATCTTCCCATCCCCACCATATCTTCCCATCCCCACTATATCTTCCCATCCCCACTATATCTTCCCATCCCCACCATATCTTCCCATCCCCACTATATCTTCCCATCCCCACTATACCTTCCCATCCAACCATATCTTCCCATCCCCACTATATCTTCCCATCCCCACCATATCTTCCCATCCCCACTATATCTTCCCATCCCCACCATATCTTCCCATGCCCACTATATCTACCCATCCCCACCATATCTTCCCATCCCCACCATATCTTCCCATCGCCACCATATCTTCCCTTCCCCACTATATCTTCCCATCCCCACTATATCTTCCCATCCCCACTATATCTTCCCATCCCCACCATATCTTCCCTTCCCCGCTATATCTTCTCATCCCCACTATATCTTCCCATCCCCACTATATCTTCCCATCCCCACTATATCTTCCCAACCCCACCATATCTTCCCTTCCCCACCATATCTTCCCATCACCACCATATCTTCCCTTCCCCACTATATCCTCCCATCCCCACTATATCTTCCCATCCCCACCATATCTTCCCATCCCCACTATATCTTCCCATCCCCACTATATCTACCCATCCCCACTATATCTTCCCATCCCCACTATATCTTCCCATCCCCACTATATCTTCCCATCCCCACCATATCTTCCCATCCCCACTATATCTTCCCATCCCCACTATATCTACCCATCCCCACTATATCTTCCCATCCCCACTATATCTTCCCATCCCCACCATATCTTCCCATCCCCACTATATCTTCCCATCCCCACCATATCTTCCCATCCCCACTATATCTTCCCATCCCCACCATATCTTCCCATCCCCACTATATCTACCCATCCCCACTATATCTTCCCATCCCCACTATATCTTCCCATCGCCACCATTTCTTCCCATCCCCACGATATATTCCCATCCCCACTATATCTACCCATCCCCACCATATCTTCCCATCCCCACTATATCTACCCATCCCCACTATATCTTCCCATCCCCACTATATCTTCCCATCCCCACTATATCTTCCCATCGCCACCATTTCTTCCCATCCCCACGATATATTCCCATCCCCACTATATCTACCCATCCCCACCATATCTTCCCATCCCCACTATATCTACCCATCCCCACTATATCTTCCCATCCCCACTATATCTTCCCATCCCCACCATATCTTCCCATCGCCACCATATCTTCCCATCCCCACGATATCTTCCCATCCCCACGATATCTTCCCAACCCCACTATATCTTCCCATCCCCACTATATCTACCCATCCCCACCATATCTTCCCATCCCCACCATATCTTCCCATTCCCACTATATTTTCCCATCTCCACTATAGCTTCCCATCCCCACTATATCTTCCCATCCCCACCATATCATCCCATCCCCACTATATCTTCCCATCCCCACTATATCTTCCCATCCCCACCATATCTTCCCATCCCCACCATATCATCCCATCCCCACTATATCTTCCCATCCCCACTATATCTTCCCATCCCCACCATATCTTCCCATTCCCACTATATTTTCCCATCTCCACTATATCTTCCCATCCCCACCATATCTTCCCATCCCCACCATATCTTCCCATCCCCACTATATCTTCCCATCCCCACTATATCTTCCCATCCCCACCATATCTTCCCATCCCCACTATATCTACCCATCCCCACTATATCTTCCCATCCCCACTATATCTTCCCATCCCCACCATATCTTCCCATCCCCACCATATCTTCCCATCCCCACAATATCTTCCCAACCCCACTATATCTTCCCATCCCCACTATATCTACCCTTCCCCACCATATCTTCCCATCCCCACCATATCTTCCCATTCCCACTATATTTTCCCATCTCCACTATATCTTCCCATCCCCACTATATCTTCCCATCCCCACCATATCATCCCATCCCCACTATATCTTCCCATCCCCACCATATCTTCCCATCCCCACCATATCATCCCATCCCCACTATATCTTCCCATCCCAACTATATCTTCCCATCCCCAACATATCTTCCCATTCCCACTATATTTTCCCATCCCCACTATATCTTCCCATCCCCACCATATCTTCCCATCCCCACCATATCTTCCCATCACCACTATATCTTCCCATCCCCACTATATCTTCCCATCCCCACCATATCTTCCCATCCCCACTATATCTTCCCATCCCCACTATACCTTCCCATCCAACCATATCTTCCCATCCCCACTATATCTTCCCATCCCCACCATATCTTCCCATCCCCACTATATCTTCCCATCCCCACCATATCTTCCCATGCCCACTATATCTACCCATCCCCACCATATCTTCCCATCCCCACCATATCTTCCCATCGCCACCATATCTTCCCTTCCCCACTATATCTTCCCATCCCCACTATATCTTCCCATCCCCACTATATCTTCCCATCCCCACCATATCTTCCCTTCCCCACTATATCTTCCCATCCCCACTATATCTTCCCATCCCCACTATATCTTCCCATCCCCACCATATCTTCCCTTCCCCACCATATCTTCCCATCACCACCATATCTTCCCTTTCCCACTATATCCTCCCATCCCCACTATATCTTCCCATCCCCACCATATCTTACCATCCCCATGATATCTTCCCAACCCCACTATATCTTCCCATCCCCACTATATCTACCCATCCCCACCATATCTTCCCATCCCCACCATATCTTCCCATCCCCACTATATTTTCCCATCTCCACTATATCTTCCCATCCCCACTATATCTTCCCATCCCCACCATATCATCCCATCCCCACTATATCTTCCCATCCCCACCATATCTTCCCATCCCCACCATATCATCCCATCCCCACTATATCTTCCCATCCCAACTATATCTTCCCATCCCCAACATATCTTCCCATTCCCACTATATTTTCCCATCCCCACTATATCTTCCCATCCCCACCATATCTTCCCATCCCCACCATATCTTCCCATCACCACTATATCTTCCCATCCCCACTATATCTTCCCATCCCCACCATATCTTCCCATCCCCACTATATCTTCCCATCCCCACTATACCTTCCCATCCAACCATATCTTCCCATCCCCACTATATCTTCCCATCCCCACCATATCTTCCCATCCCCACTATATCTTCCCATCCCCACCATATCTTCCCATGCCCACTATATCTACCCATCCCCACCATATCTTCCCATCCCCACCATATCTTCCCATCGCCACCATATCTTCCCATCCCCACTATATCTTCCCATCCCCACCATATCTTCCCTTCCCCACTATATCTTCCCATCCCCACTATATCTTCCCATCCCCACTATATCTTCCCATCCCCACTATATCTTCCCATCCCCACCATATCTTCCCTTCCCCACCATATCTTCCCATCACCACCATATCTTCCCATCACCACCATATCTTCCCTTCCCCACTATATCCTCCCATCCCCACTATATCTTCCCATCCCCACCATATCTTCCCATCCCCACTATATCTTCCCATCCCCACTATATCTACCCATCCCCACTATATCTTCCCATCCCCACTATATCTTCCCATCCCCACCATATCTTCCCATCCCCACTATATCTTCCCATCCCCACTATATCTACCCATCCCCACTATATCTTCCCATCCCCACTATATCTTCCCATCCCCACCATATCTTCCCATCCCCACTATATCTTCCCATCCCCACCATATCTTCCCATCCCCACTATATCTTCCCATCCCCACCATATCTTCCCATCCCCACCATATCTACCCATCCCCACTATATCTTCCCATCCCCACTATATCTTCCCATCCCCACCATATCTTCCCATCCCCACTATATCTTCCCATCCCCACTATATCTTCCCATCCCCACCATATATTCCCATCCCCACCATATCTTCCCATCGCCACCATATCTTCCCATCCCCACGATATCTTCCCATCCCCACTATATCTACCCATCCCCACCATATCTTCCCATCCCCACTATATCTACCCATCCCCACTATATCTTCCCATCCCCACCATATCTTCCCATCCCCACCATATCTTCCCATCCCCACGATATCTTCCCATCCCCACAATATCTTTCCAACCCCAATATATCTTCCCATCCCCACTATATCTACCCATCCCCACCATATCTTCCCATCCCCACCATATCTTCCCATCCCCACCATATCTTCCCATTCCCACTATATTTTCCCATCTCCACTATATCTTCCCATCCCCACTATATCTTCCCATCCCCACCATATCATCCCATCCCCACTATATCTTCCTATCCCTACTATATCTTCCCATCCCCACCATATCTTCCCATCCCCACCATATCATCCCATCCCCACTATATCTTCCCATCCCCACTATATCTTCCCATTCCCACTATATTTACCCATCCCCACTATATCTTCCTATCCCCACCATATCTTCCCATCCCCACCATATCTTCCCATCCCCACTATATCTTCCCATCCCCACTATATCTTCCCATCCCCACCATATCTTCCCATCCCCACCATATCTTCCCATCCCCACTATATCTTCCGATCCCCACTATACCTTCCCATTCAACCATATCTTCCCATCCCCACTATATCTTCCCATCCCCACCATATCTTCCCATCCCCACTATATCTTCCCATCCCCACCATATCTTCCCATGCCCACTATATCTACCCATCCCCACCATATCTTCCCATCCCCACCATATCTTCCCATCGCCACCATATCTTCCCTTCCCCACTATATCTTCCCATCCCGACTATATCTTCCCATCCCCACTATATCTTCCCATCCCCACCATATCTTCCCTTCCCCACTATATCTTCCCATCCCCACTATATCTTCCCATCCCCACTATATCTTCCCATCCCCACTATATCTTCCCATCCCCACTATATCTACCCATCCCCACCATATCTTCCCATCCCCACTATATCTTCCCATCCAACCATATCTTCCCATCCCCACTATATTTTCCCATCCCCACTATATCTACCCATCCCCACCATATCTTCCCATCCCCACTATATCTTCACATCCCCACCATATCTTCACATCCCCACCATATCTACCCATCCCCACTATATCTACCCATCCCCACCATATCTTCCCATCCCCACCATATCTTCCCATCCCCACTATATCTTCCCATCCCCACCATATCTTCCCATCCCCACTATATCTTCCCATTCCCACCATATCTTCCCATCCCCACCATATCTTCCCATCCCCACTATACCTTCCCATCCAACCATATCTTCCCATCCCCACTATATCTTCCCATCCCCACTATTTCTACCCATCCCCACCATATTTTCCCATCCCCACTATACCTTCCCATCCCCACTATACCTTCCCATCCAACCATATCTTCCCATCCCCACCATATCTTCCCATCCCTACTATATCTACCCATCCCCACCATATCTTCCCATCCCCACTATACCTTCCCATCCAACCATATCTTCCCATCCCCACTATATCTTCCCATCCACACTATATCTACCCATCCCCACCATATCTTCCCATCCCCACTATATCTTCCCATCCCCACCATATCTTCCCATCCCCACTATTTCTACCCATCCCCACTATATCTACCCATCCCCACCATATCTTCCCATCCCCACCATATCTTCCCATCCCCACTATATCTTCCCATCCCCACCATATCTTCCCATCCCCACTATATCTTCCCATTCCCACCATATCTTCCCATCCCCACCATATCTTCCCATCCCCACTATACCTTCCCATCCAACCATATCTTCCCATCCCCACCATATCTTCCCATGCCCACTATATCTACCCATCCCCACCATATCTTCCCATCACCACCATATCTTCCCTTCCCCACTATATCCTCCCATCCCCACTATATCTTCCCATCCCCATCATATCTTCCCATCCCCACCATATCTTCCCATCCCCACTATATCTACCCATCCCCACCATATCTTCCCATCCCCACCATATCTTCCCATCCCCACTATATCTTCCCATCCAACCATATCTTTCCATCCCCACTATATCTTCCCGTCCCCACTATATCTACCCAACCCCACCATATCTTCCCATCCCCACTATATCTTCCCATCCCCACCATATCTTCCCATCCCCACCATATCTTCCCATCCCCACTATATCTACCTGTCACGTACCTGACGGTGACGAGCCCGGTTAGCAGAGGGAGGCCTCCCTTACGGCTCCCACCGGCGGCCCCTGGTGGTATAACAGGAAGCATGGAGGTGGAAGGGGTACGAGTGCCTGGCAGGATCAAGAACTACCGCAGGTGATCAGGAACCAGCAGGTGAGGAGGCAGGAACCAGGAACTACAGCAGGTGAGTGGACAGGAACCAGGAACTACAGCAGGTGAGTAGACAGGAACCAGGAACTCAGAAGATGACCCAGACCGGGAGGCACAGCAGGTAGACTGGAACCACTGGGCAGCAGCAGATGAACAGGAACCAGCAGATGAGCAGACAGGAACCAGCAGATGAGCAGACAGGAACCAGGAACTGCAGCAGGTGAGTAGACAGGAACCAGGAACTCAGCAGATGACCCGGACCGGGAGGCACAGCAGGTAGACTGGAACCACTGGGCAGAAGCAGGTGAACAGGAACCAGCAGATGAGCAGACAGGAACCAGCAGATGAGCAGACAGGAACCAGCAGATGAGCAGACAGGAACCAGGAACTCAGCAGATGACCCGGACCGGGAGGCACAGCAGGTAAACTGGAACCACTAGGCAGCAGCAGGTGAACAAGAGCCAAGGTCAGGCAGGATCGTCAGACAAGCCGGGGTCGGGTAAACTGGCAGGCAGCGAGGCACAAAAGGATCAGGCAATACTGAAGTCAGAAAACAGGCCGATGGTCAGGTACAGGCAGATAGCAGGAGGGTCACAGGAAGCCGGGTCAGATACAGGTAAACAAGGCAGATCAGGTCACTTGGGATAAACGCTGTAGAGCAGACAGCAGGGACTGTCTGCAAGTGAGGAGTTTAAATAGCCCTTCGGGCGTCACCTGCGGGGCGGGAACCAGGAAGTCCAGGGCGTCTGTTCCTGACAGGGTTTCCATGACATTGCCCCCCCCCAAGGGGCAGCCTCCGGATGCCCCTAGGAGCAAACTTCTCGGGGTGAGACCTCCTGAAGGCTTGTATCAGGTCTTTGGCGTGAATGTTCTCTTCGGGTTCCCAGGAGTTCTCCTCTGGTCCGTAACCCTTCCATTTTATTAAAAATTGACTCTGGCTATTTCTTCTTCGTGCGTCTAAAATAGCTTCTACCTCGAATTCCTGTTCCCCGTCTATGATGACGGGATCAGGGCGAGTCGAGGTCCGACCTGGGAATGGGTTGGAGACTGACGGTTTCAATAGAGAAACATGAAAAACAGGGTGGACCCTCAGGGAGTCGGGGAGCTCCAGCTCGTAGGCCACCTCGTTGATTTTCCTTTTGATAGGAAAAGGCCCTAGAAACTTGGGGCCCAATTTCTTGGACGGGCAAGCCAATCTTAGATTGATGGTGGAAAGCCATACTTGGTCGCCCGGTGCCAGCGCTAATTCACCCCGTCTCCTCCTGTCGTAGACCGTCTTGTTATACTCCTGAGTTCTTGCCATGGCTTCGCGTAGAAGCTGGTTGTTAGAGGAGAAGAAATTCACTTTTTCGAGAACTGCGGGCACTGAGCACTCAGGGAGAGATTTGGGCAGAAATGTGGGGTGAAACCCGAAGTTCGCAAAAAATGGGGTTTGGTTAGTTGCGGAGTGGATGGAGTTATTGTAGGAGAACTCCGCTAGCGGAAGCAGGGAGAGCCAGTCATTCTGAGCAAAGGAGGAGAAACAACGCAAATATTGCTCGAGGGTCTGATTTGTTCTCTCAGTCTGTCCGTTGGTTTGAGGGTGGTAAGCCGAAGAGAATGATAGCTCTATTCCCAGAGTCTTGCAGAGGGACCTCCAGAACCGGGAGGTAAATTGTACCCCTCGATCGGAGACTATATTAGCAGGTACCCCGTGGAGCCTGACGACTTCTTTAATGAACATTTGTGCAGTTTCCGGGGCCGAGGGGGTCCCTCTCATAGGAACAAAATGTGCCATCTTGGACAGACGGTCCACAATCACAAAGATCGTGGTGTGATTCTCAGCCGGGGGGAGTTCAACTATGAAGTCGATAGAAAGCATTTTCCACGGTCTCTCTGGAACGGGTAAGGGCTTCAGTAGTCCCCAGGCTTTGGATCTGGACCCTTTATTCCGGGTACATGTAGTACAGGACTCCACGAACCTCCTGCAATCCTCGCGTAGTCGAGGCCACCAGAAGGTACGTTGTACCAACTCAGTGGTCTTAGCTACGCCAAAGTGCCCAGCGAGGGCATGATCGTGGCAGAGCTCTAGCACGGTTATCTTTAGTTCTTCTGGTTTGAATATCCTGTCTTGGTGCCAGAGTAATCCATCCTTGGTTTGCAGATCCAGTTCAGGAGAGGGTTCCTGTCTAGTGGTGGCTTGTCTGATCCGGGAGAGTAGGTCCTCCTGAAGTAGGAGAAAATTCCCAGGAGCGAGGATTGTATCGGGTGAGGAGAGTTCTTTGGATCCATGAAACATTCGGGACAAGGCGTCAGGTTTAGTGTTCTTGGCACCGGGGCGGTATGTCACATGGAAGGAGAACCGGGAAAAAAACAGGGCCCATCTGGCTTGTCGTGGTTTTAGTCTTTTTGCAGTTTTCAGGTACTCTAAGTTCTTATGGTCGGTGAATACTAAGATCGGGTGAGCAGCACCTTCAAGTAAGTACCTCCATTCTTCCAGGGCGGACTTAATCGCCAAGAGTTCCCGGTCTCCCACGTCATAGTTCTTTTCTGCCGCAGATAATTTGCAAGAAAAGAAAGCCACCGGATGAAGCAAAGCTTTGGTTCCTTGCCTCTGTGACAATATTGCCCCTACTGCAACCTCAGAAGCATCTACCTCAAGTACAAATGGTAGGGAGGAATCTGGGTGTTTTAAGATGGATGCAGAGGTGAAGAGCCCTTTGAGATCCTCAAAGGCCCTTTGGGCCTCAGGGGACCAGTGGAAGCGGGTACCTTGCTTGGTTAGCTGAGTAATGGGTGCAATGATGGCGGAGAACCCCCGGATGAATTTACGATAAAAGTTGGCGAATCCAACGAACCGTTGGATTCCCTTCTTATCCACTGGCGCTGGCCAGTCCAAGATTGCGGTGATCTTCTGTGGGTCCATCCTGATGCCTTCGCCAGAGATGATTAATCCCAGAAATGCTATGCTCTCCCGCTCAAACTCGCATTTCTCAGCCTTCGCATATAGTTTATGCTGCCGAAGCTGGTCTAACACACTTCTGACATGCCTGCGATGAGAGTCAAGGGAGGAAGAGAAGATTAGTATGTCATCTAAATAAGCAATCACAAAGAGATCTAAAAAGTCCCGAAGAACATCATTAATTAAATACTGGAAGGTGGCAGGGGCATTGCACAGCCCGAAGGGCATCACTAAATATTCGAAATGTCCGAACCGGGAGCGGAAGGCGGTTTTCCACTCATCGCCCTCCTTGATACGGACCAGGTTATAGGCTCCCCGGAGGTCAAGCTTAGTAAAAATAACGGCAGCTCCCAATCTTTGGAACAACTCTGGTACCAGAGGAAGAGGATAACGATTTTTAATGGTGACCTTATTTAGTTCACGGTAGTCCACACATGGCCTGAGGGTATGGTCCTTCTTTTCTACAAAGAAAATGCCTGCGCCTGCTGGCGACGTAGAGGGGCGAATGAACCCCTTTAAAAGGTTCTCATCGATGTAGTCCTTCAGGGCCCCCTGTTCCACCTCCGTTAAAGAGAAAATCCTACCGAAAGGAATAGCTGCTCCGTGAAGTAGATCAATGGGGCAGTCGTAGGCTCGGTGGGGTGGTAGTGTCTCTGCCCCCTGTTTACTAAACACATCGAGAAAGTCCAGGTAAGCGTCAGGGATGGCCTGACGTATTCCGGCCTCAGTGTCGGTACACATTAAGGTGGCAGGCCCAGGGGGTTTGTGTGAGCCACAGGACCGTTGGCAGTAGGAGGAAGGAAACGTGATCACCCCCGTGACCCAGTTAATGGTAGGATTATGGGCTTGTAGCCAGGGCATACCGAGAATTATGGGGAATAGTGGAGAGGAGATAATATCCAGCCGTAGATATTCTCGGTGCACCCCGGTAGAGGAGAAGACAGTGACAGGTAGGGGAGCCGTCTCTTCGACCACGGGCCCCGACTTGATAAGGGACCCATCAGCCAGGTGAACCCGTAGTCCATGGGTCTTGGGAAGTAGAGGAATAAGTTGAGTACGGGCAAAAGTTGAGTCCATGAAGCAACTACAAGCCCCAGAGTCAATAATTGTGATGACTTGCAGGGTCCTTCCTGGGAGCTGCAGGGAGATAGAAAGAGCGAAGTGAGAGGAGGATTTAGTCTGAGGGTTGATCACAGCAGGGAATACTGACAAGCACTTACGGAACTTCAGGGGACAGTTCCTAACGAAGTGACCGGGCTCCCCGCAGTACAGGCACAGGTTGTGCGCGCGTCGGCGTTGGCGTTCCTCCGGAGTAAGGGAAGGGCGGAGGACCCCAAGCTGCATGGGTTCAGGAGCATCGTACGAGGGGGTCAAGGGTGCTGCAGAAGCTGGGTGCAGATGACTGGGGACCCGGGGAAGCATCCAGGTCGGCCGGGTGAAGCCGTGGCCCTCTCAACCCTCCGTTCCCTCAGGCGTCGGTCAATCTGAATTGTCAGATCGATCAGTAGGTTCAAATTTTCTGGTATTCCTACCCTAGCCAGTTCGTCCTTCAGGGGGTCAGAAAGGCCCATACGAAACTGGTGACGGAGGGCAGCGTCATTCCAGCTGGTGTCTGCAGCGCCTGAATTCAGCTACATAGTCTTCCGCTGCTCTGCGTCCCTGCTGAAGGGTCCGCAGGGCGTTCTCTGCAGTGACCGAGAGCTGAGGGTCCTCGTACAATTGGGCAATGGCGTCAAAAAAAAGTGTAAGGCTGTCCAAGGACGCATCTTTGCGTTCTAGCAGGTGGTGGGCCCAGTTCTGTGGGTCTCCGGAAAGCAGCGAAATTACAAAGCCCACCTTGGTAGCTTCTAAGGAAAAGGTGCGGGGCTGTAAGGCAAAGTACAGCTCACAAGAGTTCCGGAAAGCCCTGAACTTGCTCCGGTCCCCGGAGAATCTTTCGGGTGTAGGGACCCTGGGTTCAGGGGGAAGCATGACCACCGTGGGCGCAGCTCCTGCCCCGGCGGAAGAAGTGGAGGCACGTGGACCCCCTTGAGCTCCATCGGGGTTGGTGAGGGCCCGCACTTGTCCTTCCAGGTGAGTGTAGCCTTGCTGGAGGCTCTTAACGGCCTCGGTCAGTCCCGCCAGGTGTCGGCATAGTTCCTCCATAGGTGAGGCTCCCTGCTCGGGCTCAGACATGGCTGTCTGCTACTGTCACGTACCTGACGGTGACGAGCCCGGTTAGCAGAGGGAGGCCTCCCTTACGGCTCCCACCGGCGGCCCCTGGTGGTATAACAGGAAGCACGGAGGTGGAAGGGGTACGAGTGCCTGGCAGGATCAAGAACTACCGCAGGTGATCAGGAACCAGCAGGTGAGGAGGCAGGAACCAGGAACTACAGCAGGTGAGTGGACAGGAACCAGGAACTACAGCAGGTGAGTAGACAGGAACCAGGAACTCAGAAGATGACCCGGGCCGGGAGGCACAGCAGGTAGACTGGAACCACTGGGCAGCAGCAGATGAACAGGAACCAGCAGATGAGCAGACAGGAACCAGCAGATGAGCCGACAGGAACCAGGAACTGCAGCAGGTGAGTAGACAGGAACCAGGAACTCAGCAGATGACCCGGACCGGGAGGCACAGCAGGTAGACTGGAACCACTGGGCAGCAGCAGGTGAACAGGAACCAGCAGATGAGCAGACAGGAACCAGCAGATGAGCAGACAGGAACCAGCAGATGAGCAGACAGGAACCAGGAACTCAGCAGATGACCCGGACCGGGAGGCACAGCAGGTAAACTGGAACCACCAGGCAGCAGCAGGTGAACAAGAGCCAAGGTCAGGCAGGATCGTCAGACAAGCCGGGGTCGGGTAAACTGGCAGGCAGCGAGGCACAAAAGGATCAGGCAATACCAAAGTCAGAAAACAGGCCGATGGTCAGGTACAGGCAGATAGCAGGAGGGTCACAGGAAGCCGGGTCAGATACAGGTAAACAAGGCAGATCAGGTCACTTGGGATAAACGCTGTAGAGCAGACAGCAGGGACTGTCTGCAAGTGAGGAGTTTAAATAGCCCTTCGGGCGTCACCTGCGGGGGCGGGAACCAGGAAGTCCAGGGCGTCTGTTCCTGACAGGGTTTCCATGACACTACCCATCCCCACCATATCTTCCCATCGCCACCATATCTTCCCATCCCCACTATATCTTCCCATCCCCACTATATCTTCCCATCCCCACTATATCTTCCCATCCCCACTAAATCTACCCATCCCCACTAAATCTACCCATCCCCACTATATCTTCCCATCCCCACGATATCTATTCATCCCCACCATGTCTTCCCATCCCCACTATATCTTCCCATCCAACCATATCTTCTCATCCTCACCATATCTTCCCATCCCCACCATATCTACCCATCCCCACCATATCTTCCCATCCCCACTATATCTTCCCATCCCCACCATATCTTCCCATCCCCACTATATCTTCCCATCCCCACTATATCTACCCATCCCCACCATATCTTCCCATCCCCACCATATCTTCCCATCCCCACTATATCTTCCCATCCCCACCATATCTTCCCATCCCCACCATATCTTCCCATCCCCACTATATCTTCCCATCCCCACTATATCTTCCCATCCCCACCATATCTTCCCATCCCCACCATATCTTCCCATCCCCACCATATCTTCCCAACCCCACTATATCTTCCCAACCCCACTATATCTTCCCAACCCCACTATATCTTCCCATCCCCACCATATCTACCCATACCCACCATATCTACCCATCCCCACTATATCCACCCACCCCCACTATATCTACCCATCCCCACTATATAGTTACATAGTTAGTCAGGTTGAAAAAAGACACAAGTCCATCCAGTTCAACCATAAAAAAAAAAACAATAATATCATACAATCCCATATACCTAATTCTATACCCACAGTTGATCCAGAGGAAGGCGAAAAACCCGAGCAAAGCTTGATCCAATTTGCTACAGCAGGGGAAATAATTCCTTCCTGATCCCATGAGAGGCAGAAGGATATTCCCCGGATCAACTTTACCTATAAATGTTAGTACCCAGGTATATTATGTACATTTAAGAAAGAATCCAGGCCTTTCTTAGCCACCTGCCTACCGGGCACGAAAACCCCCTTCCTGCCCAAGCCATTTTTCAGCTTTCAGGGCTGTCACACTTTGAATGACAATTGCGCGGTCGTGCGATGTGGCTCCCAAACAAAATTTGCGTCCTTTTTCCCCCACAAATAGAGCTTTCTTTTGGTGGTATTTGATCACCTCTGCGGTTTTTATTTTTTTGCGCTATAAACAAAAGATGAGCGTCAAGTTTGAAAAAAACACAATATTTTTTACTTTTTGCTATAATAAATATTCATTTAAAAAAAAATAAAAAAAAATTTCCTCAGTTTAGTCCGATATGTATTCTTCGACATATTTTTGGTAAAAAATAAAAATCGCAATAAGCGTATATTGATTGGTTTGCGCAAAGGTTATAGCAGATACAAAATAGGGGATAGATTTATAGCATTTTTATTTTTTTTACTAGTAATGGCGGCGATCTGCGATTTTTATCATGACTGCGATATTGCAGCGGACACATCGGACACTTTTGACACATTTTTGGGACCATTCACATTTATACAGCGACCCCTGCTATAAAAATGCATTGATTACTGTATAAATGTGACTGGCAGGGAAGGGGTTAACACTAGGGGGCGAGGAAGGGGTTAAATGTATTTCCTAGATGTGTTCTAACTGTGTGGGGGAGGGGACTGACTGGGGGAGGTGACCGATGGTTGTCCCTATGTACAAGGGACACACCATCAGTCTCCTCTCCCTGACAGGACGTGGATCTGTGTGTTTACACACACAGATCCACGGTCCTGCTCGGTTACTGGGCAATCGCGGGTGCGCGCATCGGGTCCCCAGCGACACGGCGGGTGCACACGTGCATATCCGGCTGCGCACGCCCCCCTAGCTGCTTTTAAAGCCGCAACGTCATATGACGTCCGGTCAGAACAAGAGAGTTTTCCGCCCGCCGTCATTTGACGGTGAGCAGTAGACAAGTGGTTAAAGCAATCTACTGAGCTGGCCAGAACCACCTCTGGAAGGAGTCTATTCCACATTTTCACAGCTCTTACTGTGAAGAAATCTTTCCGTATTTGGAGGTGAAATCTCTTTTCCTCTAGACGTAAAGAGTGCCCCCTTTTCTTTTGTGTTGACCGTAAAGTGAATAACTCAACACCAAGTTCACTATATGGACCCCTTATATATTTGTACATGTTGATCATATCCCCCCTTATTCTCCTTTTCTCAAGAGTGAATAAATTCAGTTCCTCTAATCTTTCCTACCATTCCCTACTATATCTACCCTTCGCTACTATATCTTCCCATCCCCACTATATCTTCCCATCCCCACTACAGTATATGTTCCAATTCACACAGTATGCCTAAAAATCATAAAAAAAATTCTACCTTTTTAGGTGGTAGGCTACAAGCTATCTGTCCCTAATGACAAAGAAGGACACGAGGACCGCATTTTTCCTTGTTAACAAAGAGTGCAGAAGCACAGTTTATAGATCTTTAACAGTTTGCTAGGAACAAAAGGGGGAAAATCTAGTTTACAACTGATACCAAGATCTACCAGCACAGTACAAACAGGGTTAACTATGGTAAAATTTAACTACCCAGTCTTGTCTTCTTCAGTTTGAAATAAAATGTAAGCAGTATTTTATTTTATTATTTTTTAGTTGTTCTGTGTGAATGGAAACATGTAACAAATATAAAATTCACGTTATCCCAATTTGGCTGCAAAAGTGGAAATGCACTTTAAGTTCCTTTTACTTTTTTCACAGTCAGCGCTTCCTTTCTGTGGAAAAAAAAAGAAAAATAATGAGGCTAATGAAGTGGCTTTTTTTTTGGCACAAGAACAGGTCCAGGATAGTTGAAAGCCGCTTCCAGGATAGTTGAAAGCAGCTTCTGTAACCTCAGGGGACATTCGAAGTTCATTGTATGCTCAAAAAACACCAAAAACACCTTTGTGCCTTATGCCGCGTACACACGAACGTTTTTAATGTCATTGAAAAAAATGGCGTTTTTCTAGACGTGATTCTTCTCAAGCCTGCCTTGCCTACACACTATCGTGAAAAAAATGCTCGAGTAAAGCACAGTGACGTACAACACGTACGACGGCACTATAAAGGGGAAGTTCCATTTGGATGGCGCCACCCTTTGGGCTGCTTTTGCTGATCCTCGTGTTAGTAAAGTTTGTTGAGAGACGATTCGTGCTTTTCAGCCTCGTGCTTTTCAGTCCGTTACAGCGTGACGAATGTGCTATCTCCATTACGAACGCTAGTTTTACCAGAACGAGCCCTCCCGTCTCATACTTGATTCTGAGCATGCGCATTTTTTTTCACGTCGTTAAAGCCTACACATGACGAGAAAAACGACGACGTGAAAAACGACGAGAAAAATTTAAAGCATGTTCCAATTTTTTCATGGCCATTTTTCACGTCATGAAAAATGCTCCGAAGCCCATACACGATCATTTTTAATGACCATTTAAAAAAATTGCATTTTTCTCGTCATTAAAAACGGTCGTGTGTACGCGGCATTACTCATTGACTCCAATGCATTTAGTTAAAATGGTGAAATTTTACTGAAATCTCATAATTTTCCATCCCCAAGTTCATAGTGGATCACTGTGTGGTATATTGTATCCAGTTTCTTAAGTGGGACCCCATGTGTTATTCTAAGGCATTACATCAGTATGACAGAGTGCAGAGGTCAGTAGTAATTAATGCAGTGTTCAGAGGTCAGTAGCAACTAACGCAGAGTTCAGAGGCTAACAGTAACTAACGCAGAGGTCAGTAGTATGTAACGTAGAGTGCAGAAGTCAGTAAAATAGAGTGCAGAGATCAGTAGTAAGTAATGCAGTATTCGGAGGTCAGCAGTAAGTAACGCAAAGTGTAGAGGTCAGTAGTAAGTAAAGTAGAATGGAGAGATCAGTAGTAAGCAATGCAGAGTCCATATGTCAGTAGTAAGTAACACAGAGTGCAGAGGTCAATAGTAAGTGATGCAGTGTTCAGAGGGCAATAGTAACAGAGTGCAGAGGTCAGTAATAGGTAAAGTAAAATGGAGAGGAAGGTAGTAAGCTCTGCAGAGTGCAGAGGTCAGTGGTAAGTAATGCAGTGTTCAGAGGTCAGTAGTAACACAGAGTGCAGTGGTCAGTAGTATGTAAAATAGAATGGAGAGGTCAGTAGTAAGTAACGCAGAGTGCCGAGGTCAGTAGTAACACAGAGTACAGTGGTCAGTAGTAACACAGAGTACAGTGGTCAGTAGTATGTAAAGTAGAATGGAGAGGTCAGTAGTAAGTAACACAGAGCGCAGAGGTCAGTAGTAAGTAACACAGAGCACAGAGGTCAGTAGTAAGTAAAACAGAGTGCAGAGGTCAGTAGTAAATAACACAGTGTTCAGAGATCAGTAGTAATGCAGTGTTCAGAGATCAGTAGTAACACAGAGTGCAAAGGTCAGTAGTAGTTCTGTTGAAAATAATCATCTAATCGATGCATCGCGATGCAGCCGTAAACGATTCTGCATCGATGCAGAGAACGGCTGCATTGCGATTGCACAAATGATGTCATCCCGGTGCGCCCTGCTGCCTCTCCAAGGAAAGCCCTGCCAGCCTGGCATACGCTAAAGTAAAAAAAAATCACTGCCAGCCATCTCTGTTTTAATAATCCACCCTACACTGTAAACCGCGATGCCTCTAAATATAAATAATACCTTATCTCTGATCTTATATGGCCATTCACATGACCTTTGGCCGCTCTGTCTCCTCATCCGATCTAAGGGCTAGAGCGCGAGGGGCCAAGATCCCCTCTGACACAGCCGCTGTGCTCTGTCCGCTCAGCCACTACTGCTGTAGCCTTTAGATCGAGATCGGAGGAGAGCGGCCGGAGGTCACATGACCGGCTAGAACAAATTGAAGATAATGTATTTAGACTCGTTTTACACTAGCATTGTCCATTATATACAATACAGTGCTACCTATCAGTGCCTCCTCATCAGTGCCCATCAGTGCCACCTATCAGTTCCCTTCAGTGCCACCTATCAGTGTCCATCAGTGCCACCTATCAGTGCAGCCTCTTCAGTGCCCACCAGCGCCACCTATCAGTGCCCATCAGGACAGCCTACTATCAGTGACCATCAGTGCAGCCTCATGCTGATGAATGCGCTGGCACATCAGTGAAGGAGAAAAATTAACTGTTTGCAAAATTTTATAACAAACTATGACACCTTTTTTTTTCTGTCTTTTTTCATTTGTTTAGCAAAAATGGGCAGTAATCGTAATGCATCGCGGAATCGTATTTGAATCAAATAGTTGACATGATAATCAGAGTCAAATCAATTCAAGAACAGTGAAGATGCGCACCTCTTGTCAGTAGTAAGTAACGCAAAGTGCAGAGGTCAGTAGTAACTAAAGTAGAATGGAGAGGTCAGTAGTAAGCAATGCAGAGTGCAGAGGCCAGTAGTTAGTAATGCACAGTTCTATACTTGCAGTAATTTCTGTACTTGCAGTTTTTTTTAACAGCTTCCGGACCAGCTATACTGCGACAGGCTGGCTCCCCTGCGCGAGCCGTCGAAGCTGTACATCGGCTCTTTAAGATGCATCCGGCGAAGCCCAAAGCGTGTCCCTGGAGCCGATGCGTGAGTGCCTGGCGGTCGCGATTTCTCGTTACAGAACAAGAACGGGGATGTGTGTGTGTAAACACACACATCCCAGTTCTCTCAGGGGCGAGGAGACTGATTGTGTGTTCATACAATGTATGAACACCGATCAATCTCTTCTAATCAGTCCCATCCCCCCTACAGTTAGAACACACATTAGGGAACACAGTTAACCCCTTGATCACCCCCTAGTGTTAATCCCTTCCCTGCCAGTGTCATTTATACAGTAATCAGTGCATTGTTATAGCACTAATCGCTGTATAAATGTCACTGGTCCCAAAAATGTGTCAAAAGTGTCCAATTATCGCAGTCCCGATAAAAGTCGCTGACTGCCGCCATTACTAGAAAAAAATAATTACATTATAATAAAAATGCCATAAATCTATCCTCTATTTTGTAGACGCTATAACGTTTGCGCAAACCAATCAATATACGCTTATTGCAATTTTTTACCAAAAATATGTAGAAGAATACATATCGGCCTAAAATTGTCAGTTAAAGAGAAGCAGTGCCGAATCGCAAAAAATAAAAAGGTAATTGAGCAGCCAAATCTTTCGGGGCTGAAGTGGTTAGCCACTTCAGCCCCGGACCATTTTGGCTGGTTAAAGACCAGGCCCCTTTTTGCAATTCGGCACTGCGTCGCTTTAACTGACAATTGCGCGGTCGTGCGAAGTGGCCCCCAAACAAAATTGACGTCCTTTTTTTCCCACAAATAGAGCTTTCTTTTGGTGGTATTTGATCACCTCTGCGGTTTTTATTTTTTGCGCTATAAAAAAAAATAGAGCGACAATTTTTGAAAAAGATTCAATATTTTTTACTTTTTGCTATAATAAATATCCTAAAAAAAACATTTTTTTCCTCAGTTTAGGCCGATACGTATTCTACATATTTTTGCTAAAAAAAATCACAATCAGCGTTTATTGATTGGTTTGCGCAAACGTTATAGCATTTACAAAATAGAGGATAGTTTTATGGCATTTTTATAACTTTTTTTTTTTTTTTACGGCGATCAGTGATTTTTTTCACAAGAAGTATTGAAGAATGGGATTTTTAAGGTGCAAAGAAACACAATATATATCAAAAATGTGATTTTTATTTATATAAAAAATATATGGAAATATGTATAAACGTGATAAAATGCATCTATATTACACTCTATATCCAAAGTAGTATACAGACAAATATTCTTGACATTTCGCCAATTTAACTGGCTTTTTCAGGAGTCTTTTGTCAAGTATTACTGAAACGCAAGACATACAACATAAGTATACAATAACAATACACAAATAACTTTCATAAATATTCAAACACAGGAATGACACAGAAAAAAGACCAGACCGACCGCATAGGAAAATCACTATTACCTGTGTATTATAGATGAAGTAAAAAATCAGGTAGCTGAATTAAGGACGGGGATGCTCTCAAAATGGAGTAAAATTGGTGAACCATAGAGGAGGTGCTATTTTATACACAACACAGAATAAATCCGCGTGCATGGATGAGCACTGAGAGATGATGATAAAGCCTCACGATGAGATGGCTTGAGATTGGATCTCCCACTGAACTTTTGCCAACTGGTATTTTGTATTTACTTGGTAACCTGCTGGGTAAATGCCCAAATGTTGGGATTGCCTTGAAGTGTCGGGAAAGTTCTAGATTTAGGCTTGCAGAGATTAGGTGGAGGAAAAAATCTTTCAGTTGGAATTTCAGATACAGGACTAGGGGGAACCTCCTCTAAAGGATCTTCAAAGGGGTTTCCCTCTTCCCAGAGGTCCATGAGATCATTTAAGGCCATGATCTCATTGATAGTTTTGTGTTGCCAGATCTCTTCCTTTGAGGAATTTGATGGAGATTGCTGGTAATCCTTATCATAAATGATTTTGAACATCAATTTTCTAGCAAACAAATTTACATCTTTGATGATCTCAAAGGCACCCACTTCCTGATCAGGACAGAAGGTCAGGCCGAGGTTGAGAACCTTGGTCTGATCAACAGTCAGGGGGTGTGAGGATAAATTAATTACTTGGGGTCCAATTTGGACCCTTTCAGTGCAACTAGTGAGTTTGGTACTTTTTTGGTGTCCATGTTGGGAAGAGGTGAAAATATATTAGCTGTGCGAAGATCCCCCAAAATGGGGGGTTGTGAGTCCCCCGAGGGGTTACCAGTGGGTAGATTTACCTTTAAAGTAGTAGAAACATTAGGTGCAGTGACCGTAGAACTGGGGAAAGAGTTACCCACAGAATTAACAGAAGAAGGTGCAGGTTTAGTCTGTGAGCGAAGTCCAGGGCGGGTGGTATCCTTTTGAGTGCGTTTGGAAGAGGATGCAGATGAAAGTACTCGATCAGTCTTTCTTTTGAAAGAGGTTGCTGATAAATTTGAGGCCGTACCTGTTTGGGAAGAGGAAGACATAGAAGATTCATGAGAATGGGTCGGATCCTGATTAGGATTGGTTTGTTTACGTTGGAAAGGTTTTTTCTTCCTCCACTGATTGTCAGAAGACCACCTATATGCTGTATTGGTCTCATAGGCTAGGCGATCACGATAATACTTTTTGTCCTTAGTTTTAAGGATATTTGATACAAAGATCTCCAGATAATAAAGAAAAAACTGCGCCACCCCTCTTATCCCAATCACTAGCGCAGTTTTTTATCCTTTATAAAGATCTCCAGATGTTTCTCTAGAAGGGCTTCCCAATCAGAAAAGGTATCATCTGAGATCAGACTTGAATTTTCCGTATATAGTTTTTCAATGTCATTATTAACTTTTTCCAAATCCTTTAAGTAGTTACGGCAAAGAGCCTCCGTCATTTTAAATGAACATAGCTGGAGATTGGATTCCCAGTCAGTTCTAAAATCGGTTTCTACCTTAAATAGATTTGGGAAGATCTGAATACGTAGTCCCCAGGGGACAATTCTATCTTCAATATATTTTTCAAAGTATTTGTGATTCCAAAAAATACGAGCTTTTTTTTTCTTCAAAAAGTCTAGTTAGACTATTAAAAAAACGTTCTAAAGTGATGCCTCCAAAGGAGGATCCCTGAGCTTGAGGAGTTTTGCTCATGAGGCCATCAAAAGCCGACCCCCTGTAAGTAGCCACATCTAGTGTATATACCCTGACTAACACAAATAATAATAAAGGAAAAAAATATGTTTTCCCAATGAAATTTAAATTAAACACAATAATGTATAGAGATTGAGTTAGAGATGTCAGACAAATAGAAATGGGTGTTTAGCCACCCGGTTAGATCCAAAGGAGAATAGTAGAAAATGTCTGACATCTGTAAGTCAATAGGCACCACATCCCGTTTAAGTAGAACACAAGAAATATTGAAGAATGGGATTTTTAAGGTGCAAAGAAACACAATATATATCAAAAATTTGATTTCTATTTATATAAAAAATATATGGAAATATGTATAAACATGTGATCAAATTCATCTATATTACACTCTATATCCAAAGTAGTATACAGACAAATATTCTCGACGTTTCACCAATTTAACTGGCTTCTTCAGGAGTCTTTTGTCAAGTATTACTGAAACGCAAGATATACAACATAAGTATACAATAACAATACACAAATAACTTTCTTTACAAAATAATATTCATAAATATTCAAACACAGGAATGACACAGAAAAAAGACCAGACCAGTCATTTCCGGTCGCCCTGTATCCAACTGCGTCACTTCCGGAAAGATTGTTGGCCATTTCAGGCACGGAACTGACGAGCCCACCCCGCCTCTAGATTTGGCGTCCTATTGGCGAGGGAGGAGGTGGTTATTTAAGCTCTTGTATTTTGCTTTGATGGCATAGCTGCTGCTATCGGGAGAGGTTCATCTGCTTAAACGACACAATTGAGGTATTTGACTTCTGGAAACTGCATTTTATCTTTTTGCTTATATTGCTTCATGTTATTTCTGGTTTTTACTAGTAATCATTTATGCCTAAGATTCAAGCTGGCCATATTAGATCTGATTGGCCAGAAAATTTTGGTTCTTCTTTGCTTGGATTTTATCCGTGGGGTGGAACAACACAAGTATCTCCCTGCTCTATACCTCCGTGAGACGATCGCGGGGATCCCCGTGGCGATCGAGTCCACAAGACCTGCGTTCAGACTCACGGGGAAGGCAGCAGGGACGCGAGCGCCGCCGGCGGCGCACACGCGACCCCCACGTCAGGCAGTTAAAGGGGACGTACGTGGACGTGCCTGTATGTACCATTCTGCCGACGTATAAGTACAGGAGGCGGTCGGCAAGTGGTTAAAGAGACAAATTATGTGGAAATGTGCATGTATGGTAGGGATGTAATGGATTCTTTTTTCTAATTTTGCCCAGATATATAATGTTAGAGGCAAATGATTAACTACAAGAAGCAAGAATAAAATCTTTGATAAAGCAAACTAAAGTTAGTTGTGCTAGGAGATATTTAATGTCAAATATTTAGCTGTACTATTTATTTTTATAGCAACAATGAATTTCCCTCTAATTCCAGCGTGTTAGGATGAGAATACTGTATACTTTATAGCTATTATGTTTTAAAGTGAGAAATTAGCCTTGGTAGTGCCGCGCTAAGCATTGCTCTGCCGTCCTCTCAGCTGTTACATTTCCCTAATGTGGCTTCCTGCTGTTTCTGATTTATAGTGGTCCAATCTATTTGCCGAGAATCCTTTATCACTGTTCTTCCAAGCTGCGAGATTGAGAAGAAATATATCCTGCTTTAAATGCTCTATACATCTTTTGTACAATTTTAAAGACTTGATAAACGAAAAGATCCAAGGCAATAAAAACAACAAGTTAAAAAGAACTCGGGGAACTGGTAATGCTATCGAGGAAACATTGCTACTGGGCGTCAGTTAGAATGTTCCCTCGATTTTGCCTTAATTTACTATGTTCTCGCTCCCAAAAACTGCTCAAAGCAGTTCCATGTCATAGTGGAGATATTATATTTACCTTTTCAATGGCCTGCGTCTTCTACTTTCAGACTCTTCAGATAGACACGTAGCTATGAAAAAAATAAGCACAGGGCCTTGATGGCAAGATGAAAGGGCGACCAACAAAATGGAGTTAGATGCCTTAAAAAGGATGGCTTGTGGGAAGGCAAGCTTCAGTCAGAGATCTGCCAAGGGATCGTCCCTCCCACCTGCCCTATTGATTGGCTTCGGGTGGTCTGGATTTAGGTCATAGCAGATAGTGGTGGTTTGGGGTCCTTAAAGGTGGTTTAATCTGATGGTTTTAAAAAAAAAAATTGTGGACCCATCTTTGGTGTGGTGTCCTCTATTCTGTCCGATCAACTCATAGTGAACTTCTGATTTATTGTGGTCCAATAAATTGTAGACCAGTATGTGTCCGAGGTCAACTGAGATCATGCCTGAGATGGCAGTTTGTGGCTGGGGGCATAACGTAGTTAACTAGTACTGTTATACAGTGCCTTGAAAAAGTATTCATACCCCTTGAAATTTTCCACATTTTGTCCCGTTAAAACCAAAAATGTAAATGTATTTTTTGGGGAATTTTATGTGATAGACCAATACAAAGTGTCACATAATTGTGAAGTGGAAGGAAAATGATAAATGGTTTTCAAAATTTTTTACAAATAAATATGTGAAAAGTGTGGTGTGCATTTGTATTCAGCCCCCCGGAGTCAATACTTTGTAGAACCGCCTTTCACTGCAATTACAGCTGCAAGTCTTTTTGGGCACGTCTCTACCAGCTTTGCACATCTAGAAAGTGACATTTTTGCTCATTCTTCTTTGCAAAATAGCTCAAGCTCTGTCAGATTGGATGGAGAACGTCTTGCCACAAATTCTCATTGTCCTGTATTTGGCTCCATCCATCTTCCCATCAACTCTGACCAGCTTCCCTGTCCCTGCTGAAGAAAAGCATCAACACAATATGATGCTTTGACCACCATGTTTCACGGTGGGGATTGTGTGTTCAGGGTGATGTGCAGTGTTAGTTTTCTGCCACACATAGCGTTTTGCTTTTAGGCCAAAAAGTTCAGTTTTGGTCTCATCTGACCAGAGCACCTTCTTCCACATGTTTGCTGTGTCCCCCACATGGCTTCTCACAAACTGCAATGTAAACATTCCCTGTGACAGCAATAGACAGGGACATATACTCTTTATGGAGATATCTGGAATCTAATAGACCCCAGATGTCTCCTCTGCCCTTAAAAGCATCTGATCACACCAAGATCTGCGTGATCATATTATATTTTCTGAATTTAAAAATGGCGCTGTTTACATCCGGGGAGGTGACAATAATATTTGTTGCTTCTGGTCTCCCATTTTTTATAAAGTTACGAATAATGCCCTTGCTATAGGTGTAGGCCATTTATGTGCCTTCTGAAGCCTGACTGGAATACTCCCAGGACGTTGCTATTAGAGGCCTTTTTGGTACTGCTCACCTCCACCATCAGAGGAGTGAGCTCTCAAATGCTGAACATCCATACTGCATCAGCAGAGAGAAATAGCATGTGAGGTGGTTTGAATCAGAGAAAGAGCTCACTCCTGTGATGGTGGAGGTAAGTGGTGGGCTTCTCTTAGGAATGCCCTAGAAACAGCCTGGGAGTATTCAAGTCAGGCTTCATGAGGTGTGTAAATGGCCTACACCTATAGCAAGGGCATTATTCATCTTTAGTCAGAGCTGCACAGTTTGTTTTATATCTACAGTCGCCTCTTACCTGCATAGACATTTTTTTTGGTAAAGGTGAAGTAACCTTATGTCTCCTCCCCACCGCCTGCTATAACCCTAAAAATGCAGACCCACCGCAACTGAGTGCATTGTACACGGTTGCCGAGCATTTGTAGTGCGGCCTCATTCACTTGAATAGGTTACATTTCACAGCTGTACCACCTAGACTGTACTGCATGCCGTGGCATGGATACAGCTCTGAGAAATTGCACTTCTTAGTTACATAGTTACATAGTAGGTGAGGTTGAAAAAAGACACATGTCCATCAAGTCCACCCTATGTGTGTGATTATATGTCAGTATTACATTGTATATCCCTGTATGTTGTGGTCGTTCAGGTGCTTATCTAATAGTTTCTTGAAACTATCGATGCTCCCCGCTGAGACCACCGCCTGTGGAAAGGATTTCCACATCCTTGCCGCTCTTACAGTAAAGAACCCTCTACGCAGTTTAAGGTTAAACCTCTTTTCTTCTAATTTTAATGAGTGGCCACGAGTCTTGTTAAACTCCTTTTAGCAAAAAAGTTTTATCCCTATTGTGGGGTCACTAGTACAGTATTTATAAATTGCAATCATATCCCCTCTCAAGCGTCTCTTCTCCAGAGAGAATAAGGTTAAGTGCTCGCAACCTTTCCTCATAACTAATATCCTCCAGACCCTTTTGTAGCTTTGTTGCCCTTCTTTGTACTCGCTCCATTTCCAGTACATCCTTCCTGAGGACTGGTGCCCAGAACTGGACAGCATACTCCAGGTGCGGCCAGACCAGAGTCTTGTAGAGCGGGAGAATTATTGTTTTATCTCTGGAGTTAATCCCCTTTTTAATGCATGCCAATATTATGTTTGCTTTGTTAGCAGCAGCTTGCTGAGCCTAATTTCTACTAGGACCCCCAGGTCCTTTTCCATCCTAGATTCCCCCAGAGGTTCTCCCTCCAGTGTATAGACTGCATTCATATTTTTGCCACCCAAATGCATTATTTTACATTTTTCTACAATGAACCTCATTTGCCATGTAGTTGCCCACCCCATTAATTTGTTCAGATCTTTTTGCAAGGTTTCCACATCCTGCGAATAAGTTATTGCCCTGCTTAGCATCGTCCGCAAATACGGAGATTGAACTGTTTACCCCTTACTCCAGGTTGTTTATGAACAAATTAAACAGGACTGGTGCCAGCACAGAACCCTGGGGGGACCCCACTTCCCACCCCTGACCATTCTGAGTACTCCCCATTTATCACCACCCTCTGAACTCTCCCTTGTTGCCAGTTTTCAATCCATCAATGTACTCACCCTATGGTCCATACCAACGGACCTTATTTAGTACAGTAAACGTTTATGGGGAACTGTGTCAAATGCTTTTGCAAAATCCAGATACACCTCGTCTACGGGCCTTCCTTTATCTAGATGGCAACTCACCTCCTCATAGAAGGTTAATAGATTGGTTTGGCAAGAACGATTCTTCATGAATCCATGCTGATTACTACTAATGATACCGTTCTCATTACTAAAATCTTGTATATAGTCCCTTATCATCCCTTCCAAGAGCTTACATACTATTGATGTTAGGCTAACTGGTCTGTAATTCCCAGGGATGTATTTTGGACCCTTTTTAAATATTGGTGCTACATTGGCTTTTCTCCAATCAGCTGGTACCATTCCAGTCAGTAGACTGTCCGTAAAAATTAGGAACAATGGTCAGGCAATTACTTGACATGGATGTCCTCCAGTGATCGCACTGCCCGGGTGGTACGCTCTGTGATTGGGGTAAAGGGCCATTCACAGCGGCCCTTTACCAGGTGATCAGCTATGTCCAATGACAGCTGATCACAGATGTAAACACAAGCCGGTTATCTGTTTTTCTTTCCACATGCTGACAGCGTGAGGAGAGGCGAGGAGAAGAGAACCGATAACCGGCTTGTGTTAAAGGGACATCGACACCAATAATCAGGGCACTGATTATCAGTGTCCTGATTATCAGTGCAATCCCAACAGTGCCCACCAGTGCTGTCAATCAGTGCCCATCAGTGCATCCTCATCAGTGTCACCTATCAGCGTCGCCTATCAGTGCCCATCAGTGCTGCCTATCAGTGCCCATCACTGCTGCCTATCAGTGCACCCTCATCAGTGCCTCCTCATTAGTGCCCACCAGTGTCGCCCCATAAGTGCCCATCAGTGCCGCCTGATCAGCGCACATCAGTGAATGAGAAAAATTTGCTGTTTTTTTATCAAACACTATGAAAAAGTTTGTTTTGTTTTTTTCAAATTTTTTGATCTCTTTTTTGGTTTGTTTAGCAAAAAAAAACAAAACTGGTGATTAAATACCACCAAAAGAAAGCTCTATTTGTGTGAAAAATTATCAAAATTTCAAATGAGTACATTGTTGCATGACCGCACAATTGTCATTCAAACTGCGTCAGCACTGAAAGGTGAAAATTGGCCTGGGCAGGAAGCGGGTAAAAATGCCCAGTAGGCTAGTAGTTAAGTCGTTTCTCAAATACTGCCTTTCTGCTGGGCAGGCTGTTCCTTGCTTGGCTTGGAGTCTGCAGCTAAGCCTAGCTGAGACAATGGCAGAGTTAAAATGTGATGCTTCTCTTTCTCCCGCTCTCTTGATCTTCCTTCTGCCCCAGGGGCAGAACCCCCAGCACAGGGGTCTCCTCCAAATACCTGGACACCCGCCTCTTCTCCCAGACTGCCAGGCTTCTGAGTATGTATGGGTTATTTTCCCACATTCTGGGTCCTACCTCACCAGGGATTGGTGACAACTCCATAAGTATTTAGGCTGCAGCCTCTGTCCCTCCACCCACTAAGTTCTAGAACAATCCAGAGAGTTCCAGAAGCCAGAGAGGTAACAGAGCCACGGCCTTTGAAACACTGCCTGTCTCCTAAACAAAAACAACCCATGCTCCTCAGCCTACAGGGAAGCTAAGCTAACATTACCCACACTAGTAGCAGTGAGGGTGCTACACTCAAGAGGGTTCCGATTAGAATCTCATAGACTCATAGACTGCTGCAGAGTGCTGCTGGTGTAAAGCTTCATTCCTCGACGCAGGCCCGAGCTTTCTGTAGCCTATACCTTGCAAATGGTACAAAATCACATATCTATTAGTTAATTTTATGTTTTTCCTGCATTTCATAAATTGTAGAAAGACAGAAGTGTCAATCTAAAGCAGGGGTGTCAAACTCAATTTCATCGTGGGCCGCATCAGCATTATGATTGCCCTCAAAAGGGCCAGTTGTATCTGTAAGATTAGATGTCCAGTGCATCCCCCCCCTTTACATTAGCTGGCAAGAACCACCCCACCATCAGAAGTTGAGTCCCCCACTCTCCCTTACATCACAGTGCACCCCTCTTTCCTTATGCTGCTGCTGGGAAGAAGCTGGATGCATTTCTTGACAGCAGAAAGTAAGGGTCTGGAGTAGGACCAGAGGAGGGCTGGAGCTCTCCTGCAGCTGCAGGAGAGGTGCGAGGGCCACATGAAATGGCCTGGAGGGCCGGATTCGGCCCGCGGGCCTTGTGTTTGACACCCGTGATCTAAAGAGTAACTGCACTTTTGTTGAGAAAAAACATTTCCCTCTGGATGATCTATGTACATTGCAAGGATGTTGGGGTGTGGCCTCGCGAGCGATGGAGTGAGACGTGGGTAGAAGGAGCTCCTCTTGCCAACTATCCTGTGTAACAGCCTGAGCGTGATTCCGTGACTGTTTTCACCCATAAAGCTGCCTGTGGACTCCGGGACCTGCACATGTCGCCATCCAAAAAGCCCTCCACAGCGGCGGAGAAACTGGCTAAATACCGCCATGAGGGGGACGACAAGCAGGCCAAAGATGGCGCCGCCGCGTGTCCAAGGGAGGATCGCCATGCAGCAGAAATGGCAAAGGTGCTGGAAGCCATAGCTGCTCTCCAGGGCACCCTCACGGCGAAAATAGACGAGGTGAAGATTGATATATCGCTCTTGAGACAGGACCTCTCTATGGTAAAGGACAGGGTCACTGAAACGGAGACCCGTCTTAGCAATGCTGAAGACATTTTGCATCCTTTGCAGCATGCCACTAAGGACATGCAGCGGCAGATCCAACAGCTTCACTCCCATCAAGATGACATGGAGAACAGAATTTGCCACTGCAACCTCAGGTTCATAGGATTGCCAGAGCGAGCTGAAGGTAAAGACCCGGCAGAGTACCTAGAGAATCTCCTTATTACCACGTATGGCAGGGAGGCCTTCTAAGTCATGTTTGCGGTGGAGAGGGCGCACCGTATACCAGCTAAGCCCCCACCTGCAGGAGCACCCCCCGCACCTTTTTTGCCAAATTTCGAAACTTTAGGGACCGAGACAAGATCATGGGGCTCTCTAGAAAGAAGGGCAACATACAAGTGGGAAATGGCCATGTCGCAGTGTTCCCGGATTTCTCGAATGAAGTGCAAAGGAAGAGGTCTCAGTTCCAGGGTACTACATCTCAAGTATGCAATGCTTTTTCCGGGCAGACTTAGAGTGGAGGAAGATGACTGGTAAAAAATTTTGAGACCCCCGCCGCGGCGGTGGCCTGGCTGGATTGACGAGGGAGGCCGGACTAACAGTTACACCGGATGGTTGACACTGTGAGTACTTTTTTGATTAATCCCCCTGATACATTGGTGCCCGTGCTTGCTCTTTCCCCCCTTGCCCCATGCCCGGCCCGCAATGCCACCTTATATCCTGTTGACGTATAAATCCTGGGGTTTCCCACAGATCTGGCATTGCCCCCCCCCGGGATGCGGCCAGGGCCCCTTTGGCTTTGTGTTCCATGTGGGCATGCCCGGGGGACTTATATGACCTGGCTGGAGCCTCCCCCCTGGATTGTTGGAAATCCTGAGTGCTATCCGCCCATAAATGACTTCCCACACTTTGGTTCCTACTCCCGGATCCAGCTATCCTGTAGAGCTGTATATATACTGTGATCAGCATGTTGGAGGACAGGAGGAGCACAGTACCGGAATTTCTGGGAGTACTGCTCTTCCCCCACTTCTTTACCACGCACTGTTCAGTGAATAATCGCCCCCATAGGAATGACATTTACTGTTGCAACATGCCAACTACTGGAAGTAAGCCATGCGCCTCCAGCCAGAGTTTACTGCTGGATGTCTGGTGCTTTGTTCACTTTTGGGTTTTTGATGCTCTCACCATGTTGAGGAGGTGCAGAGCTGGGTGGGAGGGATGTTGCCCGTTCACAGGGTGGTTATATGGCTGTTGTCTAGGGGTACCTGGGAGAGAGAGAAACACACCACGGCCCATGTCCTCCGTAACTGGGAGGTAAAGGCCAGAGATTGGGCTTTTGTGTAGGTGTCCTAGAGTCAAGTCCAGTCCTTCGTCCCTAACTCCTTTGCTTCAGTAACCCAAGTTCCACACAGTGAATAGGTACAACTCAGTTTTATTCTTCTTGCCAAGCAATAAAACAATCTTTCTCCTTTGGAAAATGAGGGGACAGAATTACCTTTGCTCACTTTGCCCCTGTCAGAGGAAGAAATCCGTCCAAGGGAGAAATGGAGGCCTCTCTGTCACCAGCGATGCTGCGCCGGACTCTTCAGAGAAGTTACTGCGCACCAGTCCTCACAAACTCAGAGACGGGCACCCAAGGCATTAGGGCCCCCTCGGAGCCCTCCACCCTCACGGAACTCAGTCGAAGGTACTGAGCCCCAGGCATCCGCCATAGTACTTCACCCCAGGCTAAAGGTGCCTGAGATGGACTCCATCCCTGCTCCAGCTAGGCCAAGGGCGCCTAGGCCCGGAACACCAGAACGCCAGCACCCAAGCTAAAGGTGCCTAGGTGCGGCCGTGTCCTCCGACTCTCCTCCCAAAAACAGGGCGTCCGCCCCTTTTATGACCTCTCCCTTTGCGTCCCAGCGGGTTCCCCGCCCCGCTGTACCAGCTCCAGGGGAGGACAAAAAGGCACGGTTTGCGGTGTGAGTTCAACTCCGGCCCCAGGCAACAGCGCCACCCAGGGACCCCAAGGAACCTCACACCACCAGAGTCCTCACATAATTCAAATACCCGCTACACCTGCAAGGCAAAGGCATAATGAGCTAGTATGCAAAGCATACCTCGTGGCGAGGTCTGACGGAAGTGGGGAGGAGTACCTGTCAAAAACAGGTACCCGTTCCCCCCTCCCCGAAAGGTGCACCGGAGGAGGGAGGAGACAGATAAGCGGAGCTTCCACTTGTGGCTGGAACTCTGCTTTATTGACAAGGCAACGTTTTTTTATTTAATTGTGTTGAGTTAAAATGTGTTTTGCATGCATTTACATGTGTTGTGTTACATTAAAATGCATATGTTGCGTTATAATGCAACGCAGGTCAACGCAGCATTGTAGCGTGAATGGGACACAGAAAACAATTGTTTTTTATGTGTCTATGGGGTTGATTTACTAAAACTGTAGAGTGCAAAATCTGGGCAGCTCTGCATGATAGCCAATCAGCTTCTAACTTGAGCTTGTTTAATTAAAGGGGTTGTAAACTCTCATGTTTTTTCACCTTAATGCATCCTATGCATAAGCCCAGGTTCACACTGGGCTGCGGGAGTGAAGCCGTGCGAGTTCAGCTGAACTCGCACGATTTCACTCCCGCTGGTCAGTCCAGATTTCAGCCGCGATTATAAAGACATCTGTGCAGGTTTCTGCACAGATGTCAATGTAAATCGCGGCCCGAAATCGCAAAAAGTAGTACAGAAACTACTTTTTGAAATCGGTGCAGTGCCGCAGATGCGGCATCGCACCGATTAGGACGGTGCCATTGCCGGCAATTTGCGGCAAATATCGCAGATTTGACATGCGATTTGACATGCCAAATCGTATGTCAAAACGCACCAGTGTGAACCAGGGCTTAAGGTGAAAAAACTTCTAGCAGTCATCCCAGCCCCCTCATTTTACTTACCTGAGCCGTGTAATTCACTTGGCGGAGACACGCTCTTCCTCTCTCCACGGGGTCCCGGCTCTTGATTGGATAGATTCATAGCAGCGCAGCCATTGGCTCCCGCTGCTATCAATCAAATTCAATGACGCAGGTGTCGGGGGCTGAGCCGAGTCATACATTCGGCGACTATGGACGCCCAATGAATGACTCGGGAGCACGCCTGCAAGGTAACCCCTTCGGGAGAGTGCTTCTCCTAGGGGGTTATCTGATGTGGGGAGGAGCTGCGAGAGCTGCCGGGGGACCCAAGAAGACGGTGTTCGGGGCCACTCTGTGCAAAATGAGCTGCACAGTGGAGGTAAGTATGACATGTTTGTTTTTTAAAAACAAAAAAAAAAAAAAAAAAGCTTTACAATCACTTTTAGGCCTCATGCCCACTGACGTTTTTACAGCTGCGTTTTTTACAGCTTAAAAACGCCTGTGCATGTTATTGTATATTTTTATTTTTATTTATTTTTTGAAAAAAAAACCAAAAAAAACGCGGAGCTGAAAAACGCAATCGCTGCGTTTTTGCGCGTTAGTGCACAATTCTGCGCGTTTTTGCGCGTTTTTTGACGCTTGCGTTTTTTTCTGCCTAATTCTGACGCTGAGGAACGCACTGGTCCTGGGTTTTTTTTACAGCTTAAAAACGTCTATGCTATTTGCAGCTCAAAAACGTCTAGGTGGGTATGAAGCTATAGACTAACATGGACAGGCGTTTTTAAGCTGCAAAAAACGCTCAAAAACGCAGCTCTAAAAACGTCCGTGGGCATGAGGCCTTAAGCTTTGGTAATAAAACCTGGAAGCGGTTTTAGTAAATCCCCCCCCAGTGTTGATCTGCGTTTTACAAGTGCACTAAAAGGCAGATGAACACACGCAGTGGACTAGTGAGAATTAGTTCTTGCAAATGGTACAAAATCACAATTTTATTCGTTTATTTTATGTTTTGCCTGCAATTTATTGTTCGAGGACTAGCGCTAATGAACACTAATGAATAGCAATAATTAAAGCACCTGACAGACTACAGACGTATCATGATGTGCTGCAAGGTAACTACATGTAAATGCACACACTCAGACCTAATTACACTTCTACAACATAAATCAGGGGAAGGATTTGACTCAGCAGACTCTGCGCTCAGCAGTCTTGCGGTGCAGTTATGAAGTCTATATTTCTCTGCACAGTCTGATCCATGGAGTTGTTCTCTATCAGTGCGCAGAGCAGTGACAGTGTACTTCTGTTCTGTGTCAGTTGCTGTGCAATCAATGTACTCCTACAACACCCAGCAGCTTAGTTGCAATGTGAGCAAAGTACAACAGGAATGGCCTCCCTGACCAATCACTGGACAGCTTCTATCAGCCAATCCCTTTCTGATTTGCATTGGGGAAGGTTATATTATTCCATAGCTGTCAGGCACAACTGAGATCCTCTTTCAGCGCACACGGTGTAGTTTGGTAAGTCTGTTGTACATAAAAATGTTTTGTTGTATCAGCTAGTTTGCTTAAAAAAAAAAAAAGCACTAATTTTGTAACTGGCGAGTATGCAACTGGTTATGCTGTAACTTATGTCTGAACTCCAGGAAAATTAAACTTCCTTCCTTGTAGTGGGGCTGCCTCGCACTGCAAGAGTTACTTGTTGGTTTAAAGCAGAGGTTCACCAGGATTTTTTTTTTAAAAAGCCAGCAGCTACAAATACAGCAGCTGCTGACTTTAAAAAAATGGACACTTACCTGTCCAGGTCGCCTGCCAAAGCCGAGCTACTGCTCGGCTCTCGGCTTCCCCCGCCGCCATCCTCGGTGAGGGAATCGGGAAGTGAAGTGCTGCGGCTTCACTGCCCGGTTCCCTACTGCGCATGCGCGAGTCGCACTGCGTGTCCTAACAGGTCCCCGCTGTGTCCTGGGAGCCGAGTGTTTCCCAGCACACAGCGGGGGGGGGGGGGGTGACGCGAAGGGGTGGGACTCCCGCGGGAGCCTGCTCCCAGAAGTGGTGCAAATACCTGTTTTATACAGGTATCTGCACCCCCTCCCCCCTGAAAGGTGTCAAATGTGACACCGGAGGGGGGGGAGGGTTCCGAAAAGCGGAGGTTCCATTTTGGGGGAACCTCCACTTTAAGTCTATAGTACTTTTTGCATAAAGTTTAAGTCCACCTTAAAAAAAAAAAAAGTGCACTTATACATGAGTATAAGACACGTAGAATTGAATGACAACATGAAAGACGTTTGTTTGAAATCTTTGCAAATTTATTAATAAAAAAGGAAAAAATCCCATGTACTATACATTAATATTGACAGCCTTTGCCATGACACTTAAAATTGAGCTCAGGTCCATCCTGTTTCCACAGATCATCCTTGATGTTTCTACAACTTGATTGGAGTCCCCCTGTGGTAAATTCAGTTGATTGGACATGATTTGGAAAGGCACACACCTGTCTATATAAGGTCTCACAATTAACAATGCATGTCAGACATAAACCAAGCCATGAAGTCTAAGGCCCCTTTCACACTGGGGCGGTTTGCAGGAGCTATTTTGCTAAAAATAGCGCCTGCAAACCGAGCCTAAACAGCGGCTGCTGTTTCTCCAATGTGAAAGCCCTGAGGGCTTTCACACTGGAGCGGTGCGCTAACAGGATGTGAAAAAAAGTCCTGCTAGCCGCATCTTTGGAGCGGTGGGAGGAGCGGTGTGTTTACCGCTCCTCCACCGCTCCTTTCCATTGAAATGAATGGGACACTGCGGTAATACCGCCCGCAAACCGCGGCTGTAGCCGCGGTTTGCGGGTGGTATTAACCCTTTTTTGGCCGCTAGCGGGGGTTAAAACCGCACCGCTAGCGGCCGAATACCTCAGCAATCCCGACGGTATAGCGCCGCTAAAAATAGCGGCGTTATACCGCCACCGCACCCACCGCCCCAGTGTGAAACCTCTCTAAGGAATTGTCTGTAGCAAAAAAGGAGATTGGTGGGACTTTAAATGAAGCATGGGAGAGTGCTTCCATCCTGGGTACTGAGAACAGAAAAGGGGGCAGTGGGACTTTGAATGAAGCCGTTTGACAGGTAGGGGTGGGGATGAAAATCATAAGGTTTATTGCAAATATACAATACTGATGCATTACATGTGTGAAAGGTGACTTGCGCTTGTGCAACAGTACAGCCTACATGGACATGCATACATAACAGTGAACATAATTGATCAAACAATAAATAATAATCATCATAAAAATGCATATGTGAATTAGAGCAGCACATGACAACATGTTAGGTATAAAATCGTGTGGATCATAAAAACATAACATCATGTTGTCATGTGCTGCTCTGATTCACATATGCATTTTTATGATGATTATTATTTATTGTTTGATCAATTATGTTCACTGTTATGTATGCATGTCCATGTAGGCTGTACTGTTGCACAAGCGCAAGTAACCTTTCACACATGTAATGCATCAGTATTGTATATTTTCAATAAACCGTATGATTTTCATCCCCACCCCTATGTGTCAACTGCTTCATTCAAAGTCCCACTGCCCTCTCTTCTGTTCCAAGGAATTGTCTGTAGATCTCTGAGACAGGATTTTATGGAGGCACAGATTTGGGGAAGGGTACAGAAAAAAAATTCTGCAGCATTGAAGGTCCCAATGAGCACAGTGGCAGGGGAGGGCTGGGGCAGGGTGGCAATTTCCTCCCAGGCCGCCCTAACTTATGTTCAAAATGGCCGGCAGCCGCTGTCCGCTACCATTTTCTTTTTTATTCTGGTCTAGGAAGACAGGCCGGTGGCATGGCCGTGTCGGCCGACCATTAGCTGTTGAATTCCAGGAGTTGTAGTCCGCGCTCAAGCTTCTGGTGGGTGGAAAACACAGCACTGCTGAGCTGAGATCGCTGAGGTGAGAGACCCTGACACGCCTAGCTGACCCCCCATCTCCCCCACCATACACCCCATGTAACCTGCCCCAGTGATCAGGCTTCATTGATGGGCACTGGAGTTGGCTGCACTGATGAGGCTGCATTGAAAAAAAACAGGTGTGCCATGGATAGTGAGCTGATTCGGCGGTTCAGTGGGCCACTTGACTGGACTTGTACCCCAGGCCTAAGGCCGCCAGCCCTCCCCTGCACAGTGGCCTCCATCATCCGTAAATGGAAGAAGTTTTGAACCACCAGGACTCTTCCTAGAGCAGGCCGCCAGGCCAAACTGAGTGATCGGGGGAGAAGGGCCTTAGTCAAGGAGGTGACCAAGAACCTGATGGTCACTCTGACAGAGCTCCAGTGATTCTCTGTGTAGAGAGCGAGAAGAACCTTCCAGAAGAACAACCATCTCTGCAGCACTCCACCAATCAGGCCTGTATGGTAGAGTGGCCAGATGGAAGCCACTCCTCAGTAAAAGGCACATGACAGCCCACCTGGAGTTTGCCAAAAGGCACCTGAAGGACTCTCAGACCATGAGAAACAAAAAATTCTCTGGTCTGAAGAAACAAAGATTGAAATCTTTTGGCCTGAATGGAAGCATCATGTCTGGAGGAGACCAGGCACCGCTCATCACCTGGCCAATACCATCCCTACAGTGAGGCATGGTGGTGGCAGCATCACGCTGAGGGGATGTTCAGCGGCAGGAACTGGGAGACTAGTCAGGACCGAGGGAAAGATAAATGCAACAATGTACAGCGACATCCTTAAAGAAAACCTGTTCAAGAGCACTCTGAACGTCAGTATGGGGCGAAGGTTCATCTTTCAACGACCCTAAGCCAAGATAACAAATGAGTGGCTATGGGACAACTCTGTGAATGTCCTTGAGTGGCCCAGCCAGAGCCCAGACTTGAACCTGATTGAACATCTGGAGAGATCTAAAAATGGCTGTGCATCGACGCTCCTCATCCAACCTGATGGAGCTTGAGAGGTCTTGCAAAGAAGAATGGGAGAAACTGCCCAAAATAGGTGTGCCAAGCTTGTAGCATCATACTCAGACTTGAGGCTGTAATTGGTGCCAAAGGAGCTTCAACAAACTATTGAGAAAAGGTTGTGAATACTTATGTAGATGGGATTTTTTTCCTTTTTTTTTTTTTTTTCTTTTTAATAATCTGCAAAGATTTCAAACAAACTTTTCACGTTGTCATTATGGGATATTGTTTGTAGTATTTTGAGGAAAATAATGAATTTAATCCATTTTGGAATAAGGCCCCTTTCACACGGGCGGACCGTATGTCCGTTTTTCACCCATCCGTTTTCGGATGAAAAAACGGACATACATGTATCCCTATGGGACAGCGGATGTCAGCGGATGAACATCCGCTGACACCCGATCTCACCCGTGTCCGCTACGCTCCGTTTTTCAGGATATAAAAATTTCTATTTTTCTATCCGTCTGCGGAGCGGATCGGATGAACACGGACAGACGGTCCGTGTTCATCCGATCCCCCATAGGGGATAGCGGAGATCTGACAGGGTGGTCCCTGCACAGTGTGCGGGGACCACCCAGTCATCAGCCGGCTCAGCAGGGATCAACGGAGCGATCCCCGCTGAGCAAGCGGAGGTTCACGGGGCGGATCATGACTGATCCGTCCCGTGTGAAAGAAGCCTAAGGCTGTAACAACAAAATCTGGAAAAAGTCAAGTGCCGTGAATACTTTCCGGATGCACTGTATACAAACTGAAGCCCGGGTGAAACAGGTTTTTGCCCAGGTTCACACTGGGCTGCGGGAGTGAAGCCGTGCGAGTTCAGCTGAACTCGCACGATTTCACTCTTGCTGGCAGTCCCGATTTCAGCCACGATTACAAAGACATCTGACACAGATTCAATGTAAATCGCAGCTGAAATCGCAAAAAGTAGTACAGAAACTACTTTTTGAAATCGGTGCAGCGCCGCAGATGCACTGTTGCACTGATTAGGACGGTGCCATTGCCCGCAATTTGCAGCAAATATCGCCAATTTGACATGTCAAATCGCACCAGTGTGAACCAGGGCTAAGTGTTGCTGCTAAATTTGACCTGAACATCCAGGCATTGAACACTTCTAGTACTGAAAGGGTTAGGGATGCCGGTCTTCACAAACTTCACATTCTATATTTAGGTGAGCAAAGATGATCTCTTTGCTGGTCAAGATGGATCAGACAACAAATTTGTATTGGGATAGGTGGCTTTAAATGTACCTATTTTAATACTTGCAATGGGGGAAAAAAGTTGAACAATTTATTTTGTAGTTTCGGGGACAATCCGCATAGCTGTATCTATAAACGTATTCATCTCCGGTGGTAAAATGTTTCCCTGGCAGAATGAAGTCCTCTGGCACAGTTATAAAACTTATTTGGAATCGTAAACATTGATGGCTGGAATGAGGGGTGAAATATTCCTAGTGAGATACAGCCTGCTTTTCAGAATAAGCGCGGTGACTGTATAGTCCCAAAAATGTATGAATTGGGCATCTATACTGACACACAAACCACAAACTGACTTTTTTATTTTGTTTATACGTGAAAGAGTGCTAAAGTACATGGGACCGTGGAACAAAAAGATTTCAGATTACTGTAGATAGATCAATGAAAAGTATTTTTTTTTGGTTATATTGCACAATATTACTGTTTATTGCCTTGCTGTCAGGTTTATACAATAAAGTAGCATGTTGCAGAAGTAGGTTTCCTTTACTGTTAACTTATCCTTTAAGTGACCCTTTCTTCAGTTTTTAAGCTTTTTAAATGTAAAATTACTGTCTATAAGCAGACCCCAGATGAAGGCCACTCTTAGCTAGAAAAAAACTGCCGTCGTACCCCTCTCGGATTTCGTTTCAGTACCCTTACTGGCCACTGAGGCAGTTTCATGAAAATGTTGTGGTGTGTGTGCCGTATATACTCGAGTATAAGCCGACCCGAATATAAGCCGAGGCATCTAATTTTACCACAAAAAAATGGGAAAACGTATTGACTCGAGTATAAGCCTAGGGTGTTCATCTGCATGCCTCACTTTGTCCATGACTAGACTGACGTTTAACATGGGAGTCTATGGAAGGAGTGCCCAGATTTTCAAAATTGGTGCTCCCTGGCCGTAGGTCCTCCAGACAAAAAACTTTGCACACTTGTAGAAAGAGTGGGGCTACATGTGTGCCAAGTTTGGGGTCCAGGGGACCTATGACCAGCCGGTACCGGGTCCCCAAATTTACCAGAGAAATGACCGTTTAACATGGGAGTCTATGGAAGGGGTGCCCGGCTTTGAAAAATCGGTGCTCCCCGGCCGTTGGACATACTGAAGCAGAGCATGATCCCCTCCCTTCGGAGACTGGGCCGCAGGGCAGTATTCCAACATAACGACCCCAAACACACCTCCAAGACAACCACTGCCTTGCTAAAGAAGCTGAAGGTAAAGGTGATGGACTTGGCCAAGCATGTCTCCAGACCTAAACCCTATTGAGCATCTGTGGGGCATCCTCAAAACGGAAGGTGGAGGATAGGGATGAGCCGAACACCCCCGGGTTCGGTTCGCACCAGAACCTTCGAACGGACCGAAAGTTTGCGCGAATTTTCGAACCCTATTCGTTATAATGGACGCGAACGTTCGAAATCAAAATTGCTAATTACAACGGCCAATATGCATGTTAATGTCATAAAACAGGTTTGGGGACCCGGGTCCTGCCCCAGGGGACATATATCAATGCAAAAAGAAATTTTAAAAACTAAAGTTTTTTCGGGAGCAGTCATTTTAATGATGCATAAAGTGAAAAAAAAAAAAGTGAAATTTTCCTTTAAATATGGTACCTGGGGGGTGTCTAAAGTATGCCTGTGAAGTGGCATGTGTTTCCCGTGTTTAGAACTGTCCTTGCACAAAATGACATTTGTAAAGGAAAAAAAGAAGCCATTTAAAACCACTTGCGGCTTTAATGTCATGTCTTGTCCTGGCCGCCATATGGCTGAAAATCCTTGAGAAAAATGGCATGGCTACCCCATCACCCCCCCCCCCACCCCAGCCCCTTTGGGTCTTGTATGGATACTAAGGGGGACCCCGCACCCAAAATAAAACCCTATACCTACAACCCTATATACTCTGAACAGCAGTATATAGGTGGTGCAAACAAGACATGGACTGTAGGTTTGTTCTTAAGTAGAATCTGAACAGGTACATTATGAAGTGTAGCTACATCCCCAAAAAAACTATTTTTAAGCTTTTTGGAGAACATAGGGAGGGGTTATCACCCCTGTAACATTTGCTGTCTTTGCACATCTGTTCAGAACATGTCACCTCACTTTCCGTCCCAATGACAAATGTTTTTGGAAAAGTGGGGTTTTAATTGAAACAAGGATTGGTGATAAAGCATCAGTAGAGAGGAGATACCTTTTTCCCAAATTAAATCTAACAGGATAGAATTTTCCTTCCTAGGGGTAGATTTCCTCTCACTTCCTGTTTTCTCTTGCCGTTTGCAAGTAGGAGTCGTTTGTAAGTTGGATGTTTGAAAGTAGGGGCCTGCCGTATATACTCTGCAGAAATTTGCCCTATTAGATGTTGGTGTAGCCACAAGACTGGTGGGCACAGGAATGGGCCCTGCTGTGAGTTAATAGATCAAGATTTGTACTTGCATGCACCTGTTGAACCGGGCAGAAAAATTGGGCCTTTGGTGGTGGTGGTGGACGGTGTTGCCACAAGACTGTAGGCCCTCATAGTTACTCTTGGTGGGCGCAGGAATGGGCCCTGCTGTGAACTATTAGATCAAGATTTGTAATTACACGCCCCTGTTAAACAGGGGCTGAAAAATTGTGCCTTAGGCATTGGTGCTGGTGCCACAACACTGCAACCCCTCACAGATACTGTACTTGGAGCACAGCAGTCACACCTGTTGCGAAGCATCTTTTTAAAAAAATTTAATTACACGCCCCTGTTATACAGGGGCTGAAAAATTGTGCCTTAGGCACTGGTGCTGGTGCCACAACACTGCAACCCCTCACAGATACTGTACTCTGAGCACAGCAGTCACACCTGTTGCGAAGCATCTTTTTAAAAAATTGTAATTACACGCCCCTGTTATACAGGGGCTGAAAAATTGTGCCTTAGGCACTGGTGTGGTGGCATGGATCATTGAGGAGGAGGAAGAGGATAGTCAGTGAACATAACAGGACAGTCACTCAGCATCAGCATAGGCAGTCTTGAAGGGATGTGACATTATAAATTATTCCGTTATATCCGCTTCAGGTGTCTGGTAGCTGGTGGTGATCCAAGACTGATTCATTTTTATGAAGGTCAGTCGATCAACCGAGTCGGTGGACAGGCGCACCCTATGATCGGTGACAAATCCTCCAGCAGCACTGAATGTGCGTTCGGAAAGAACGCTGGATGCAGGACAGGCCAGTAGCTCAATTGCATACTGTGCAAGCTCTGGCCAGTGATCCATCCTCAGGACCCAGTAAGCCAGAGGATTTTCGGTGGGAAAGGTGTCCAAGTCTGACCTTGCCCCTAGGTATTCCTGCACCATGTATATCAGACGCTGGCGATGGTTGCTGGAACCGATCATACCTTGGGGCTGCGGACTAAAAAATTGTCTGAACGCATCGGTCAGACGTCCACCTTCCCCACCGCTCCTTCTGCTACTGACCGAAGCCTCAGCAACTCGTCGTCCAGGACCAGGAGTTTGTAACCTCCCAGTTTCTGGGAACGCGTTGCACAGACCTTTCTGCAAGGCCTCCCTGAGATGTCTCATCCTCTGCTCCCTCTGCGACGGCAAGATAAGGTCGGCAACCTTACCCTTGTACCGTGGATCAAGGAGAGTGGCCAGCCAGTAATGGTCACTCTCCTTGATCCGAAGAACACGAGGATCCTTCCGCAGGCTTTGCAGGATCAGGGAGGCCATGCAGCGTAGGTTAGCTGAGGCATTCGGTCCGGAGTCTTCTGGGTCACTGAGGATGACATGATCGCCAGCCACCTCCTCCCAGCCACGTACAAGTCCACTGGTTTGTTGGGACTGTACATCATCCCTAAAAGACTGCTGCTGCTGATGCTGAGTGCCAGGCTCCACCTCCATGCTCACACAATCCTCCTCCTCCTCCTCCTCCTCCTCCTCCTCCTCCTCCTCCTCCTCCTCCTCCTCTTCCTGTGTGATGGGTGGGACAGAAGGAACATTGTCTGGATAAAGGGGGCCTTGAGAGACAAGGAAGTCCTCCTCTTCCTGCCTCTGTTCTGCCTCAAGTGCCCTGTCCATTATCCCACGCAGCGTATGCTCCAACAGGTGGACAAGAGGTACAGTGTCACTGATGCATGCACTGTCACTGCTCACCATCCTCGTGGCCTCCTCAAATGGTGAGAGGACAGTGCATGCATCCCTGATCATGCTCCACTGGCGTGGGGAAAAAAAGCCAAGCTCCCCTGACCCTGTCCTGGTGCCGTAGTCGCAAAGGTACTCATTGATGGCCCTCTGCTGCGTGTGCAGTCGCTGCAGCATGGCCAACGTTGAGTTCCACCTGGTGGGCATGTCACATATTAGGCGGTTCTTGGGCAGGTTCAGCTCCTTTTGCAGCTCAGTCAGCCGAGCACTGGCATTATAAGATCGGCGGAAATGCACACAGACTTTCCTGGCCTGCCTCAGGACATCCTGTAAGCCTGGGAACCTGCCCAAGAACCGCTGCACCACCAGGTTGAGGACGTGAGCCATACAGGGCACATGGGTGAGCTGCCCCTGTCGCAGGGCGGAGAGGAGGTTGGTGCCATTATCAGAAACGACCATTCCTGGCTTAAGCTGGCGTGGCGTCAACCACCTCTCGGCCTGCCCCTGCAGAGCTGCCAGAACCTCTGGCCCAGTGTGGCTCCTGTCCCCCAAACACACCAGCGCAAGCACGGCATGGCATCTTTTTGCCTGCGTACTCGCGTAGCCCCTTGTACGCCTACGGAGCACCGCTGGTTCCGAGGACAGAGCACTCGAAGAGGACATGGAGGAAGAAGAAGAGGAGGGGGTGGAGGAGAGAGGTGTGTCACAACCAGTAGTAGCATTTTGGAGGCGTGGTGGCGGAACAACCTCCAACACTACTGCACCTTGTCCTGCATCCCTCCCAGCTACCAATAGAGTGACCCAATGGGCCGTGAAAGAAAGATAACGTCCCTGTCCATGCCTGCTGGACCATGAGTCAGCGGTAATATGCACCTTACCGCTGACCGCCCTGTCCAGCGAGGCATGGACATTGCCTTCCACATGCCAGTAGAGAGACGGAATCGCCTTCCGTGAGAAAAAGTGGCGTTTGGGAACCTGCCACTGAGGAACCGCACATTGAACAAACTCTCGGAAGGGGGCCGAGTCTATCAACTGAAAAGGCAGCAGTTGAAGTGCTAGCAATTTAGCCAAGCTAGCATTCAACCGCTGGGCATGTGGATGGCTGGGAGTATACTTCTTTCGACGGTCCAGCAGCTGGGGCAGGGAAATTTGCCTGCTACAATCGGACGTCGGTGTACTGCAAGTACTTGGTTGTGACACACCTAATTCTACACCTTCAGTCCTCTCAGAGCAGCTTTCAGAGAGGACTGAAGATATAGTGGGGATGGAGATCCCAGCTGATGAGGAGCAAGGAGAGGTCCGCTTTGTTCTTTGGTGTGGGTCTTTTATGTGTGCTTGCCAACGAGCTGCATGGCAGGTCGACATATGTCTGCTCATGCTTGTGGTGCCCAAGCGGCTGATGTTTTGGCCACGCGAGATACGCTTGAGACAAATATTGCAAATAGCAGTGGTGCGATCTGATGCACTCGTCTCAAAAAAGGCCCACACCAAAGAACTTTTGTGATAACGTGCAGAGGCAGCGCCCTGCACAGGCGGAGCTCTGCGGTGTGGTACAGTTGCTGTGCTGGCCTCTAGCTGGCCTCCAGGGGGCATCCTGCCTCGTTGGACATGTGACGCTGCATCCTCCTCCTCCTCCTCCTCTCTCCCTTCAGGCACCCACGTGGAGTCAGTGACCTCATCATCCCCTCCCTCTTCACCACTAGAGCAAACCTGGCAGTAAGCTGCAGCTGGTGGAACACTACTGCCAGATTGCTGTCCTTCAGCATCCCCTCTCTCTGCGCGCACACTACTGACTTCCTCAAGCTGGGTATCATCATCCGAGCCTTCGAATCGTTGGGCATCCTCCTGGAGCATGTACCCAACACTGTGCTCAAACAGTTCGGGGGACTCCTCAGGAGGACATGGTGGGTCTAGGGAAGGGGTGGCTGATGATGCCATTGAGTACGCGTTGGCAGCTGCTCTGCCAGTACCCTGAGCCTGGGTGAGAGAGGATGAGGAGGATGAGGAGGGCTTGGTCATCCATTCTACCAAGCCTTCGGCATGATGCGGCTCCACATGTCCAGCTGCCGAAAACAAAGACAAGCGTGTCCCATGGCCACGTGCTGATGACGATGCACGACCACGTCCACGGCCAGCACTGTTGTCCACCAGACTAATCCCCAGCAGCAGCTAATAACACACTAACTGTGCAATCAGCAGCAATGAACGATCAATGACTTAGGTAGCAATGGTTTAGCAAAGAAATAGCCAATGGTTTAGCAAAGAAGAGCAAATCTTTCAGTATCAAGCAAAGACAGAATCAGCAGACTAATCTCTCCTAAAGCCGGAACTCATGTGACCGGGGCCGATGGCGTGGCGGCCTTTTAAATGGTGGGGCATGTACTAAAGCCCCTGAGCTGTAATTGGCTACAGGCGTCCTGCCTGTAGCCAATTATTGCTCTCCGAGTTTCGGGCGCTGTGATTGGCCAAGCATGCGGGGTCACAGTGCATGCTTGGCCAATCATCAGCCAGCAATGCACTGCGCCGGCCGCAATGCATTGCGGGGCCGCTCGCATCACACGAATGTGATGCGAACGGCCCAAATAGTTCTGGGCTCGACGAGCGAGCGAACGCCCGGTGCTCGATTCGAACATGGGTTCAAATCGAGCATCGGGCCCATCCCTAGTGGAGGAGCGTAAGGTCTCTAACATCTACCAACTCTGATGTTATCATGGAAGAGTGGAAGAGAACTCCAGTGGCAACCTGTGAAGCTCTGGTGAACTCCATGCCCAGGAGGGTTAAGGCAGTGCTGGAAAATTATGGTGGCCACACAAAATATTGACACTTTGGGCCCAATTTGGACATTTTCACTTAGGGGTGTACTCACTTTTGTTGCCAGCGGTTTAGACATTAATGGCTGTGTGTTATTTTGAGGGGACAGCAAATTTACACTGTTATACAAGCTGTACACTCACTACTTTACATTGTAGCAAAGTGTAATTTCTTCAGTGTTGTCACATGAAAAGATAGAATAAAATATTTACAAAAATGTGAGGGGTGTACTCACTTATGTGAGATACTATGTATGTATTCTTTGATCACATGACCTCTGTTTTCAGCTGCACTGGTGGTGGAGATTGGAAAGAGTGGGGGGGGGGGGGGGTCATGAGGTAGAGAGGGAAATTAATAAGACTTTTCAGCAGTGACGGCTGGGGCTCAATTTTTTTTTGGGGGGGGGGGGGGGGGGGTCGCACACGAACTGAAAAATTCAGAAACAAAAACATCAAATGCAGCCAACTGTGCCCTGTCAATTGCAGCCTCTGTGCCCCCCCCCCCCCCGCTCGCCTGCCCGCTGCTGCCCGTCGCACTTACCCCATCGTGGTGGCGGGTCAGGCGGTGAGCTGTGGGATGGGGGGAGCGCGGCGATGGCTCCTGTGTCCATGTGCGTCTTCTTCCTGTTCTGCTAGGCGGCCAATGGGATTGCCTCTGCCTTCAGCCAATCAGGTGACCGGTATTACATCCGCGCCTCCTGATTGGCTGAGAAGCGGTTCTGTGTTTGCAAAGCAAATATTCATTTGCTTTGCTAACACACCTGGGTGGACTATGAGCGCAATGGTTTGTGCTCGCAGTTCACCTTTTTTGAAGCCTATTAGAGGCTATGGCTCTATTTGGGTGCTTCAAAAACACCCCCCCCCCCCCCCCCGCCGCTGTAATTCAGGCACCTGGCGTCTGAAAAGGGGTCGACGCCTGACTAGGGGGTGGCTACAGTGCCCATGGATAGATTCATGCAATGCATGAATCTATCCATTATAAACAGAAGGTGTGGCTGGAGAGAGGGGGTGGCGCCCGTAACGGATGCACCGCCACTGCTTTTCAGTGAATTGCTGTGCGGATGGGGGTCATGTCAGCACTAGTCTAGCCCAGTGTTTCTCAACTCCAGTCCTCAAGGCGCCCCAACAGGTCATGTTTTCAGGTTTTCTATTATTTTGCACAGGTGATTTGATCAGTTTCACTGCCTTAGTAATTACCACAGCCATTTCATCTGAGGGAAATCCTGAAAACATGACCTGTTAGGGCACCTTGAGGACTGGAGTTGGGAAACACTGGTCTAGCCATTGAAGGACAGGCAGGCTGAGCTCCCAGCACAGCCAAAAACCTGACCACACTAAGATGGATGCGTTTTCATGGCTAGCATGGTCAGTTTTTAATAAGAAAGCAGTGGTACTGACAGGAACACCATATATTTCAAGCAAAGGAAGAAATACAAAGGGAACAGGATACTTTTTAACACAAGTACATAGTACAACAGATACTTATCAGGGATATGTTGGGGTAACTTGTTTAATGCAACCCACAGTCTGAATGGGCCCTTAGAAGAAGTCAGGCCCCTTTAAAAGTTAAGTTTGCATTCTCCCAGACTGCTTTAGTGTTTCTCAAGTTGATTGTAAGCGCTGATCAGGATACCACCTATAATAACAGACTTTGTTCCTCTTTTACTTTAGGATTAGACCATGGCGTCTTTGAGTGGCAATGTACAGACTGTGTTGGGACTCATCCATCCTGATCAGCTTGGAAGAACCTTGACACATGAACATCTAACGATGACCTTTGACTGCATGTACTGCCCCCCTCCGGCACACCAGTCGGACTCGGCCCTGTCTGATGTACCCATGCTTATGAAGAATTTGTACTGGCTGAAACAAAACCCCTACAGTAATAAAGAGAACCTTCTCCTGAACCAAGAGGTGGAGGCTGTAAAAGAAGAATTAATCACCTTTAAGGCAGTAGGTGGTGGCTGCATAGTGGAAAATACTACAACTGGCATTAGCAGGGATGTAAAGACATTGAAAAAACTGGCAGAAGAAACCGGGGTTCACGTTGTGGCTGGAGCTGGATTTTATGTAGATGCGACTCATACACCTGAAACCCGGGCAATGTCTGTAGAGCAGGTAAAGTAAATGCCTGATTCCAGGCTGTTGTGTTTTTTGTGTGTGTTTTTACATATATAAATGGGTCTTTTAAATCAAATCTCCTGCCCAATTACTAAATACACTGATAAAATACACCCATATGAGAGTTGTTTTACATTGTACTTGCCAAAAAATGTGTAGTTCTTTTTATCCATCCAGTCCTGAGATTTACACAGCTCTACCACACCCCATAGACATGTTTGACCTATTTTTATTTTTTATTTTTTTTACTACTGTAGTTAAAGCGGGATTCCACCCGCAATTTTTTTTTTTTTTTTTTAAAGTCAGCAGCTACTAACACTGTAGCTGCTGACTTTTAATAAGGACACTTACCTGTCCTACTCACCCGAGATGTTGGGCCCCCTGACGCCGATCGCTTGTTCCTGGCAGGTCCCGTCGCCTCCATCCTGACTAAGGGAAACAGGCAGTGAAGCCTTACGGCTTCACTGCCCGTTTCCTACTGCGCATGCGCCACTCACACGGCGCTTTGTGAATGGGCGGCTGCCTCCTGGGATACACACAGTTCACAAGAAGAATCCGAGTGTAGGACGAGGAAGAAGATCCACCACGGAGGATGAAGAGGCAGATTAGGGACTTCCGCATAGCAACCGCTATTTCTGGTAAGTAAATTTTTTATTTTTTGTTTTTTTATTTGTAGATTTTTGCTGAATTATTTTTTCAGGGTGGAACTCCCCTTTAAGTACACACGATCAGCTTTTCCGACGGGAAAAGTGTGATGACAGACTGTTGTCGGAAAATCCAACCGTTTGTATGCTCCATCGGACAATTGTCGGATTTTCCGCCAACAAATGTGGGATAGCATGCTTTAAAAATTTTCGACAACAAATGTGTGATTTTAGATCGTGTGTACACAAGTCTGTCGAAAAAAATCCAAAGTACAAACACAGTTGCTCAGCAACAATGCTCACCATAACACCACATTAGCAGAAGTTTCCCAAAGGGTGGTGCTAAAGAGCTGAAAAAACACGTAATTTTGTGTTTGTTGGCCAACAATTCTTTGCCGTTTTGTATGCAATACAAGTTCACGGCCAACGCCCTTAGGACAAAAGTCAGAGGCTTGGTCTGCGGAAAGTGTGTGTGTGTGTGTGTGTCTTAACAGGCCTTGTCTCACCCCCAGCCTGTGATTGGAGAGTGAATGAAGCAGAATATTGATGAGGTAGGTCATCTTTCTGTCACTTTGCACTTTTCTATCAGCATGTTATTAGTTGGCACATGAGCACTGCTGCACAACTGATTGGTACCTTTTACTGTCACTGGCTGAGCTCTTCTGTACGGAGGCTGATTCCAAATCCTAGTCTGGTGCCTACACTGCTTCATTTAACTATGTATTAATGAATACTGGTGATAAGATCAAAAAACATTGATAAGCTGTAGCTTTCATAGAGTTAAAAGTAATTTATTTTTTTGTTACATAGTAGGTGAGGTTGAAAAAAGACACAAGTCCATCAAGTCCAACCTATATGTGTGATTAGGTATTAGAATTGTATGTAACACCCTTGTCCCAAAACCGGGCTATAGGTAAATTTAGCTGTGCTGGGTGGTAGCTAGCCTGGCTAATTTGTAGTCTTTATGGATCAAATGGGTTTTCTCCTAATCCTGTTTCAGCTGTGGCTTCTCCCTTTTTTCAGTAGGTGGCACTGTCACCTCTGGCATTAGTATGATGAGCTACAGTAAAGTCAGGTTATGAATAAACATATCTTTCTCAGCCGGTCAGACTGCCCGCTATGCATGCTGGGAGAAGGTATTTGGAGAGAGTCAGGTGATCAAGGTCTTCTCTGCCCAGACTGCGGTCTGGGTGGGTATGAGAAACAGCTCCTGGCTGCTAGGTCTGTTTGAGGCCTATGCAGGTGTTCAAGATTTCAGAGGAGAGCCGGCTCAGTACCTGGAAATAATGCTGAGAGGGATGGAGTTCTAGAGAAGTACCAGAGGTTACTCTTCATGGACCGGGGACCCATGAGGTGGCTGGGAGAGCTTCAAGAGAGAACTTGTACAAGAGAATTCTGTATGATGCTGTGGGTAAAGCTTCGTAACTATAGGAGTCAGCCTATCCTACAAAGTACAGGTGTGCTGGTTCAGCTTAAAGCAGAGTTCCACCCATTTAAAAGTCAGCAGCTACAAAAAGTGTAGCTGCTGACTTTTAATAATTGGGCACTCACCTGTCCCACGGTCCAGCGATGTGGGCGAACAAAGCCCCGCTCCTCTCTGTGGTCCTGGTATTCTGACTGTGGGCGCCCGGCTGTGGCTTTAGTCAGGCACGCACTGCGCATGTGTGAGCCGCGCTGTGATTGGCTGGGCAATCTTCTGGGACCTGAGGGAGGAACTTGAATGCTCCCCCCCCCCCCAAAAATGACATGTCAAATGTGGCATGTCAGGGGGTCACCATCACTTAAAGCGGAAATTCCATTTTTGGGTGGAACTCTGCTTTAAAGGCTTTTTTTTTTCCTGTACTGGTGTCTACCTTATCTCACCTTTTTTTTGTCTAAGGAGTCTGCCTGTCTGCTGGTCGTTACTATTTTTGACTCACTCTGGGTTCACACTGATACGACACGACATTCATCCGACTTTCATCCTACTTTGGTCTGTGACATCAGTCCTACATTGATCCTACATTAGTCCGACATCCATCCGACATTCATGAACAGGATACTACTTTGATCCGACATTGTGCTAGTCTGACTTGTCCTTTGACCAATCAAAACAATCCCAGGGTGAGATAAATTCCTTTTACTGCTGCTGTAATCACATGTCGGATGTCAAATGTCGGATGGTTAGGACAAGGATCCTACTTTGATCCGACTTCAATGATATACAATGGGCTGAAGTAGGATCAAAGTCGGACCAAAGTAGTACAGGGAGCATTTTCAAAGTCGGACCGACATGTGTCGGACCAGTTAAGACGGCTCCCATAGGGAAACATTGATTTTCATGCGACATGAGCTCCCAATGTCGGAGCATTTGTCGGACCAGTGTGAACCAGGCCTGAGGGTGTCCTGTGTCCTGTGCCCTATCCCCTCTCGCTCTCACATTTTCCTGTTTGTGAGAAGTAAACTTCTTTGTTCAAGCATTAAAGTGAATGGCGCCCATCTTTCTACGTTGTATATCACCCACCGTGCCTAGTAACCTCTTTTCCGCTTAGAGAGTAACTCTATTTTTGTTGAGAAAAAACATGCTCTTCGGGGTGATGTATGTACATTGCAAGAATTTTAACAAACTTTGCAGATTTCTTCCTTTTTGTTATTCTGAGGAAATCTCTGTGTTTCTCTGTGCTAGGTGAATGTTATGGGAGTGGTTTCAGAATTATCAACCAGCTGCTGCACCTGCAGGGCTCTAATGCTGGGTCTGTATCCCTTTAGACATGATTTCCTATTGGGAGTATCTCACCAAAAATGACTTTTTTGTTGCAGGGGATGCCACAAATCTGATTTGTATCTTAGTGTAGACTTTTAGGAAAATCGGTGAGCAAATCACACAAGCAGAAAATTATGTTTCTGGGGGAGTTCTGTACACATTCTGTATACAGAACGCCTCCAGGTAGCCATATTGCATTTTATAGCAAATTACAGAGCTGCAGATTGAAAAGGAAAGGTAATTTTTAATAAATTATAAATGGAATGGTGAGCTTGTTACACAATTTGTGTAATGTGTATCAAAAACCTATCAATATAACATATAGCATTAAATAGTGTACCTATCTTTGACACAATGACCACATTCAGTGAAAACATCCAAAGAATAAAAAAATAATCTCCTCCTCACCACCTTTCGGGTACTGGAGACACCGGAAGTGATGTCACTGGCCCCATCCAACGCGTTGCATCGCTTGTCCATGACTTCCTCAGGAATAGGAGGCCAGCGACGAACACCGGGGTATTAAAGCCCTTGCTTGTTTATGGGTAACCAAAGTGACCAATAATTCATCAGTCGTCTTACCGAGAGTTGTAGCGCTACCAATATAAGTCAGTTGTTCCAAATTTGTAATGCATAAAAAAACACATTTGGACTAAGTTATCCTTTGCGAATATATAACAATTTGCATATGAATATATTGCACCATAAATGTAGGATAAATAAAATATATGTAATAATCATCCATCAATGTAACTAATCAGTATAAAGAATAATTATTATAGAAAATAATTTATAAATTGCCATAAAAATCTATCCATATAGAGAATCTATGTAAAATATCTATATAAAATTCAATATAAAAAACTATATGAAAGTACATAATGAAAAATTACAGTAATGATAATTTTCTGATGGTCATTAATACCAGGAAAAAAAAAAAATATATATATATATATATATATATATATATATATATAAAAATCTACTACAATTTACTAACTCATGGGCTAAACATAGCACCACCATCTAATGGATAAATTACATGGGGGGGGGGGGGAACATTCTAAAAAAATAGTTAGCCAGACAAGCAATATCTTGTGGAAAAATGGGAGAAAACACCTGTTACAACTGAATTAGTAATTTGAAAATAGCGCCAGCTAAAGGGTAAAATATATGAACAAATATCCTTAAAAACTTAATACACCTGGGACCTGGCTGACCAGACTAACGACATCTTGTAGATAAGTGGGAGAAAATGTTTAACATTCAATTACAGTATGACTTGTGTTGCAGTTCTATTTTCTATATTATCATTTTTTTCTTTATTTGCTCATTTGTTCCCATGAAAGTGGAGTTAAGCCTCGTACACATGAGCGAGAATCCCGTCGAAAAAAAAAACGTTGGTTTTCTCAACGGGATTTCTGGCAAGCTTGTCTTGCCAAGCCCTGTGTACACGCACATTCAAAAGAACCGCCGTTCTTTTGAATGGCAAGAACCCGGTGACGTCATCGACTATGACGAGCATACGCTCGTCACATTCAATGCCATCACCGCCATCTTGCTACACCCTACACTACCCTTGTATGCTACCGCGCATGCGTCAAAGTCTCTTCGAGCATGTGCGGGTTTACCTGAAGACAGGTAAGCATACACAGAATCCCGACGAGAAAATAGAGAGCGGGTTTTTCTCGTCGAGATTCCCGGCAGTTTTCCAGACGAGAAAACATACACACAAACGTTTTTCTCTGCAAAAAGCTCTTCCAGTAGTTTTCTTGCTGAGAAAACCGGCCGTGTGTACGAGGCTTGACCCTTTAAAACTAATTTTGTAACTTTTGGAAATGTCAGTAAAAAATGTCTGTGCCGGCAAATTTTTGGTGTAATGTCAGTAAATTTCAATCTGGTAGGTTGGCAACACTGGTGGGGGCCGAGTTGTAAAACAGTTGAGATTGGCCACCAGCTGTGCAAAATGTTGGCTGGTGGCTCATTAATAACCACTTCAGCCCCAGAAGGATTTGCCCCCTTAAAGTGGAGCTCCACCCTAAATTTTGACTTGTGCTGATCGGATTCCTCCCCCCCTCCGGTGTCACAATTGACACCTTTCAGGGGGGAGGGGGGTGAAGATACCTGTCTAAGACAGGTATTTTCACCCACATCCGGGAGTACTCTCTCTGGGAATCTGTGGGAGTGACGTGACTTCCCTTGGTGTTCTGGGAGACACTCGGCTCCCAGAACACAGGAGGACGAATCAGAACGGCGCAGCGCGACTTGCACATGCGCCGCAGGGAACCGGGCATGAAGCTGCAGGGCTTCACTTCCTGGTTCCCTCAGCGAGGATGGCAGAGGGAGCAGCAGAGCGACGAGCGATCGCTCGTCCTCTGCTGCGGATGTCGCTGGACTCCAGGACAGGTAAGTGTCCAAATATTAAAAGCCAGCAGCTGCTGTAGCTGTAGCTGCTGGCTTTTAATATTTTTTTTTCCGGCGGAGCTCCGCTTTAATGACCGGGCCATTTTTTGCGATGCGGCACTGCATAGCTTTAACTGACAATTGCGTGGTCGTGTGATGTGGTACCCAAATAAAATTGACATTCTTTTTTTTTCCCCACAAATGGAGCTTTCTTTTGGTGGTATTTGATCACCTCTGGTTATTTTTTGTGGTATAAACAAAAAAGAGCGACAATTTAAAAAAATAATTTTTTTTTTAGTTTTTGCTAGAATAATCTCCTTTTTTTTTTTTTTCTTTTTTTTTTTTTTTTTTAAACACATTTCTTCCTCATATTTTTGGTTAAATAAAATCACAATAAGCGTATATAGAATGGTTTGTGCAAAAGTTATAGCATCTACAAGATAGGGGATAGATTTATGGCATTTTTCTTAATCTTATTTTTTTTCTAGTAATGGCGGCGATCAGTGTTTTTATCAGGACTGCAACATTGCGGCGGCCAGATCGGACACTTTTGACACTTTTTTTTTTTTTTTGGGGCCAGTGACCTTTTTATACAGCGATCAGTGCTATAGACACTGATTATTGTATAAATGTCACTGGCAGGGAAGGGGGTGATCAAGAGGTTAAATGTGTTCCCTTTATTGTATTTCTTACTGTGGGGGGACTTTACTGACTAGAGGAGGAGCCAGATCGTTGTTCCTAGCTAGTAGGAACAGACTATCTGTCTCTCCTCTCCTGACAGAATTGGGATTTGTGTGTTTACACACACAAATGCCTGTTCTGTCTCTCGTGCCCGCGATCACACCACCGCGACCACCGGTCACGCGCATCGGCTCCCTCGCCATGCAGTGGGCGCGTGCGTGCCCCTGCTCTAGCTGTTTAAAGTGCTGACGTACAGTGACGGCGATTTGCAGGAGAGAGCTGACCTGCCGCAGTATGACGGCGGCTGGTCGGCTAGTGGTTAATATATCCACAGCAACAGTAGTATTCAGATCTTAGGGGTGTGCCTGGGCACACACTTATCACCCCGTATGGTGCAGTTCCCCCCCTGATAAAACCCCTGATATTTCACCAAAGCCCCTAACGGGGCTCCTAAAGAAAAATCTGTAAAAAGAGTTAAAATTGTAAAAAAAAATAACTAAAAATAACTGACGCCAATCCCTGCCCTACTTACACCATCAGTATAAATGCACATGCCTAAACACATGTGTTTGAGTATTGAGGTGCACACTCCAATGCAATAGGCTGTGCACATCTCATACAGATTGAAAACTGAAAAAAATCAGTACTAGGGCTGCTTGTGCCATCATCTGAACCACACATGGTCGGCAATCCCTTTGCAGGGTGGATATAAATCCAATGATTTTTAAATCAGATTTTAGGTATTTTAAGTTGGATTTGGGGGATTTTTATCAAATTTATTTTATTCAAATGCTTTTGGAGTAAAAAATCTAAATAGTTTTCTATTTAAGATGCATTAATAATTTAGTTTATTCACCATGAAATGAAGCTTGGTTATGTATCATAAGGCTGTATATTCTGCAATCTGTACATTTTTGGTAAACTCATTCAATGAATCCAAGCTCTGCAAGCTGAGATAACATGCACTGCCTTGATGCATTCACAGAATTTCACAGTAACCATGAGATGAAACAAAGTTCAGGAATATTCCTTTATCCCATTGTTTTGCAAATCTATGTACATTACAAACTGTATGATTGAATCGGTTCTGATATCGCTGTTTTACTAACCTGACAGCTTGTTATTCTAAATAGAAAACCTTCATTTTGTTTGCAAATATTAAAGATTTTAACTACCAGCAAGAATAAGTCCTTACATTTAAAGAGCACCTGTCATTTCAGATCCATTATGGCAGCGCCTGTTAGCGGACATCCACTCGCCTGCTGCCGCCACGTCCCTCACCTTGTTGTGTCACTGCCGCATCACCAGCCATCCCATTAAAGTGAATGGGACTGTCGGTGAGTCAACAGCGGGTCAGAGGAGGAGTCGCTGCGGGGCAGAGATGACAGTTGCTCTTTGAAAATTATGATTTAAATCGAGCCTTTATACTAGTGGATCTGTCATGATTTGATTACCCTGCAGAGGGACGGTTTATTTCCCGTTTCCTCCCAATCTCTGCAGTCCCATAGGACTTCCCAAAAATGCGTTTTCATAACTGATGGGGATGGAAAGTGCGGAGCGGATTGGAGCATTGTGCTGCCCCCCCCCGACAACATATTTTTTACCTTCTTTTCTAAATCTTTAGAGGTGATGTTGATTGTACAGATATAGTGATGTATTTTTTTTTTCCATGCAGGTTTTGCTTAAATCCAGGATTTTGATGCTTGGCTACATTCATTAAAACTATTTTTGGTCTCTTTTAATTCCGGCAGATTTTATGTTTTCTGTATTTTTCAGCACTTATCACTCTTCAGACATTTATTCAGAGTGCCAGGCTGCACTTTCTTCTGCAGTTCATTCAAATATACAATGCTTGCCTTATTAGTGGGAATACAATGGTACTCTGAAAGGAAGCGCGCGCGTCTCATGTTAAAGACATTAAGCAATCATCTTTTCTAGCCTATGTGCGGCCGTTACACAAAACTCTAGCTATGTATTTTCATGACAGATCCTATTCACTATAACGATATGTGAACCTATTAGTATTCACATTATTATAAAAATAGATGTGCAGCTCTCATAGGAAAGCCGTGATTAAAACTGTTTTCAGTGATTTTGTAAAATATTACCTATCCTGACCCATTCTGGATTGTATATTGACGTGCTTTTATATATTATTGTTGAGCTAACACTAAAGGCCCATACACACAATTAGACTTTTTAACAACAAACTTCAAAATGACCAGGTTTTTCAGAAAATCAGACCGTGTGTACACTCCATCGGACAAACTTTCGGTTTTCATCGGACAAATGTTCGCTCTGCAAACAGACAAACTTTTCGGCAACAAAAGTCTGATGGTGCAAAGTCCGACCGTGTGTACAGAAATCCATCGGACTTAAGTCCAAAGTACAAACACGCATGCTCAGAACCAATGCAAAAGATCAAGCAGCAATAGCAGAAGTTGCCCAAAGGGTGGCACTAAAGAGCAGAAAAACCAAGTAGTACGTCAATTACGTCACTACGTTCATGTTTGTTGGCTGAAAAAGTCCTGCCGTGTGTATGCATACCAAGTTCACGGCCAACGCCCTTTGAACAAAAATCCACAGAAAAGTTTGTTTGAAGTCCGATCGTGTGTATGAGGCTTTAGGCTGCATTCACACCTGAGCGTATCGTTTTCAGGCTTTTTTTTTGAGCGTTTTTGTACAGGTCACCAATGTAGAAAGCCGAAATAAATGCCTGTAATCTGCCTAAAAAATAAGCTCTTGTACTTTTTGGAACTTCAGGCGACAGAACGCTCGGATATGAACAGGGGCCATTTTAAATTAATGGGATTTTGCTTGTTCAGCGTTTTAGAACTTTTGAGATGAGTGTTTTTCGAGCTGAAAATGGTCAGAACCACTAAAGCCCCGTACACACGATCGGTTTGACTGATGAAAACCGTCCGATGGATGGTTTTCATCAGACCAACCGATCGTGTATGGTACCCATCGGTCTTTTTTTCATCGGTTGTAAAAAATAGAACTTGTTTTAAAATTTTCCGATGGATAAAAAACCGATGGGAATTTCCGATCGTCTATGGGCAAGTCCATCGGATCAAAAACCCACGCATGCTCAGAATCAAGTCGACGCATGCTCAGAAGCATTAAACTTAATTTTTCTCGGCTCATCGGAGTGTTTTACGTCACCACGTTTGGACGGTCGGTTTTTTGACTGATGGTGTGTGGCCAAGACTGATGGAAAACAGTTTCATCGGATATTCGATGGAAAAATCCATCGGACGAAAATCCATAGGTTATCCGATTGTGTGTACGGGGCTATAGGAATCAGAATTTGTAGGTATCCGTATCAACACTCTTAAGCCTCGTACACACGAGACGATTGTTGGACAACCGAGCATCTGATTTTTTTTTTTTCTCAAAAGGGCGTGTGCCAGGATCTTGTCTTGCATACCAACGTTACACAAATTGTCGTGCCACAAACACGAACGTAGTGACGTACTACGAGGAATTTCTGCTCTTGAGCACCACCCTTTGGGCCCCTTCTGCTAATTTTGGGTTTGAGCATTGATTCCGAGCATGCGTGTTTGTACTTTCGACTTTTGTGTGACACAATTGTATACTGACTATCCGAAAATCAGCTGTTTGCCAAAAATTTACTAGCATGTCATCCAACATTTGTTGGCCGAAAATTGAAAAAACAGTTGTTGAAAGGAGCGTACTAATGGGAAGAACTTTAAACAACATCCTGTCAAATGAAAATCCCCTTCTGATTTTCGTACCGTGTACGAGTCTTTAGGCTGGCCATACTTGGTCGAATTTCGAAGGAATTTTCTTTTTAAAATCTGAAATTTTGTGATACGATGGCGCCACCTTTGATTTCGAAATTCGACCAACCAAGCCTTCAATTTCACCTCCTGTTGCTACAGAAAATAATTTTCGTGGCTGGGAATCTTCTTTTCTTTCCGGGAATTTTTTTCTTTTCTTGCACATGCGCATTTCTTTTTTGATTACATGTCTCGCACGATTCTCCCATCATTGATTAGAAAAACGTTAATTTTTCAAAAAATTTTTTAAAAATTCCAACGTGCCCGATTACTGAAATTCGATGGCTGCACGAAAATCGGCTGTTGCAGCCCACTAATGGTGCAAAATTCTAACGAAAATTCTTGGGTAAGGTTTTTGAAAGGAAAATTATTTCGAAAATCGACCCATGTATGGCCTGCCTTAATTGGTAACTCCAACTTTGTGGAAAAAAATGAACAAAAAATGAATGGTGTATATAATTGCAATTGACAAGTCATATTTTAATTGAACGTTATTAAAAATTGCCTTTCCTTTTCAATCTGCAGCTCTGTAACTTTATGTAAAGTGCAATATGGCTCCCAGTTGTGTTCACAGATGGTGTACAGAACGCACCCCCCCCCCCCCAGAAATGTTCTTTCCTGCTTGTGTGATTGGCTTACTGATTTTCCTAGAAGTCTGCACTAAGATGCAAATCAGATTTTGAGCATCCCCTGCAACAAAAACTTTTTTGAGATACTCCCAAAGGGAAATTGCATCTAAAGGGATGCAGACCTTGACACTTTTCTCATTAGAGCCCTGCAGGTGCAGCGCCTGATTTATAATTAAGTCCCATACAGATTCACATGGACACAGACAACTATTTTTTCTTCAGAATCTGCCACTAAGTTTGTTAAAACCCCTGCAATGTACATTGATTTCTCAGGGAACAGGTTTTTTTTTCACAACAAAAGTGGAGTTACTCTTTAAATATCATTATACCTGTGCAGGCTTACCTTTTCAGATGTATTTACTATTATTTGGTTGTGCCTGTTGGAGAAAAAATAACAGTGCCATAGCAGGCTGTAAAACCCACGCGAAGGCTGACCTGCTTACTGCCTGGGCACTGACACTCTGTTCAAGCTACCGTAATTCACAAGGGTAGAATTATTCACAATCCCAGCAGCACCACCAGTGTTTTGGACAATTACATCCCAGTGCTGTAACAGAACCTGAATAACACGGCATTATGTGCCTTCACATATAGTGGAAGTTCTTAAAGCTTTGGTGTCTCCACTTTGGGCTTGGTTCACACTGCTGTGACTTAGGATCCGACTTGTGAAACCTCAAGTCGCATGACATGTAAAATCCCATTTAAATCAATGAGAGCTGTCTTAATTGGCACTACTGAAGTCTCTGACTTGTGCCCATAGACTTTAATGGAAGTCGCCTCCAATTCAGATCCTCATCTATATTGATGTGATTTGGATCCGACATTACAGGAGGATTACCCAGGCATTCCCGAAAGTCACATCAAGTCTCCTCAAAGTACCACGCAAATCGCCAGGAAGGTCGCACCGTAAGTTGTGTGACTTTCAGGTCACGGCAGTGTGAACTGAGCCTAAAGAGGTCTTGTGCATACAAGACGTACACTCCTATAGCATGTTTCCCAGGACAGGTAACATTTTCTTGAAGGGAAGTAGGTCTACATATAAGGGTGTTTGAACTTGGCAGAACGACAAAAGTTTGTATACCCTAAACTCACAAGGGACTCCAACTCCTTGGCTAGTAATCACTGGATAAGTCTCGGCATTCCGGTGGCATCGCAAAACAAGAGGTTCGAGTGTATCTCTGCTCCATTGATGACTGTAGCAGAGAGTCCTCGGCCTCCAGGCATACAACCTGCTTAGAGGGAGACATAGTATCCTGCAGGCCCAGGCTCCAGCCCTGGGGCCTTAAACCAGGCAGATGGCCCACTCCATGGGAAACTCTACCCACACAAACCTGAAGAAGAAAAGCTAACAGAGGACTTCTTCTGACAAGATAGGAGAGCAGGCAGAAGACTTACTCCCCCCAGAAGGGGTGAGCCTCTATCGAAAGGACCCTTTTTAGAATGTTAGCCTCCTGTTTTGTCAAAGCTAGGACTTAACCCACTGGTGACAAGCTTACCAGGGATTGGCCAGCTGACAAAACAGACTCATTGTACCCAGTGGCGGTGCGTCCATTAGGGGTGCTGGGGCGCTGCCCCCTCTCTCCAGCCACCACCTCTGCACTACGGATAGATTCATGCTAAGCATGAATCTATCCACGGCCACTGTAGCCACCCCCTATTTAGGCGTTCGGCCCATTTTCGGGCGCCTGAATTACAGCGGCGGATGGGTGTTTTTTGAAGCACCTGATTAGAGCCATAGGCTCTAATAGGCTTCAAAAAAGGTGCACTGTGAGCGCAAACTATTGCGCTCGCAGTGCAGCCAGGTGTGTTTGCAAAGCAAATGAATATTTGCTTTGCTAACACAGAACCGCCTCTCAGCCAATCAGGAGGCACCTGATTGGCTGAAGGCAGAGGCAATCCCATTGGTGCCAAGAAATACAGGAAGAAGACACGCACAGCTCGCCGCCTGATCTGCTGCCTGACACGCCACCACAATAGGGTAAGGTCCAGGCAGACAGCGGGTGGGCACAGTGTCTGCATATGATGGGCACAGGAGTCTGCATATGACTTTGTTTCAGTATTTTTCAGAATTTTTCAGTTAGTTTGCGCCCCACCCAAACATTTTGAGGACCAGTCGCCACTGATTGTACCCACCCATGACACAGGACTTGGGAGCCTTTTCTACATTTTGAATATTACTTGATGTAATGCATCATCCTTGAGTGCAATGTTTTGCAAGAAAACCTAGAAAAATGCAAAACAAAACACAGCAAACCTGTTCAGAAACCCATTCCTGCAGTTGTATGTGTTTTTGAGTGTCTTAGCAGTTACAAACCTTAGACTGGAGATAAGATGACCTTACAACCTGTATTCTTTCCCTAGGGATGTCAGGATAGATCAGAGAGATTCTGATTGGTTGGCACAGTCACGTGCTGGCTCTGAATATGAACTGCTCTGATGTGTTGTCTCCCTGTCACCTGGATGTCCAATGAAGACTACAAGTGTCTATTTCAAAACTCATTACACAGACATGATCCACGGCTCTTGCTGTAAGGAAACCTACCTTGGGAAATGCCTTCCAGACTTTCATTCACTGTAGTGCCTGTAGATGTTGTAGGACAGTGGTTCTCAACCCTGTCCTCAAGTACCCCCAACAGGTCATGTTTGCAGGTTTTCCTTTTATCTTTCACAGGTGCTTTAAATCAGTCAATAGCTTGGTATTTTGGACAGCTATTTTTCTAAGAGAAATTCACAAAACATGGCCTGTCTGGGGTACTTGAGGACAGGGTTGAGAACCACTATTTTAGGACACGACCAACACTAAAATGCAACAAGTGTTAAAAAAAAGGTTAAAATTGTATTTTATTTCAGAAAGTTACAAATGTTAGTGATACACATTCCTTATAAAGCTAAAGAGGTCATTCAGTTTATACCTACTTTAAAGCCCATCTCCAGGTCTGTGTCAGACTCTACCCTTGCAGTGGGGTGCCTCACACTACAAAATGCTCATTAAGTCTAGGGGGAGATGAAAAGGCTTTAACACTAGTAAAACATGGGCCGCATGTTGGGCGACATTGGCCAATTAAATAAAAACTGGTAGACATTCAGTACGTGTGTATGGCAGCCGGTCCGACAGAAGCCGGCTGAGTATGCTGAAAAACCAGCAGCCGACCGGCTCCTGATCAGCACCATCAGCCAATGGCTGAGAGCGCTGACTGGAGTGCACGGTCAGAACACAATAGCATAGAAGGGGAGATCGCTGTGCTAACTTCGGATTGTTGAACAGCCTACTCTTGTTCCAAATGGCTCCAGCGCTCTTCTTTGCCTCCAGAACTCCATTCTGTGGTCAGTCCCTCGGCTATTAACCCTGCATTGTACGTTGAAAAGGCAGGAGTGTGACTGCAGGCAGAAGCTTCTTAGACAGGGTTCTTCGCAGGACCTGGTGAAGCATGGAATAAGGTAAACCATATATAATTCTGAACCCCTAAACTGAACAAGCAGTTAACCTTTGTAGTGCAGGGGGGGGGGGGTGGAAGGGGTAGCATTTGTAAAATTACCGGAATTGGGTTTTAACAATAGAGCCTGCTCTTCTTTAATACACACTTGCCTTTTATCATCCTCTCCTTTTTAGCTGACCCAGGTTCTGATGGATGAAGTTCTCAAAGGGGCAGATGGAACAGACATAAAATGTGGAATCATTGGAGAGATTGGATGCTCATGGCCATTGACTGATAGTGAAAAGAGGGTTCTTCAAGCAACAGCTGAGGCTCAGAAACAGCTTGGATGCCCAGTGAATATCCATCCTGGCAGAAATAGTGATTCTCCCTTCCAGATCGTGAAAATTTTGAAGGAGGCTGGAGCCGATGTGTCCAAAACTGTGATGTCTCACCTTGATAGGTACTGCTACCAGCCGCAGAGCAGAGGTTTTCTATTCTCTCCACTTCAAGAGCACCTGTATTTCAGCCATGCAGGATGTTAGAAGCACATCAGTTTGAAGGACAACTAGATTCAAAACATATTAGTTTTGAGTAGAACCAGGGTAGGGTTAGAGCCTCTTTCATGGTTTTTATTGCCGTCTGCTTCCCTATTTGTCAGGATAGAAAGTTATGGTCTCTCCAATGGGGACACAAACGGTAGAGTGGGGAACAATTAGAACTTCTGACAATGTGGTTTTTGCTGTCTGTGCCTGCCAGTGTTGGGTGCAACAGTACCCCTAAAGCGAACCTAAACTGATCACATGTGCAGCATCATGGCATTTGAAGATCAGACCAAGGTCAAGATGGCAGCATCCTTGGCTGGAAACAATAGGAAGGTTTAGTTCCGCTTTAAAAGAGAAGTATGGGAATTGAAAAAAACAAACACACATGCTCATCTAGGTGGATGCAGCATCAGTCCAATGCTGCATATGTCTTCTGCTGCCTCTAGGACCAAGAACAACATAATAAAACACAGCTGATCACTCAGTTCCCAGTCTTCAGTGGGCAGAGAAGCCAGTGGCAGTGACTGTCAGTCAAGGTCTCTCTGCTGTGCCCCTCCAGTGCTCACTGGAGTACTGGGCTGTGGGGGGGGCGGGAGCGGCTATCTCAGTCTCTCAGCGAGATGCTGAGCGGTTGAGCCAGCTGCCGGTTCAAGCATCTGGGTGGATCCTGACCTCAAAATCCTCAATAGAGATTATATATTCTGTCAAGGAACCCAAAACATGTCAGAACAAGCTGCTGGGTTTATATTTTTCTGCTGAGCACATTAAATGCCAAGGATACCCAGAATGTGGCCCGGATCCTGCTCGAAACGCAGTGGGTTGAGTTAGATCTATGTGGCAGAACTCTCTAGTGCAGTGGTGGTGTGCTTTCATAATATAAAGGGCCTCTTGTGTGGCCCTTGATATCACCAAAGGGCCACCCATAATATTTTGTGAATGAAATACTGCAAAAAAAATAGAGCTGGCCATAGACTGAACATTTTATAGAAGGTGTTGGGAGACTGGGGATGTGTTTTAGGATATAGTCATAGATTGTCTCCTGAAGCAAGAAGTTTGGGCCCCAGAGCCCTAGTGGCTCTTACTTGCCCATGATGGCTGTGATGAAGGTCTAGAGCTATGAAACTTCCACCTGGATTCAGGTAGACGCCATACTTGGTTCTTCAAGAGTGAAGGCTATAGTTTATCCTGCTGAGTGCCATACTTTGACCTGTGAAAGTGAGGTTCAGAAGACTGGAGTATTGGGGTTCATCAAGATTTCTGCATTAAACTGTTCTGTTTCATGGCAGGAAATATGCGGCTCAGGTCCCATATCCAAGTCAGCTCATGTGATTCAAATTTAATTGCCCTTTGATCACATTTCACTGCCTTTTTGGTTCTTTTCCTCAGGGAATGTGTTAATGTAGCAATTTTTTTAATGGCAACCACGGCCAGATCTAGCCTATTTGATCTTGGGGTCCAGTAAAAAAGCCAGGGGGCATAATGTCAACACTGTGTGAGTCTCTGACAGTCTGTCAGTGTCACAACCTGGGAAACACTTGTATGTATTAGGCGGTCGTTAGCTTAGGGTGATCAAACAGAACCTGTGCCCCCTTATATCAGATGTCCCTATCAGAGTTCCACTTTACATCAGGTTCCCCATCAGATTGCCCTTTTGCATCAGATGTTCCCATCAGAGTATCCCCATCAGTGTCCCCTTACATCAGGTAAGCCACATTGAATATATTTGCAAGCACACCACAGATCTTCAGTCCAAACGGTTTTTATTTTAGCATGATCACATCACAAGCAAGAGTGCAACATTTCAGCGTCGGGCAGGACCCCTTTGTCAGGCATGTGATGCCTGACGAAGGGGTCCTGTCTGACGCCAAAACATTGCATTCTCTTGCTTGTGATGTGATCATGCTGAAATAAAAATGTTTAGACTGAAAATCTGTGGTGCGTTGGCAAATATATTCATTGTGGCTTTCATGATCCAGTCTCCAGCTGGTGGTTGCTACAGCACCCAGTATCCTAGAGCTTTCCCCAGGAACATGTGCAATGGGAATATGGAATATCCCTTACATCGGTGTCACCATCAGAGTGCCCATTACATTTGATCAGTTGTCCCCATCACCGTGCCCCCTTACATGAAATGTCTTAAGTCTGGCTGAGGGATCAGTGGATACACTCTGAGACCTGGGGGGACATGGCTAAAATCTAGGGGAGCATAGCCCACAGCACCCCCCCTTGATCTGGCCCTGATGGCAACCAGATTAAGACCTAATACGTTGTACTTGCATGCATAAAAATGTGCAAAAACGCATGTAAAAAAAACATTAAATACAATTTCAGATTTCAGTGTGGTCACTTTTCAGCAACCCAGAACATCACTGAGAACCCAAACCATTTTACTCCCTAAGCAGCTATCATATGTTAGGAGATGCCGGTTACTGTTATTGGAAGTGGCGCAGAATGAAGTGCTCACCATCTGACAGCTAACTTTGCTGAGTTAATCAGAAGGTTGCCTATCTTCGAAAAGCGCAGTGTGTGAGGTCATGGCAGTTGAAAAGCAGCAACTTTAACATTTCAGGTGACCCCCCCCCCCCTAACAATACAACTAAAGTATGTTCATTCATAGCGCAAAACAGGGTGACATGGAAAATCGCCTTCGGAGATGTAACCTCCGCTTCATCGGTCTTCCTGAGTCTGCTGAGGGCACCGATCCGGAGAGCTTCCTTGAAAACCTCCTAACCTCAACCTTCGGCAGAGACGCATTTTCGGTAATGTTTGCAGTGGAGAGAGCTCATCGAATCCCTGGCCGCCCTCCTCCCCAAGGAGCTCCACCGCGTACCCTGATAGCGAAGTTCCTTAATTTCAGGGATCGCGACAAGATCCTCCGCCTAACCAGAGAGAAGGGGAATATCCCCCATACCAACGCTCGTGTTGCCGTCTTCCCGGACTTCTCCAATGAGGTGCAACGGCAGCGGTCCAGGTTCCAGGATGTTAAGAAGCGCCTCCGCACTCTACACCTCAAATACGCCATGCTGTACTCTGCAAAGCTTCGTGTGGAGTGCGACGGTCGGACCCACTTCTTCGAGGACCCAGAGTCTGCATCCACTTGGATTGACCGGAGAGATCGGCGAGATTGAGCATACCGCGCTGTCTGGGAGCTGTGAGTACTTTTCTTTTCTCTCCCCTGCCGCCCCCTGTGCCGGTGGCACTCCCTGTTCGTGCCCTGGTGATTCGCCTCACGGTTGCTCTGTTGCTGGTGAGTGCCCTCCGCCGGGACGGGGGAGACAGACCTAAAAGCCTTTTCCGCCCCTCCTTGGATCTCACAGCGTGCTCGCCACCTTCGGGTGATCTAACTGTTAATTCCCCGTTCTCCCCACGCGTGGGAGATGCTTGTAGAGGGCAGCTTACCGAACGTTGCTGGAACTTCCTATCCTACTTTACGTACCACCCTGATGGCAGGCGGGGCTCCCTTCTGCACGGCTGCAATGGTGTTGTGCTTTTGTGGCCCCTACACCCCATGCACTTCTCAAAGAAGTCGTCCCCCTAGGTTCTCTATGGACTTTTTTCACTCCCCCCGTTTACCTGATTGTTTTTTCCTCTTTTTTTGTTTTCTGTTCATCACAGGTATCTATGTCCCTTTGAAATTAAGTCCCTCGCCTCCAATGCTTTTTTCACGTTGGATGTCCCCGGTTGATACCTGGTTTTGGGATACCATGTTCATGCCGAGTTGGGGTGGCACTGGACTGGGAGGGAGGGGAAATGTTTTGGCTGTTTTTTATTTGCCACTATGTTCACAATTGTTCATTTCTGCTAAAGGTACTATGTCATTGTCATACATGCACTATCAATATTGGTTGCTGATATGTTCTGTACTGTCTGATGTGTCCTTATCTGCTCTGCTGGTCCTGGTTTGGCTGCGGTCTATTATACACACCATATACCCACCATGAGTTCCCTGAAGTTCCTCACGTGGAATGTTAGAGGCTTACGCAATAAGATCAAACGCACAGCGGTGCTGATATTATCACACTGGTCGAGACCCACGTCACGGGCCACTTGCAATCCTCCCTTAAAAAACCTTGGGTGGGGTGGGCTTATCATGCCACTCACACCTCATATTCCAGAGGAGTATCGGTCCTGGTTGCCAAACGGGTACCTTTTGAGCTTATACTGCTCCGCACGGATCAGCAGGGCAGATATGTGTTTATGCACGCCACCATTAATGGGTCTCCTATCCTGCTACTTGCCTGCTATATTCCCCCCCCCGTACAACTCAGCTGTAATTCAGGAAGGCCTTGCCTTTATGACACAATACCCCTCCGTACCGGCAGTGTGGATGGGGGACTTTAATATGACCCTGATCCCCGCTCTGGACCGTCTGGGCACACTGGATCCCCCCCTTAACCCACCGACCCATACCAGACTGCACCGCATAATGACCGACTTTGCTCTTGTCGACACTTGGCGCCACAGACACCCGCACACTAAAGTCTTCTCATGCTTTTCAGCCAGTCATAACACAATGTCACGAATTGATTTTGTTTTTATCTCAATGTCCCTGCTGCCTAAGTTAGGAGATGTGGGCTTTGCTCCGAGAGTACTCTCGGATCACGCCCCCTACTGGGTCACGATTCAGCTCCTGAGGGCTTCCCCTGCTCCTTCTTGGCGGCTAAACCCGTTCTGGCTGACTGCCCTGCAGGACCAGGATGACATCCCCACAGAATTGCAATACTATTTTACGGCCAACAGGGACACTGCCGCGCATGATGTGGTGTGGGAGATGTTTAAACTTCACGCTCGTTCCCTACTTTCCACACGTATTAACAGGCTTAAACGGTCATCAACATTTGTTGTCCAGCAGGCTGCGGAGTACCTGCAGGTGCTGGAGGAGGCGTTCCACCGGGACCCCTCGCCCAGCGCGGCCAATAATCTAAAGATTCAGGCGCGCCAGGTCTCCCAATTGCACATAGAGAAGGCTAAACAACGTATCTTCTTCTGTAGACAGAGGGTGTTTGAGTATGGAGAGAGATCAGGCAAATTGCTCGCATATCTCGCCCACTTGGATATGCGTCCCCCTGTGGTGGTGTCCTTGACCGACCCGCAGGGGAACGACATCACCGATCCGCAATTGGTGGCGGAGGAATTTGGGAGATTCTACCGTGCACTTTACACTTCCAGGGTCGCCCACACTCCCCAAGACACCAGGGACTACCTAGTGGGAGTTCAATTCCCTAAACTGACAGACGACCAGCTTGAAATTCTGGAAGCCCCTATTACTGAGGAGGACATCTCCGAGGCCATTTCCTGTCTGGCCTCATCCAAGGCCCCAGGATTGGATGGCCTACCTCTTGAATTCTATGCCACCTACTCCGAAATCCTAATCCCTGAACTTAAGTACCTGTATAAATCTATATTTGACTCAGGAGTTCTACCCCCATCTATGCGAGAAGCCCAAATAGTCGTAATTCCCAAACCCGGAAAGGACCCTAAATACCCGGAGTCGTATAGGCCCATTTCCCTGTTACAGGTAGATATTAAAATATTAGCTAAGATTCTAGCCTCCCGCCTTAACCAGGTTATTCTGTCATTGATACACCCTGACCAAACCGGCTTTATGCCAGGAAAGCACACGGCCATGAATATTCGCCGCCTATTTATGAATATTCAGGGGTCCCATGATGAAATTGGCTCGAGGGTTGTGGTGGCGCTGGATGCCGCCAAGGCCTTCGACTCCGTGGAGTGGAGCTACCTGTGGGAGTGTCTCTCAAGATTTGGATTTGGCCCCAGCTTCATTCGCTGGGTCCAACTCCTCTATCAATCCCCAAGGGCCAGAGTGTTTGTGAACGGTTGGCTTTCTGACCAGTTCCCGCTGGAGAGGGGGACCCGGCAGGGCTGCCCCCTTTCCCCCATGCTTTATGCATTGGCTGTGGAGCCGTTGGCCATAATGGTCCGTGCGGACACTTGCATCCGAGGTCTCAGGATGGGGAACCTGGAAGAAAAGATTGGGATGTATGCCGACGACACACTTTTGTATCTGGCGGACTCCGGTCCTTCTCTTATAGCAGCCCTCCAGTCCATAGAACGTATGGGTGGCCATTCGGGTCTGAGTATTAATTGGGCTAAGTCCCAGATCCTTCCGATTGACCATTTCCCCTCCTCGTTCGCGTCCCCTCCTCTGGCTCTTCCAAGGGTCTCCCAGATTAAATACCTTGGCGTACAGGTCACCAGATCGCTCTCAGATTATAAACTACTGAACATTGAACCCCTGTTTGCTCTGATCAAGAACAAGACGCAGACTTGGGCCAGACTACCCCTGGGTGTTATGGGTCGCGTCAGCTTAGTTAAGATGATACTCCTTCCCAAGATACTCTATTTGGTCTGGCATGCTCCCCTCTATATACCACAAAAATTTTTCACGACAATTGAATCCATCCTGAATTCATTTATTTGGGGTCATGGCAGACACAAATTATCCTGGAGAATCCTGAAGAACCCTGTGACGTTGGGAGGAGCTGCTCTCCCTGACTTTCAGGATTATTATTTTGCCTCCCAGCTGTCCCACTTCTATTATTTTGATAAACATGAACTAACGAGATACCAGACACTACTCTGTGAGCACCCAGATGACTCGGCCCACACCCCACTTCAATCGGTCCTGAGAGCCCCATTGACAAGACGCCCCCCCCCAACACACAGCAGACATGTTGACTCACCACCGGAGGGTATGGCGGGCGGCACTGCAGAGAACTGGGACCCCAAGGGTACACTCTCATACCCCTCTCTAGTACAATACATGCTTGCCAGAATTATTGTCCATTCCGGACCCCGCGGCGTGGATACGCCATGGGATCTTATACATACACCAGATCATGACTAATTCAGGCCTTAAATCATTCCAAATGCTGAAGGACGAATTTTCCCTCCCCAATTGCCTGTTTTTCAGGTATTTGCAACTCCGCCACGCCATACAGGCCCAGTTTTCTGGCTCTTGCCCGTCCCTGGCAGTTCCCTCCATAGTGGACACAGTCACGGGTAATGTGCCTGCTAAGCTCATCTCCACCTTGTACTCCGCCATTCGTCTCCCTAGCACCACAGCATTGGCCTATACTGCTAAGACTAGATGGGAGGCGGATGTTGGACTTATAGAGGATGGGGACTGGGGCGAGATTTTGGAGGACGTGAAAAAGGTTTCCCCCAAGCTGTCGGACCGCCTCACACAGCTGTACATTATACATAGAACATATCTGACCCCTCAGAGAGTGGCACGTTTCAGGCCCACGTACAATCCGGGATGCCGCCTCTGTGACCATACCCTGGGCTCCTTTTACCACCTCATATGGTTCTATCCCACCATTCAGGCATATTGGACACAGGTGATATGCTTCCTACACGATCAGATGGGCTCCCCTGCTACCCTTGACCCAAAGATGTGCCTACTTGGCCTGTTGCCAGACTTGGATGCCGACAAACCCCTCCGTACCTTTTTACATGAGACGCTATTCTTGGCAAGAAAAGTAGTGGCCCGTAATTGGATGCAGGCCCTGCCCCCTACAATTCAGTGCTGGAAAAAGGCGGTTAACGATGCTCTCCCATATAAAAAACTGATTTATGTACATAGAGGGTGTCCGCTAAAGTTTGAGAAGGTCTGGGACAGATGGATGGCGGATGGTGAAACGTGTACTTGACATGTCGATTTTTTATTTTTGTTGTATACCGGTTTTACTTTCACTGCTGTTATTATCTTTGTGACACACAGATGCTTCACTGTGTTCATGTATGTACTATTATATTGGCCATACTGGCTTATGTTGATTTATGTACCATGCATACTTTTCAATAAAGTTGGTTTCCAATTAAAAAAAAAAAAGTATGTTCATTCAAAGTGAGCAAACCTAAACAGAAGTTGTTTGAAAAAAAAAAAAATCACATGGCTTTGTTTTCTAACAAAGCCACGTGATAACCATGGCAGCACTGAGAGAAACAAAATAAGAGCACTGAGCCACTGAGAGCTCCCTCCAGGGGTGAAACTACAAATCTCTAGGTTCAAGAAACAATTAAGAAAACACAAATAAAAAGCAAGTAAAATGTTAATAGTCATAAAAAAAGATCACTGAATTGACCACTAATAATATGTACTGATGGAAAAAGCATTATGCTTTCCCTTTAACTCCAATTAAACCTCAAGATGTTATTCTAAGACCTGGAGCTGTTGAAATCACAGAATACAGCTAATTAACACTTTTACTTGTTTTACATTTTAATAAGCAAACTAGCCGCTTTCCTGTACTTCACAAGCCAATGTACACTTTGAAATTTACTCTTTGAAAAATACAAACAATTTTCCAAATGACTTGACACAGAAAAACTAACTCAGCATTATAAATAAACACTTTAGGAGAAAACGGAGACCTTTTTATCTTACTGTGACCCCGCCGTCTTTTTCTAGTGTGTGTATAGATGGATATTAGGATGGGAGTGCAATCTTGAAATTGATTTTGACTCAAATTAGCCTCCAATTTTGTCATACAGCACTGCTAGGCAAAATTGGATTTAAAAAAATGTCCTGTTTAAAGATAGAATGCAGTGCTCCTAACTGTAGGACCATGTTGCTACATGGCTCACCGCGGTGATCACATGGCTTTGTTGCTGAGGGAAATGGTTAGGTTTTGGTTAGCACCAGCGGTGGCCGGTCCATCCGGGGCACCGGCCCCTAATCTCCATCCGGGGGAACCGGCCCCTAATCTAAGGTGACCAGATTTTTAAAATGGAATTCAGGGACTTTTTTTTTTTTTTTTTTTTTTTTATACTAGTAATGGCGGCAATCAGCAACTCTCTGCCCCTTGCAGCCCGCCTCAGTCTGTTAAGTCTTACTCTCCGGGCCCCCGGCTACTACTGGGTGGGGAGCGGAGGAAGATCACTCCGCCAGGGAAGGCAAGGAGATAAACAGGCAGGCGGGTGGCCGGGACTTGAGCCAAGGCAGAAGAACATGCGAGCGGAGCTGAATGGGTATGCGCCCGAAGCTGAAGAAATATTCCCTCCGCTCCGACAGCACATGATCATCAGAAAGGGGCACAGATAATGGAAAAAATACACCTCCCTAAGCTAGTAGGAGCGGCAGAGCGGAATCTCCATCCGGGGCGCCGGACGCATCGATTTCTACACGCTTTTTTATTTTTTTGAAGCACATTATTAGAGCCTGAGGGTGACCCGCTTGAGTCACCCACTTGTGAAATTGCCAAATCAATATTGGCTATTGTCTTCCTGCTTCTCCTCCCAGCCAATCAGGACAGAAAGCGGGTTTTAAGACCAGATTGAGCCCGGGCAGCCCCCGTGACCTGGATGGGATAAGTACGGACCTGGCGGGGGGGGCACCAGCCACCACTGGTTAGCACTATGGCTAGGGTTACTGTTAGGTTAGTTTTTTGTGGCACAAGACCAGGTCCAGGATGGTTAAATGGAGTAATCCAAGTGTAGCACCCTCAAAGATAGCTTGCTAGGATGATGGGTACATTTAGTTCTCTTTTGGCTCTTCTAAAATCATTGGAGCAGCTATTGATTTCTTTGGGCTGTTCTAAATTTCACAGGCTGCAGGTTTGATTGCTTCTCCCTGCATTCTGGAGGCTTTTAGAACATAGAGGACTGGGAGAGTCAAATGGGCACCTTGAATGTTGCGCTGCAGCCAATCCTGGGGGGGGGGGGGGGGGTTCTAATGGAATCTGCTGATGTTATCGTGGTCCCAACTATAGCAGAGCCATAATCCTAATTACCTTTTGTAGCTAACTAAGCAATTTCAAGTAAGAAACGTGTCTGGAGAACTCAGAGTGCCTGGTGGAGGCTGAAAGGTGTGTAGCTGCCTTGGGACATTGAGTACTGACCTGAGTTTAGGAGTCTAGTGACTGTGTTCTGCTTTTGGGGTGCCAGTGGTCACCCCCACTAGACAGCTCTTACAGGGCCTCGGTTCTGGCCTTCCAGTTTGTTTCTGGCTTAAGGACTGTTCAAAAACGTTCAGCATTTTTGGACTATCCGGTACCACCCCAAACCCTCTCCTGTTAAATGTTCTACCAACAATCCTAAAAAGACAACCCATAGACTGTTTAATGGACGGTTTGTGTGACTGGTTGCCTCTGCACTGTTTGGGGAAGAACCAGTTAAAATGAGTGGCTCCTATGAGGATAGCACTACACAAGGACAATGCTCAACAGATGTAATGCCTATGTTATGTACCCTTCAGTGTAGGTACCCATAAGTAACATGAAAATAGTAAACAGGAAACAAATGTTCCAGTCAATCCCTGTCCCTTCTAAAGTTTAAAGGTAACCAGGCATATGGTCTGATCACACTTCTACCACCAGAGGAAACGCCAACATTAATACAAGGAATGCAATACTAAACAATAAAATATACCAGGAGCAGGCAAGGCCTGAAAGTGTGGGGTATGGAAGACTGTCTCCCTTATGACAGCACAGCCTTTGATGTCTATAGCACAATATTAAAGTCCACAACAGTCAGAGATGGCAAGAAATTGTCATGTACCTGGTTGTAGAGCTTGACATAAAGAAAGAGGGAGGCCTCTTGCAGCTCCAGTTTAGGGATCACTGGTAGTAAGACAGTGTGGTGAGGTGTGAGTGCCTGTGAGGTGTCCAGCAGACTGCAGGTAAGTGGCTGGTGCTTCACCAGGGATGGATCAGATGGCCAGGACTGCAGATGGCAACAAGTGCAGCAGACCCTGAGCTGGCAAATGGCAGACTGGCAGTTCCTTGACTGGCAGATGACTGGCCACTGGTGCAAGGCAGGCTGGTGGGGACTTGGCATTCAGATAACCAGCAGGGACCAGGTAAGTAGCATGCTATTAAGGGGGTGCTGAGCAGACAGGATGTGTGGTCAAGCAAGCCGGGTCAGTAACAGACGGTCAGAGTAGGCAGGAGAATGGTCAAAGTACAAGCCAAGGTAAGTGTCATAAGAGCAGGCAGATGAGCAGGTGGCAGAGCCGGGTCCAGAGGCAAGCTGAGGTCAGGGCAGGTATCATTGAAGTGTGGTCAAGGCAAGCCAAGTCAGTCACCAGAGTAAAGTACAGGAAACACTGCAGATCAGACAGCACTGACTAGTACAGCTGCTGAGCTTAAATAGTCAATTTAACGTCAGTTTAAGCGACTGGTGTTAAATAGTCAATTTAACGTCAGTTTAAGCGACTGGTGCGCATGCGCACAGCTATGCACAGCAAAACAAGCACTCACAGGCCCACGCCAGCATCTTGAAGCTTCATATGTACTATGCAACATAACATAACCAGTGTAGCGCAACCAATACAATCCATGATATATTAAAGTGGATGTAAACCCTGAAAAAAAAAATGCAAGACAAAGCCATAATGAGCTAGTATGACTAGCATACTAGCTCATTATGCATTACTTGCCTTAAATCAAAGCCCCCGAAACCATCCACGCCTCCCCCTCCGGCCGCAGTCATCTCGCCGGAAGGTTACTTCTGGGTATCGCCGCTTCAGCGCTGTGATTGGCCGGAACGGCGAAGACGTCACTCCGCGGGAGCCGTCTAATCCGGCAAGGTCAGATTTGTGAATGGGATTTACAGTGCGCATGCGCCATACACAACGGTGTAATCCCTTTGGCAAATATCTCCTAAACCGTGTAGGTTTAGGAGATATTGCAAACACCTACAGGTAAGCCTTAATCTAGGCTTACCTGTAGGTGTAACTTGCAAAGGAGGGTTTACAACCACTTTCAATGTGAAGTCCCAGTTTTTAGTAAAATTTCCACTGTGGCGTGACTCAAAGTGAATATTTTTAAATAGTTCATATAATCCAGTGACTTCAGTGACCACCACCTCTAACTGAAATGTCTGCTCACCTCCAAACTATGACCCCATTACAGAGTCCCAATTGCCTGTAAGTATTTGTGTCCCAGGATGTCACGGGGGTACTCCAACAGACGTCCCTGGACAACACTGACCTCCTCTTGGGATCTCAATCAGTCATATATAACCGAAAAATAATGGAAAACCATAGTGCTCTCTGCTATGAAAATTATAAAACTATGTACAGGGATTAAAAATGCTCATATAAATGTGTAAAACAAGCACATCATCAGCTCTCTACGCTGACACATAAGGAAAAAACTTCCTGAAACACGGCTCCTCCCACTTGTTGCCTCCACTTTTTATGGTTTGAGAGTAACTTGGTTTGAGAGCATTTTGCAAGACTAGCAAATTTTTTTAATACATTTTGACTTGATATACAAATAGTGTCATGTCACAACTGAGTATAAAAGAGAGAGGCGCCTCTAAGTGTAGCAATATGGGTACATTTAATGAAGGTACAACATAGGCCATCCTCCTCATCAATGTGGCATCGATGTCATCCCTTCCACGCTGCGCTCAACGAGTGGTTCAAGCCTCGCTTTCAGATCGCTCTACTGCCGGGTAGTCTTCTTGGTCGCAATTGCAGACTGACAGCAGTGAGAGCCGACGGTGAGGATGGTCTATGTGGACAGCTTTACCCCGGATGCCTACATACTTTGGATGTGCCTCTTTTAATCAACCATGTGAGTTACTAAATGTTGTAACTTCATTAAATGTGATCATATTACTACACTTAGAGGCGCCTTTCTTCTCTTTTATACTCCGTAGCTCCTGCTGGATTTTGCTTCTAAACTGAAAGACCCATGAATAAATGGTTGTGGAACAAATAATTTGAGTTTCCATTATTTCTTATAGGGAAATTCGCTTTGATATACAAGTGCTTTGGATTAAAAGCATGATTCTGGAACGAATTATGTTCGCAGTCCAAGGTTTTACTGTATTGAATTTTGTTTGAGAGTCACATGTGGACACACTCTGATAGGTGTTGGCAGCAATCACAATTAGCCTTATATAAGGCGATTGATTTTCTATTTACACAGGATTTTTCTTTTTACACCAAGTTTTGTTGCGCTGAATATACACTGTTTTATTTATTTATATATATATATATATAATTTTTTCATCTGTACTATGGCCAGCACTTCCCTGAAAGATTGTAACCGCGACAGTGATACTTGTCGCAAGCGATCTTATTACAGGCAACCTGTTGGACCCCTTTCACACTGAGGCGGGTTTTAGTGCTAGAAATAGCGTCTGAAAACCGCCCCCCATTCTTTTCTGTATGACTTTTCACACTAGGGCGGTGCACTTGCAGGACATTAGGAAAAGTCCTGCAAGCAGAATCTTTGGGGCGGTTTGGGAGCGCTGCATTTTGCGTTCTCAAAACACCCTGCCCATTGAAATGAAAGCCGTCTGAAAAGCACTTCTGAAGCGCCGCAACACGTGCGCTTTTAATCCCTACTTTGGGGTTAAAAGCAATCTACTAGAGGCCAAAAAGCGCTGCTCAAACAACGCTAAAGCACCACTAAAACGAGCGGCGCTTTAGCGCTAGTGCGGCTGCAGCCTCAGTGTCAAAGGGGTCTTGCACTAATTTATTTTGGATCACCTGGAGTGACAAGAGATAGGCATCCTTTTTGTATTGCTGTTACAGTGACGGGGAGGAGAATAGCAGACAGGTAGAAGTGTGAGTATGCTCTAGGAGAAAACCGCACAACCATAGAGAGAGCATACAAATTTCATACATGGAGTCCTGAGGGGATTTGAACCCAATATCTCAATACTTACGGTTTGTGGTCAATGTAAGGACATTGCAGACCCTTAGGAGCTCAGATGAGACTTGATCTGTCTGAGTAAAGATAGCTCCATAATTAATCTGGGTCTAATAAAAAATGTGTTAGGAAAGCAACTGCTTTGTGTAATCAGAGGACACCGAGCTCCTTAATCCCTTTTAATAGAAAACCTTTAATGTCAACATTTATGCAATAAAACAATCGTCTTTCTGTTCTAGGACCATCTTTGATGAGAAAAAACTGCTGGAGTTTGCGGAGCTCGGATCGTATCTGGAATATGATTTGTTTGGAACGGAACTGCTGAATTACCAGTTTAACACCGCTGTCGATATGCCCAGTGATAACGACAGGATCAAAATGTAAGTCTCTTGCATGTGTAGGTCAAGCATGGATAGCCTCCATACTGCCAAGGAAATGCAGATCCCACATATCCTGCCCAGTAGATGGAAAATAAATGTACTCATTTATAGAATCCTCCTTTTTTTTTTTTTTTTTTTTTTTTTTTTCCATTATGTTTTTATATTTATGTATGCATTTAGTTCAGCCATGATACTGGTCTTGCAAAGCATTCTGGGTTTTCTGATAAAAGCACAATAGTAGCTTACCCCTTTGTGACTGTGTCCTCTCTCTCTAATTGAATCTCCATATAGCACTGTCTGAAAAAATAGGATTTTTATAACGACTTACCTGTAAAATCCTTTTCTTGGAAGTACATCATGGGACACAGAGCACTATATGCACTGATGACCATGTTGCGGCCTTGCAAACCTGAGCCACAGAGGCTTGGTGATGCACTGCCCAAGAAGCACTGACTGCCCTGGTGGAGTGCGCTCTAGGACAAGAAGGCGGAATCTTCCCCTTTAAATCATAAACCTGAGTAATAATCTGACGAATCCATCTAGAAATGGTAGATTTTGATGCTGCTTGCACAGAGGCATGGGCAAGAACGGTCAAGAAGATATATGTGCCAGTGTGCCACAACGCATAACAGATTGTGGCACCCAGTGGCCTATTTAAAGCCAGCAACAGCAACCACTAGTTGCTGGATGATTGTCAGCCCCCCAAACGTCTGACTTGATTCTACTTAATCCACTGTGTTTGACCTCGGCTTGGCACACAGACTCTATTACCTGTTTACCCATGTATGACCCTGGCTTGTTCCAGTTTCTGCTGCCTGCATGTGCTACTGACTGATCCATCGTGTATGATCCTTGGCATATATAATACACACAGCAGGTAAAATAAGTATTGAACGCGTCACCATTTTTCTAGGTAAATATATTTCTAAAGGTTCTGAATTTTCACCATCTGTAGGTAACAACCCATGCAATCTATACATACAAAGAAACCAAAACAAGTTCAGAAATTAAAGCGGAGTTCTAGGCTTTTTTTTTTTAGTTTATTAAAAGTCAGCAGCTACAAAGTGTAGCTGCTGACTTTTAATAAACGGACATATACCTGTCCCACGGTCCAGCGATGCGGCCGCACAGAGCCTCTTTTCTCTCCCCCTCCTTTCCGCGGTGCCGTCATAGAAATTGGGGGCACACGGCCGTGACAGCATGCTGAGCTCTGAGTGGACAGGTAATCTTCTTGGACCTGTGACATGTCCCAGAAGATTGCAGAGAGGGGGGGGGGAGGAGGAGTTGCCTAGGCGGGTCAAGTCAGGTGATTGGCTGGGACATTCTAGTTAGCAGCTTTATTTTCATTCTTTGAAACCAATTGAGAGTTTCCTTGGATTTGTGTTTGGGATCATTGTCTTGCTGAAATGTCCTCCCTCATTTCTTCTTCATCATCCTGGTATATGACATTTTTGCATTCATCCTTCCTTCAATCATATGAATTTTGCCAGTACCATATGCTGAAAAATAGCCCCACACCATGATGTTCCCACCTCCAAACTTCACTGTTGGTATGGGGGGTGTTTTTGGGGTGATGTGCCATTTGACCTCCAAACATGGGGTGTATTTTGACATCCAAAGAGTTAAATTTTGGTCTCATCTGACCAGACTATATTCAACCAGAATTTCACAGGCTTGTCTAAATGTTGTGCAGCAAACTTTAAATGAGCTTCATCATGCTTTTTCTTCAGCACTGGAGTCTTGCGTGGTGAGTGTGCATACAGGTCATGGCAGTTGAGTGCATTATTTGTTTTCTTTGAAACAATTGTACCTGCTAATTCCAGGTCTTTCTGAAGCTCTCCACAAGTGGTCCTTGGCTCTTGGACAACTTTTCTGATTCTTTTCTCTCCTCTGTCAGAAATCTTGCAAGGAGCACCTGGTTGCAGCCGGTTTATGATGGAATGATGTTCTTTCCACTCCCAGATTATGGCCCCAACAGTACTCGCTGGAACAGTCAGAAGTTTAGAAATCTTTCTGTAACCAATGCCATCAGTATGTTTTGCAACAGTAAGGTTGCAAAGGTCTTGACCTTTTTGCTTTTACCTATCATGAGATGTTTTTTGTGACACCTTGGTAATGAGACACTTTTTTTTTTTTTTTTTTTTTTTTTTATAGGGCCATCAGTTGAGACTGAACCAGCTGATATTAATTTGCACTGACAAGGGGCAGGACTGCTTTCTAATTACTGATAGATTTCAGCTGGTGTCTTGGCTTTCCGTGCCTTTTTTGCACCTCCATTTCTTCATGTGTTCAATACTTTTTTTACTGTCATTCCATTTGATCACACAACTTAATTTCTGAACGGATTGGTTTTGGTTTCTTTGTATGTATGGATTACATGGGTTGTTGCCGACATGTGGTGAAAATGTAATGTCAATAGCACCTTTAGAAATGTATTCACCTAGAAAAATCGTGACGTGTTCAATACTTATTTTACCCGCTGTGTATATATAAAAAAATTATCCGTTCTTAATACACAGTGCTTTTAGCTAAATAAACCTCATCCAGTGAGTTTACTTACACTTTAATCTTCATTGGGTTCTCTAGGAAACTGCTCCAGTTTTCAGCAACTGGCTGCCCATGATTTAATGCGTTTTGGGTTGTTATACTGTATGAAAGTTGGAACTGTTGCCTATAGCAGAGAAAATGCTTTCATTTTTCATTCTCGCATAATCTGATTCATATAGGAACTACTCTCCTGCCTCTGTTTCTTAGTAAATCCTAGCTTCGGTTCCAATCATTTTGGTAGTCAGAAGAAAGTTAAAAAAATAAAAGTTGCTTGTCAGGTTTGGAACTTCTGAAGTTTTTTAAGTGAGAAGTGCTACTGGCTGGAGTTCTGCTAACCAATCGATATGTAGTATTTTACCGTGTCAGTTCCATCAGCACTCGTTTGTGTTTATTGGTATCTAGCAGAATAATGCCAACACAGTGCTGACAATTTTGCTTGAGATCCATTTCTAAAGTTATATGAAAAGCAATTAAGGCTTATCTATTCATTTGCATGCATGTGAACACCACTCATTAAAGTGCCTCTATTTGAGACTTATAGTGCCTTGAAATCTTAATTATACCCCTTGAAATTTTCCACATTTTGTCATGTTTTAACCAAAAACATAAATGTATTCTATTGGGATTTTATGTGATAGACCAACGTGAAGTGGAAGGAAAATGATAAATGGTTTTCAAAATTTTTTACAAATATGTGAAAAGTGTGGTTTACATTTGTATTCAGCCCCCCTGAGTCAATACTTTGTAGAACCGCCTTTCACTGCAATTACAGCTGCAAGTCTTTTTGGGGATGTCTCTACCAGCTTTACACATCTAGAGAGGGACATTTTTGCCCATTCTTCTTCGCAAAATAGCTCCAGCTCTGTCAGATTGGATGGAGAGCGTCTGTGAACAGCAATTTTCAAGTCTTGCCACAGATTCTCAGTTTGATTTAGGTCTGGACTTTGACTGGGCCATTCTAACACATGAATATGCTTTGATCTAAACCATTCCATTGTAGCTCTGGCTGTATGTTTAGGGTCGTTGTCCTGCTGGAAGGTGAACCTCCGCCCCAGTCAAGTCTTTTGCAGACTCTAACAGGTTTTCGTCTAAGATTGTCCTGTATTTGGCTCCATCCATCTTCCCATCAACTCTGACCAACTTCCCTGTCTCTACTGAAGAAAAGCATCCCCACAACCTCATGCTGCCACCACCATGTTTCACAGTGGGGATGGTGTGTTCAGGGTGATGTGCAGTGTTGGTTTTCTGCCAAACAGTTTGGCTTTTAGGCCAAAAAGTTAAATTTTGGTCTCATCTGACAAGAGCACCTTCTTCCACATGTTTACTGTGTCCCCCACAGGGCTTCTCACAAACGGGACTTCTTATGGCTTTCTTTCAACTATGGCTTTCTTTTTGCCACTCTTCCATAAAGGTCAGATTTGTGGAGTGCAGGACTAATGGTTGTCCTCCTGGACAGATTGTCCCATCTGAGCTGTGGATCTCTGCAGCTCCTCCAGAGTTACAATGGGCCTCTTGGCTGCTTCTTTGATTAATGCTCTCCTTGTCCAGCCTGTCCGTTTTTAGATGGGCGGCCATGTCTTGGTTTGCCGGTGTGCCATACTCTTTCCATTTCCGGATGATGGATTGAACAGAGCTCCATGAGATGTTCAAAGCTTGGGATATTTTTTTTATAACCTAACCCTGTTTTAAACTTCTCCACAACTTTATCACTGACCTGTCTGTTGTGTTCCTTGGACTTCATAATGCTCTTTGTTCACCAAGGTTCTCTAACAGTACTGTATGTGGAAAAACAGCCCCACACCATGATGTTCCCACCTCCAAACTTCACTGTTGGTATAGGGGTGTTTTTGGGGTGATGTGCCATTTGACATCCAAAGAGTTCAATATTGGTTTCATTTGACCAGAGTATATTCTCCCAGAATTTCACAGGCTTGTCTAAATGTCGCGCAGCAAATTTTAAATAAGCTTCAACATGCTTTTTCTTCAGCAATGGAGTCTTGTGTGGTGAGCGTGCATACAGGCCATGGCAGTTGAGAGCATTACATTGTTTTCTTTGAAACAATTGTACCTGCTAATTCCAGGTCTTTCTGAAGCTCTCCACAAGTGGTCCTTGGCTCCTGGACAACTCTTCTGATAACTCTCTTTTTTTATTTTTTTATTTATCACTCTTTTTTTATTTTATTCTGAAGTAAAACAGAGGCGTACATTCCGTAAAATATCATACATAACATATCATACATAACATACCATATCACCCGTCTCTAGATATTAATTGCAGACCATTATATCATTCTATTCTCTGTGTTATATCTTAAATATCATTATTCCCCCTGCCGCCTTCCTCATGGCGTCCAGGGGGAGGCTTCCCAGAAAAAGCTTCCCAAACAAAAAACAAAAGAAACCCCCCCCCCTCCCCCCATGTCTTGTCCCCTTCCTTTCCTGAATATCATTTACTCAGTTTGCATCTATAAGGGATCTGCCCTCTTCTGTATATTTAAAATGATTCCACATGGACCATGTTTCTAAATAAATCCACCTTTTTTGCCGATTTGTCCACATCAGGTCTTCCATAATATTAATTTGTTCTCGTTTGAGCCACATCCCGACCGAGGGTGGTTGTGTCTGTTTCCATTTACCTGGGATGCATGCTCTTGCTGCGTTCAGGAGGGGGCACAGAACCGATTTTTTTTTTTATATTGTTTAACCGACATTTCGGTATTTTGCAGTAAGAAGAAGGTCGGGTCCTCCGGGATCTCCCTGTCGCTGAATTTTTGTGCAATCCTCCGAACCTCTTTCCAAAAACTTTTTATTCTAGAGCAGGACCAGAAAATATGACCCATCGTCCCACCTCTCCCCCCACCTCGCCAACAGTTATCTGGTATACCAGGGTAACATTTATGTATCATAGCCGGGGTACGGTACCATTGTGCAAGGATCTTAAAATTAGTCTCTTGCATTCTTATGCAAGTTGCAGATTCAAACGTATTTTGTAGTATCTTGCTCTGTTGTTCCTCTGTGAGTGCCTGTTCTATCTCTGCCTCCCATCTCCTAAAAAATGGCAACCGGAAATCCTCGGCCTGTGCCACCACTAGTGTTATCACTTTGGCTAGAGTTTGGTTCATCATCCCGCTCCCCGTACAGTATTCCTCAAACCTTGTTAACTTCCTCTCATAGCTAGTTAGTGGCGTCAAGCTCTCCAGGAAATGTCTCAACTGCACTGCCCTCCAGAAATCCAGTTGGTAAGGTGTAACACCTGTTATCATTTCCTGTATTGTAGGCCAGGTTCCTGATCTCATAAAATGAGCGGCTTGAAAAAGCCCCTGGTCTATCAATTTTACAAACGGTCCATTTCTTAGTCCTGGGCTAAACTGCGGGTTTCCTAAGATGGGGAAAAGGGGTGAGTCTATTGTTGATAAATTACTATCCCTATTCGGAGGGTGGGGCCTATCACAGGGTGTGTCTTTATGCTATTCTTTAGATCCCTAAAACACCAAGCGGCTCGTTGTAGGAGCACATTGCTCTGAGCCTGTTCTAAACCAGGCCAAATTTTCCACTCCTTATATCTGCTCCAATCAACCAAGCGGCTCAGCAGGGCAGCTTGGTAGTATTTATATACATCTGGGACCCCCAATCCTCCATATCGTTTAGGTAGGGACATCACTGATCTCTTGATTCTTGGGTGTTTATTTGCCCAAATGAACCTAATGATGAGAGAGTGTACTTGTTTGAAAAATTCTCTGGATATGTTAATTGGCAATGTTTGGAAGAGGTATAAAAACTTTGGTAAGATATTCATTTTAATAATGTTACACCTCCAAAACCAGGAATGAAACCCCCTCTGCCATCCCTCTAGCATAACTCGCACCCTAGATAGTAGTGGGGGGGAAGTTCAGTCTATATGTCTGTGCCAAGTCTGTTGGAATAAAAGTTCCTAGGTATTTCAAAGCTTGGTCTGTCCATTTAAATTTATAATTGGATTTCAGTGTTCCCAATACTTCTTTAGATGTTGCTACCCCCATCGCCTCTGATTTTGAGAGGTTAATCTTAAAATGTGATAGCGAGCCATACTTCTCCATTTCCTGAATTAGATTGGGGAGAGATACTAACGGGTTGGTCAGTGAGTACAACATATCATCTGCATAAGCAGAGATTTTATATTCTATTCCTCCAATTTTCAGACCTCCTATATCTGAGTTTGCTCGGATCTTGCATAGTAACCGTTCAACTGACAGAGCAAAAAGGATTGGGGATAAAGGACATCCCTGTCTAGTCCCATTAGCTGCTCTAAAAAGGGGGGACACAATTCAATTCACCTTGACTTGCGCGGACGGTTGAGTGTAAATGCTTGAGATCCACTGAATCATATTTTTCCCCAACCCTAAATGTCGTAGGACCGCAAACATAAATTGCCAATTAATACGATCGAACGCCTTTTCCGCATCTGTCCCCAAGAATACGCAGGGCGTTCGAGATATATTAGCTACATGGATCAAATTTAGAGTCTTGATTGTATTATCCCGTGCTTCCCGCATCTTCACAAACCCTACCTGGTCCTGATGGACCAGAGAGTGTATCTGCTGTTGGAGTCGTGTCGCTATGATTTTAGAGAAGAGCTTCAAATCCGTATTAAAAAGGGATATTGGTCTATAACTCCCGCACTGTGATGGGTCCTTCCCCTCCTTAGGTAAGATCGTAATTAAGGCTTTCATTGTTTCTACATGGAAGGAGCTTGGATCTCCTAATCCATTAAACATTTTTACAAGATACGGACCTAAGATTGGGAAGAAAAGCTTATAATATTGAATAGAGAAACCATCCGGGCCCGGCGTATTTCCTCTTTTTGTCTCTTTTACTGCCTCCTGAGTTTCTTCTAATGTAATCGGTCTTTCCAATTCCTGCCTTTATAGGTGATGACAAACTAGGCATTCCTGAGTCTACTAAGTATTGTTCTATAACAGTCTGATTCTGGAGTTTTGGCTGTAGGTTGTACAGGGATGCATAATAATCTCCAAACCTTTGTGCTATCTCCCTCGGTAGTGTAATTTTCCCACCTTCCGCACCCGTAATCATTGGGACATACGTCTTAGCTTGGTGTTCCCTCAAGGAGTTCGCAAGTTGTTTCCCACATTTGTTACCATATTCATAATTCTGTTTCCTTCCTGTCTGAATTTCCCTCTTAGCTTTATAAAGGAGTAAGTCTGTAACCTGTCTACGCGCAGTCAATAAATCTCTTTCCAATACTGAGTTGGCGTTCTGTTTATGTAATATTTCCAACCTGGAGATGTCTGCCATTAATAATGTTAATTTTGCTTCTCTTTCCCTTTTTAATCCGTGCCCCATGTTTTATTAATACTCCCCGTATCACCGCCTTATGGGCCTCCCAGATCACACCCGGGTCGCAGTCCAGAGTATCATTGGTCTGAAAGTACCATGTTATTTCCCTCCGCACATCTTCCAAAACTGTATCATCTTGTAAAAGACTTTCGTTTAGTTTCCAACTCGTTGCGCCGGGGAGTTGAATGTCCGAGAGCTTATATTTCAGGGATACTGGAGCGTGGTCTGACCACGTAATCTTTCCAATTCCTACTTCCTTTACCGCATGTAATTGATTATGTGGGATAAAGAAATAGTCAATCCGTGAGTATATCTTATGCGGAGCGGAATAGGAGTAATCCCTTTCTCCTGGGTGAAACAGTCGCCATACATCTACTAGCCTCCCTCCCTGCAAAGACCGCACGATCCGTCTCCGTGTACCTGGTGGTGCCGCCGAGACTCCAGAGGAAGTATCTTCGTTCGGAACCAAGGGTATATTCAGATCCCCCCCCCCCCATAATCAGTTGACCTTCCTGGAATCTCGAGATTTTATCCAAAAATCTTTCAAAAAATATATCTTGTTGGGCATTCGGAGCATAAAAAGCAGCCAGGGGCACTTCAGATCCTTCAATGTTGCCCTTCAGGAGCAGATATTGTCCTCCAGCATCCGCCAGAGAGTCTGTACATGTCCATGGAATCCTGTTAGATATCAATATAGACACTCCCCCTTTTTTAGCCACCAGATTAGGGGCATGGTATCCAGTCGGAAAGAATCTATTTCTGAGAAAAGGGATACTACGTTCCCTAAAATGCGTTTCCTGAATAAATGCTATATCATTCCCTGCACGTTTCAGGTCCTGAAGGAGTATACGTCTTTTTTCAGAAGTATTTAACCCCTTGACATTGATTGATACTATTGACAACGTATCCATTTCTGGTCGTAAGATAGCAAATATTATTCAGACAATCTGGGGTGGGAACAAGACAAAAAAAAGGAAAAACCCTCCCTCAAACCCCCTCCCTCTAATACCTCGGTGTGCCGAAGTATGCAAAGCTATTTAGCTTTAAGCACTCCAATCCCCCCACCCTTTATGAGTGCTAGCCTACTAGGGGGAAGTGGATGCACAAGATCCGGGGATGTGAGTCCCGGCTCTACCCCCGCTCCATTTTCCACGTCTTGGTGCATATTTACATTCAATATATTTACATTCAAATCAAATCAGATCTTACATAAACCAGACCCAGCGTTGCCTTATCTCTTACCCGTCCCTGGTTACAAATCCTGTCTTCCCATCTTCCTTACTCATGTATATAGAAAGAATGAGAAGTAGGGCGGAAAAGCAAAAACAAAAGACAAAGGGAAAAAAAAAAAAAAAAAGATCCCCCAGCAATGGGTCACTCTCCTCAAAGTGAAGGGCGTAGAATACCGTATATTATATTACCATATTCCTTTGTATCACCTTCCTGTATTTATCTTCATCTATGTCCGAGTTTCTTTAATTATGTCTATCTACACACCCCCACATATATATTTATATCCATTATCTTATTACAGTATATCCTTTAGCAAGTACACAAAAAGAGAAATACAGATAGATATGGGAAAGGTAAAAAAAAAACAAAAAAAAACAAAAAAAAAAAACCCCGCTTAGTAAGCTAATAGCGATAATATCAGTAATATCAACAATAACAATTTCTAGCCACCTCTTTTAACTTTATCATCACCATTTTATGTTTTATTCCCTTTCACTCCCCCTCCTACCCCTGCTCCCCTCCCCTACAGGATCCCCACCATTCCTTTCCGTGTACGGTGTAAAGTGTTTCTATATGTCCCTGCGTGCGTGTATGTGAATATGTGTACGTGAATATATTTATAATTAATAGTTTTTAATAATTAATGTATTGTATAAAAAAAAAAAGGACCCCCTTTTATTGTGTTTTATTTACTATATACTATTACTAGTGTGTGTGATTATTCCCCCTGATTACTCCCCTTGATGTGACCCTCTAAAAGAGGGGAGAAGGGGGGAGGGACAAGGTACAATCCCGATCTCAGTCCTCTTCTCCTACCTATGTCTCCCTGTGTCCCCACTACCTACTATCTACTAGTCTTACTAGTCTTGTGTAAGTCTTATAAGTCTTATACATCTTATAAGAAAAAAATAAAAATGGAGAAACTCCCCATATTATTTCCCACCCTGTTGTACATCTCCTGTAGGAAGGTGATGAAGTAGGCCACTAACATTCCCCCCACCCCTCCCCAAAAAACTAATTCCAAACAGGAAAAAAAACGTAAACCCCCCCCCCTCCCTTTGCGCCAGATCTCTTTTTTCAAGCAAAAAGAGAAAAAAAAAAAAAAAAAAAAACCTTAAAGCAGGAACTCTCCTACCCCCTTATCTATATTCACGATTTGGTCCAAATAAAAAAAAAATTAAACCCCTGGGGTGCAAAAAGAGAAAAAAAAAAAAAACTTCCGCCCCCCCGCTAAACCCCATAGCCGTCCAAAGCAATATTTCTAACACCCCCCTCTCATTCTCCTTTCCTCCAGTCTCTCTTCCAGTGCTATCTTCTTAATTGTCCTCTTAATGTTGAGAGATGTGTGTTGATGATTCCAACTTCCCTAGTCCTAGTGACATAGTCTCTCTATTTTCTGGTCATTTGAGGGAGCAACTGTAGCCAATCTGGCACCTCAAACGGTTCAATACCCAGAAAGGCAAAGAGGTCTGGTAACTCTGACCTTGATCTCAACCAGAACAATAAAGTGTTTTTTTATCAGCACTGAGATTGGGTATCTCCATCGATATGTTCCACCCCCTTCTCGTACCTTTTCTAAAAGTGGGCGCAACAGGGCTCTGCGTTGAAGCGTAGCACGCGATAAGTCTGGCAGGATCTTCAGTACACGCAAGAAAGCCAACTCTTTTTTACTTCTCTGTCAAAAATCTTGCGAGGAGCACCTGGTTGTGGCCGGCTTATGATGGAATGATTGATCTTTCCACTTCCAGATTATGGCCCCAACAGTACTCACTGGAACAGTCAGAAGTTTAGAAATCTTACTGTAACCAATGCCATCAGTATGTTTTGCAACAATAAGTTTGCAAAGGTCTTGACTTTTTTTGCTTTTACCCATCAGATTTTTTTTTTTTTTTTTTTACCTTTTTTTTATAGGGCCATCAGTTGAGACTGAACCAGCTGATATTAATTTGCACTGACAAAGGGCAGGATTGCTTTCCGATAACTGATAGATTTCAGCTGGGTTCTTGGCTTTCTGTGCCTTTTTTGCACCTCCATTTCTTCATGTGTTCAATACTTTTTTTTTTTTTCCGGTCATTCCATTTTATCACACAACTTAATTTCTGAACGGGTTGTTTTGGTTTCTTTGTATGTATGGATTACATGGGTTGTTACCGACATGTGGTGAAAATGTAATGTCGATGGCACCTTTTAAAAATATATTCACCTAGAAAAAGCGTGACGTGTTCAATACTTATTTTACCCGCTGTATATACTAGAGTATAAGCCGACCCGTATACAAGTCGAGGCACCTAATTTTACCACCAAAAAATGGGAAAACTTATTAACTCAAGTATAAGCCTAGGGTGTCCATATGCATGCCTCACTGTGCCCATGACTAGACTGACATTTAACATGGGAGTCTATGGAAGGGGTGCCCGGCTTTGAAAAATCGGTGCTCCCCGGCCGTAGGTCCCCCGGACAACAAACTTTGCACCCTTTGTAGAGGAAGAGTGGGGCTACATGTGTGCCAAGTTTGGGGTAAAGGGGACCTACGGCCGGTCGGTACTGGGTCCCCAAATCCAGGAGATCAGGCACAAAAAGGTGACTCGAGTATAAGCCGAGGGGGGCATTTTCAGCACAAAAAAATGTGCTGAAAAAGTCGGCTTATACTCGAGTATATACGGTATATAAAGAAAATTTCCATTCTTAATGCACAGTGCTTTTAGCAAAATAAACCTCATCCAGTGAGTTTACATACACTTTAATCCTCATTGGGTTCTCTAGGCAACTGCTCCAGTTTTCAGCAACTGGCTTCCCAAAAAGCCTCTGGGGGCTTCACAGAACAGCTGTATTTATACTGAGATTAAATTACACACAGGTGGACTCTATTTACCAATTAGGTGACTTCGGAATACAATTTGTTCCACTAGATTTTAGTTGGGGGTATCAGAGAAAAGGGGGGCTGAATATAAATGCATGCCACACTTGTCACATATTTATTTGTAAAAGAAATTGAAACCCATTTATCATTTTTCTTCTACTTCACAATTATGTGCCACTTTGTGTTTGGTCTATCACATACTTTTATGTTTTTGGTTGTAACCTGACAAAATGCAGAAAATTTCAATGGGTATGAATACTTTTTCAAGGCACTGTAATCTCTGATCTATGATGGCACTTTAAAAGAAAAGCTCTTTAGTTATAGGGCAGTGGTCTCCAAACTGCGACCCCCCCCCCCCCCCACCATCAGCAACAGTGGGGCATAGTTCTTGCCACTGACACAGACAATGGGACCTTATTCCTCCCAGTGACACTAGTGATGGCGCAATATTCTTCCCATTGATGCCAATGATGGGGCACAATTACTCCCTAATACCAATGATGGGGCACAATTACTCCCCCCTAATACATGATTGTCAATTCCCACGGATGCCAGCACATTTTCTTCTCCTACTGGCCACAGTCTGGCCCCCCTAAAGTTTGAAGGACAGTAAACTGACCCTTTTGTTTCTAAAGTTTGGAGACTCCTGTTATAGTGTAATAACATAAATTTGCTATAAAGCCATTTTAAGTGTAGGCAGTGTCACAACTATATAGCCTTGGCAGCCCACATAGCTGCTATAGGGCCTGGGGTGGGGAAGGTGTGGGGGGAGGCCTAATAGGGAGGTTGTTGAGAATGTAAAGTGGTTGTAAACCCCTTACATGGACCCTCTAAAGTGATTGACCTCAGGGGATACGCAGAGATGAAACAAATCCTCCTACATAAGTTGTACCTGTTCATGTGCAGCAATGTCAATATCCACAACCATTTAAAGTGTACAGTTTGAACCGCATTTCTGATTCTCTGATGTAGAGGTCGGCCGATATTTGGCCATTTGTGATGCATCGGCCGATTATGATCAAATTAAGGCCAATATTTAACACTGACCGCCACTCCTCGCTTCTCCACACTCAGCGCGGCGCTTGGTGCTTGCCAGAGCCGCTGAGTGTGTGAAATTGACACATAACTGAGAGGAGAGAGAGAGAGGATCTGTCAGAGCTTGATATCAGGGGTGGACAGGACCCGGCCGGGGTGGACGGGACCCAGCAGCTATCAAACACTAGCCAATGGGATGGGATATGGGTGGGCCGCTACGTGAATGTGGCCCCACCCCCTTTCTTAAGCAGCCCAATCATTGGCTGGTGTTTGATAGCTGCTGGGTCCCGCCCACCCCTGACATTAAGCTCAATTTTGACAGCTCCTCTCTCTCCCTCTCCTCTGTTACTTGTCAGTTTCACAGTTAAGCCTCGTACACACGGCCGAGAATCTCATAGTTACATAGTTACATAGTCAGGTTGAAAAAAGACCATCCAGTTCAACCGTAAAAAACCGTAAACCGTAAAAAAATAAAAAATAAAAAAAACATATATCGTACAATCCCATATCGTTTTTCTTGACGAGATTCTTGGACAAGAAACTTGTCCCGGCCGAGTGTACACACGCTCCATTCAAAGAACCTACGGTTCTTTGAATGGAGCGAACGTGGTGACGTCATTGACTACGACGAGCATGCGCTCGTCACATTCGATGCTGTCACCGCCATCTTGCTACACCCTACCTATGCCTAGGAAGCTACCGCGCATGCGTCAAAGTCAATTCGAGCATGCGTGGGTTTCCACGGCGACAGGTAAGTGTGTACACACACACACACACACACACACACACACACACTCTTTTCTCGTCGAGATTCTGGTCAGTTTTCTCGACGAGAAACCGTACACGCAAGAAAGCCATCTCGGCAGTTTTCTTGTCGTTTCTTGCCGAGAAACTCGTTCGTGTGTACAAGGCTTTACACTCGGCTCGGTGTGAAACCTGCCAGTGCCACCGCCAATTGGTGCCACCTGCCAGTGCCAACTAGTGCTACCTGCCAGTGCCACCTGTCATTTCCAAATCGGTGCCACCTGTCATTTCCAAATCGGTGCCACCTGCCAGTGCCAACTAGTGCTACCTGCCAGTGCCACCTGCCAGTGCCAATAGTGCCACCTGTCATTTCCAAATCGGTGCCACCTGCCAGTGCCAATCGGCGCCATCTCTCAGTGCCCAACCAATGCCACCTGCCAGAGCCAACCAGTGCCATCTGTACTGAGGACATCAAGTGTGTGGTAGAGTGACAGGAGCAAGCAGGGAGAAGTGGAGTGGGTGAGGTCTTTTTTTTTTTTTTTTTTTGTAAATCGGCCTAAAACGTCGGCCACAAAAATTGGCATCATATATCGGCCATCGGCTGCCCCGATTTCTAAATATCAGCATCGCCCAGAGAAAAACCCATATCGGTCGACCTCTAAGCTGAAGGCAGTGTTCACAGCATGGAGCAGAGTGTAATATGAAACCTGAGTGGAGGGAATGGAGATCCCCTCCTCTACACATAAGGAAACATAGGCAACTGAGGCTCATTCACAGGCTGTGTGCTAGAGCTCCCCTCCTCCATCCGCCTGGAGTCAGCATAACCTGTCAGAAGGGACTCGTGTAGATAGCAGAGGAAAGAGACAGCAGACAGAAATCACACTAAATGCTTTGGTTTGAGGCAAATACACATCTATATTATAGAGGGATATGCTTTGTTTCATTTTAGAGGTTTACAACCACATAGAAAATCGGGGTGCTCAAAAGTCCAAGACTGTCTCCTCTGCTTAAAATGAAAAGACATTCAAACTTTGTAATTCTGCAAAATAGAATAACTGTACATAGCAGTATTGACAACTACTGTATTTATTGGTGTATAACACTCACTTTTTTTACCCTGAAAATAGAGGATAAACTGTGCCTGCATGTTTTATACGCAGGGGGCTGTGGAAAGTTTTTTTTTCCTGAAACTTCCCTCTTAAAGTTAGTGTGCGTGTTATACGCCAATAAAGACGGTATATAATAAAATTAAAATAATATGCTTTTCTTACTGATTACTAAACTTCAAATTTCAGCACTTGTTAGTTGGGTTGGAAGGGCTTCGAATTTACCCCAAACCTCTGATCTCTTTTTAGATCTGCAGATGCTGAAAAATGCCAGTGAGCTACAAAGCCCATTTAAAGCGGTATTAAACCCAGAAGCAAACATTGTTATATTGCCCTTTACCAATCTAAAATGTGATTGCTGCATTCGTTTTTCTCTTTTCTATGTTAATCTTGTGATCCAGCCAGAAAATCTGTTTTTCAATAGCCCGAGTTCTCCAGCAGAATGTATCAGTTTACATGGACGAGACAAAGCACTTAAAGTGATACTAAAGTCTTATTTTTTTTTATTAATTTTTTTTACCAAAGAAAAAACCTTACATGCCTGCTCTGTGTAATGGTTTTGCACAGAGCAGCCCACATCCTCCTCTTTTTGGGTTCCTCTTCTGCTCTCCTGACCCCTCCCTCCTGTTAAGTGCCCCCACAGAAAGCAGCTTGCTATGGGGTCACCTGAGCCGAGTCACAGCTCCCTGTGTCCATTCAGACACGAAGCCGCAACTCGCCCCGCCCCCTTTCTCTCCTCATTGGTTTACCGACTTTGACAGCAGTGGGAGCCAATGGCGCCACGCTGTTATCTCAGCCAATGAGGAGGGGAGTTCCGGACAGCCGAGTCTCTCGTGGAAAATGATCAGCTTTTTATTAATGTAGAACATTTATCCCAAAAGGGGGGAAAAAAAACAGTTTGCTGTAATGGATTATAAAGTGTGAGCTGCAGTTTTTTACTTCAATCTTTTTAGTGTATTTAAATCTGCTAATACATTTAACACGAACACTACCATCCCCACAGCCTGACATTGCTGCTGTCCACTGTGCCTCCTGTGTTGGTTCATTCAGTTGACTCACTAATGCAGGAGGTGTGTTACTGGCCAGATCATTGGGTGAAAACAGAGGTATAAAAGAAAACGAATGCAGCCACCCTATCTGGTAAGCTGCAATATTTTTTTGGTTTTGGGTTTAATACCAATTTTTAAAGTGCATTCCGTGTACTGTTGCTTTTTCTCTGGTAACTTTCCCCAGAACTCATTCCTAATACTGTACAGACTATGATAAGTTACCCTGCTACCTGCCCTTGATTGGGGCATACTTTATGACAAAATCAATTAGATTATTGTGTTGGTTGACACTGCCAGGTGTCACAGAGAGAGGTCGCCGGGAGGCCCTATCAGAATTTTGTAATGGGGTCTCCTGAATTGTAGTTACTCCCCTGAGTGTGGGGTAATTAACAATATTAGACTCGGCTTTATCCACACCAGAAAGGTACAAGTGTGAACGGCGTTTCTAGCAATGACACTCTTTACGTAGAGAACTGCAGAATATCTGCCTGCCCTTCCCTAAGGATTCCTTTCTGATTAACTGCACAGCTACTGCTAAGGAAGAGCTGAACTAGAAAAATGATTCTTTTAGGACTGGAAGCTGCTGAGAATCGATCGGGTATGAGAAGAAGTAGAACGGTTCATTTTTTATTGCAAATATGTGTTATTCTGTTACTGTATGCCACAACTATTCCATTATCGGGTGGGAGGCTTTAGGTTGCATCACGAGCTATAGGAAGGCGTAGCCATTTTTTGCCCAATTAAAAAAAAAAAATTGTTGATGAACTAGAGGTGGGAGACCCCCTAAGTCCTCACCTCCACCCATAATGTTACAATTCCTTCATCTATTTGTAGTAAAAGGAACACAGATGCCATTGAACATGTTGGCATTTATTTTTTGGACAATGTGAATTTGGTTGTGAGATTTTGATGCATTTTTTTACCTTTAAGGCAGTGGCCTCCAAACTGTGGTCTGGGGGCCAGATGCGGCCCTTTGCTTGCTTTTATCCCGCCCTTGGGGTGCTATTTTATTCACTGACACCAAAGAAGGGCACAATTCCTTCCAATGACACCAACGATGGGGCCCAATGACATCAATGATGGGGCACAATTCCTCCCAATGACACCAATGACGGGGCACAGTTCTTCCCATGACACCAACGATGGGGCCCAATGACTTCAATAATGGGGCACAGTTCCTCCCAATGACACCACTGATGGGGCACAGTTCCACCCAATGATGGGGCCCAATGACACCAATGATGGGACACAGTTCCTCCCAATGACACCAATGATGGGGCCCAATGACACCAATGATGGGACACAGTTCCTCCCAATGACACCAATGATGGGGCCCAATGACACCAATGATGGGGCACAGTTCCTCCCAATGATGGGGCCCAATGACACCAATGATGGGGCACATTTCCTCCAAATGACACCAAAGACGGGGCACAGTTCTTCCCATGACACCAACGATGAGGCCCAATGACATCAATGATGGGGCACAGTTCCTCCCAATGACACCAATGATGGGACACAGTTCCTCCCAATGACACCAATGATGGGGCCCAATGACACCAATGATGGGGCACAGTTCCTCCCAATGATGGGGCCCAATGACACCAATGATGGGGCACATTTCCTCCAAATGACACCAAAGACGGGGCACAGTTCTTCCCATGACACCAACGATGAGGCCCAATGACATCAATGATGGGGCACAATTCCTCCCAATTATGGGGCCTATTGACATCAATGATGGGGCACAATTCCATCATCTAATACTATGGGATAGTAATACCCCAACTCGTCCACAAAAGTTCTAACCTAGAAGTAAAGTTTTACAAACTGTTGACGTGCTTTATTCAAAAAATTTAATTCCTCAAAAACCTGTTCCTCCATAGTCAATCATAATGGCTTCCGCCGACTCGGAAAAAAACCCAGATTGGGCGCACAGGACTAATCCCGATAGTAACGTTGGCTTATTCAAGGTCTTCTCAGCTATATAAGGGATGGGGCAGGGATTGTGGTGACATCATTGATTGATTAATTATGGCCATAAAAAGCACAAGGAGCCAATCAGTTGTGCTGCAATGATATCATTAGTTTTTGGTTCTTTTGCATAACCAGAATATCAGTTTTAGGTGGCTTGACCTTTTCCTTTGCCTTTTCCAGAGCTGAGCACAGATGGCATTCTGCCACAAATATTATACCGTACATTACCCTTCTAAAGCCGGATGCAGCTCTCACTACCCAGCTGCTGATCTAATATTGTGTGCTGGATCCCTTAATAACACAACAGGATTGTGGGCCGTTTAGCTGTATTGCGCCCCTCAGTTAATTGAAGACAGTCGTGTGATGTTGATCAATTACACATTGCATGACAGTCAATAGCGGCACTTATTCTGCTAATTAACTTGATTAATGGTAAAGACTCCTATTGATACTCTGTTCTCCTGCCCATTGGTATTATCTTGTAGCGTAGTTACTGGTATTTATGAACACAGCGGCCCTTATGTGTGAAAGTGTTACAAAGAAAAGTGCTTCCATTATGTGTATCAGCTAGAGAATGATCTCGCTGATATTGATTTCCCCATGAAATGTTGTCAAAGTGTAAACTCTTTAACTCGACGAGCTGCTTGGGTGAAATTTTTGAGAAAAGAAAGTTGTTTTTTTTTTTTGTATTTCTCAAAGCGGAACTAAACTCTAAATCAACATAGACGTTTTTTGTTTTTTTTAATCCTTATGCTGTTGGCATTCGAAAATGGATAGAAAGGTACAATATATTGTCAGTGGCGGCCCGTCCATAAAGAGGGGCGCAGGGGCGCCGCCCCCTACTCCATGCACCTGGCCCCTAATCTACATGCAGTGCACCGGACTAATGGCTTTTGATGTGTTTTTTTTTTTTAAGCACATGATTAGAGCTTGAGGCTCCAATTGGCTTTGTGCTCAGCGCACAGAGTACTGAGCCCACCCAGTTGTGTGACAATAACGAATTTAATATTCGCTATTGTCTTCCTGATTCTCCTCCCGACCAATCAGGAAGCGGGTCCTGAGACCCTAATGACCAGGAAGTCTTGGGACCCACTTCCTGTTCCTGTAGCATTGTATAATAGAGAGAGAAGTAGAACCCATACACACTATACAACTTTTGTCTGATATCTTTTAGATTTACCAAAACCATGTAGTGTAAGGGCCTACCTGATTGCATACAAATTGATACTCATAAGGTTTGACCTCATATTATATGGTTTTGGTAAATTTGAAGGATAAAATCTACAGAAAATTGTATAGTGTGTATCCAGCTGTAGGGCTGTCAGGTGTGTGCAGTGGCGGTCTCCTCCTCCTGCATGTATCCGGCTGATCTCCAGTCTCCCGGGGCCCCGGTGATGGTGATGAAGGTGGGGGAAGGTAACGAACACCTCCTCCTCGGGCTGTGACTTCATCCTCAGCCCCGGAGCTCCAGAGCCGGCCCAGCCCCACCCTCCTCCATCTGCTGGAAGACGATTGGGTGGGAGCACAGTGAGTGTGGGGCAGGGGAGGGGGTCCCTGGAGGTCGGGGGTTGTTCGGAGGATGTGGCTATACAGGGCAGGGAGGCAGGGGAGAGTTGTCATGGAATGGGGAGATGTATAGAGCCCTGGACTGTGTGAGCCTCATTCACACTCGGCACCGCTGGTGATGAGGGGGGCTTTCCTGTTTGCGCTCCCCCCCCCCAAAAAAAAATGTTTAACACCAGCCACCATTGCTTCTGGTCTGCATTGGGAGGAGAGTCTTTCTCAGCCAAGCCCAGCCTCTTGCCTGAGCTAAGGGCAGATGGATTCCAGGAAGTAAATGCTACATTAATTGCCTGTTCGTACTCAAGATGGCCCTGGCTAGAAATGGTAGGAGGGTCTTTTAGAGTGATTTCTCTTGAAAATCACTTGAGCACTTCCTTAAAAAAAATTATTAAATTGTGTATTCAGTTTGTGGTGCTCAGATACAGTTTTTAGTCTCGCTTTTATTTAGAGCGGCGTATTTATGGGTCTCTGCATGAAGCGCCAATGTTCTCCCTGTACTTGTGGTGGGTTTCAACCCCACTGCAAGGTAGGAGTTTTACTTTTCCTGAAAAAGAGCTTTAATTCTTTAATGCTAAAAATTCTATAAATATTTTTTTTTTTCATTTTAACTTTAATATATATATATTTTTAATAGAATTGTTCAATGGGCAGGGTGGTTATATCTTTACGGATGGAACACCTTATGCATTTTTTTTTTTTTTCAGGTTGAGGTCTCTGATCAGTCACGGTTATGAAGACAGAATTGTCATTGCCCATGACATTCACACCAAGAACCGACTGGTGAAATATGGCGGTCACGGTTACTCGCATATCCTCAATAACATTGCTCCTAAAATGTTGCTGAGAGGCATATCCCAGGAAAGTGTAGACAAGATACTACTGGAGAATCCCAAAAGGTGGCTGACCTTTAAGTAAAGACATATAAAAGACAAAAATGGGTGGTCAGAAAACAAATGGGAGATGTACATTGATAATTATGATCAAGCACATGTAAATCACACGATCAGAGCTACAGAAGGGTGGTATGGGCCTGAGTGTATCTCACACGCTCAGTTATTCAGAGAGCAATCAGCAGGCCAGTTGTGTATCCTCTATTAATTATGCAGATTCAGAGAGGTGTGAACCCACCAATCACGGTGAATAATAGAAAATGTCTGACATCTGTAAGTCAATAGGCCCCACATCCCGTTTAAGTAGAACACAAGATATATTGAAGAATGGGATTTTTAGGGTGCAAAAAAAAACACAATATATATCAAAAATTTGATTTTTGTTTGTATAAAAAAAATATAGAAATATGTATAAACATGTGATAAATTTAATCTATATTACACTCTATATCCAAAGTAGTATACAGACAAATATTCTCGACGTTTCGCCAATTTAACTGGCTTCTTCAGGAGTCTTTTGTCAAGTATTACTGTGTATTATAGATGAAGTAAAAAAATCAATCAAGTAGCTGAATTAGGATCGGGGATGCTCTCAAAATGGAGTAAAGTTGGTGAACCATAGAGGAAATACTATTTTATACACAACACGGAATGAATCCATGTGCATGGACAAGCACTGAAAGATAAGTCATCTGAGATTTAATCACTTCAAAGAATCACTATACAATTGAGATACTGAGTCCCCGATTTAGGTGCCTGATTATTCCACCCCACAGATGAAATCCAAGCAGCGAAGAACCAAAGATTTTTTTGGCCAGTCAGATCATATATGGCCAGCTCAAATCTCAATGGAGTCGTTTCAGTAAATATACCTCTCCCGATGCCAATCGCGGTGTGGGGGTAATGATAGCTAAACGGTTATATTAAATTTTGGAACATGATTTAGGCTGGGTTCACACATCTGCTGCCATTGCAATAACATACTTTACCGCAATGTGAGTTCACATGTGTTATATTCGTTTGTACATTGCAGTACCAACCTTTGTGAATGACACCCCAGTGCCCAAAGGTAACACGGTACCAATACACATGAGTTGGTATGCACCATAACACACAGTAATGCCCTACCATGAGTTGTGGTGTGCTCCCCTTTCTTGGACATTTTGATGCATTGCCAGACTGCTCAGTTGAATGGATTTCCTTAACGCAGTGCGCGATAATGTGCAAAAAACACCCAGCGAACATGCATCAGTGCACCACAGCAGAAAAGTGTGAACCCAGCCCCCTTGCTGTGATATTTAGGTCCCCTGTTATGTTTTAACACTGGTGGTTTCTGAGAAGCCCAATGCTAATGCAGTACGTTGATGGCACCCATGGTAAATAATAATAAAAAAATGTGAATAATCAAATCAATGTTGTCATTATTTAATATTTTCAGTGGAAAATATATATTTTTTTCTTAATCTTCTAAATGGTAATTGTCCTAAACGTTGTATTACAAGGTAAGGCAATGAATAGCTTTTAAAGCTGAACTTTACTCTTTATCAATCAATGTGAACTCTTTTTAATCCATATTCTGCTAGCCTTAGTAAATAGATAGTAAGGTATATTTTATATTTACCTGTATTAAAGTTTTAAAATGGTGTCCTACATCCCAGGAGTCTTCATGAACATTTCTTGTTTTTCTCTGGAAGAGGGGCTTTCTCAGCTAAACACTCCCTCCTGCCTGAGTTAAGGGCAGATGGATTCCAGGAAGTAAATGATGCATGGCTCATCTGCCCTTACTCAAGAGGGATGCTGCTAGAAATGCTAGTGAAGGGAGGTTGTTTTTCAAAGTTATTTCTCAACAAAATAAAGCATGGCGACATGATGGATGAGTTTATTTTTTTTTTGTTTTTTTTCCTTTTGAATATTAAAAATTATTCACCGTTTTTTGGTTTGTGGCACTCAGATACAGTTTAGTTTAACTTAACATAGTACCTGTAACGGGAAGGCCTGGGGAACTCAGAATCGCTTAGAAAGTATGAGATACCCTTGCTTCAGCTCCCCCAATGCCTCTTATGTGTCAACCACCCTGTGTCTCTATTAGGGGCACAGGGTGAATGGAAAAACCCCAATATGGTCTATGATGGCCATATTCAATGCTGTACATACATTTTATCTAGATTGGGTCTGTAATATTGATCCACCATATTCCTCAGGATAGCTGCAAAGAACTATTTACTGTTTGATTATGACCTCAACAGGGTAATTGAAAAGTGACGCCTTCATGATGTTGGGACACATACTGTTAGATGCTAATGTCATTACCCCAAGCCCCTGCATTTTGTGTAATCATTGCTGGGAGGAATTAAGGTGATTTGCATTCTATTGTTCACTATGCCTGTGTGTATGGTATCCGGCAGACAGACTGGCTGCCAACACTTTGTGATAGGATGTGTATTGGGGATTGTTATATTCTATTGTGTGGGATCTTGTGAAGCCTAGCAGACGTTAGGATGATGTGTTGAGTCTTGTGATGTGTGGGTGGAGCTGGGCCATTGTTCATGTTAAACTACTGTGTATTAGATGTATATAAAAGTTACAATGTTTCTCAATAAAAGGCATTCGATCTAGGAAGATACAGAGTGCGTCTCGTTCTTCAGAAGGATTAATTCCTATGGGAAAGGGTCGTTTGACTGTGGAAGATTGGTAGCGAGTGGATGTGTGTCCAGGAGAGGGGACAGAGGAAACGGCGTTAACCCCTTTTATATTTGGGGTGCCGTTACATTGGTTGGCAGCAGAGGGATTTTCCCTCCAGTTCCTGGGACACTCCAAACCACCACAGTGAATGACCAGCTATTCAGCCTGCAGGAAAGTCACGCTGAAAGACCTACTTGAGAGCCGAGATGTACCAGAAGAAGGGTGATGCAGGACCCCGGTCAGTTGAAGATTTGTTTCAGCAACGAGTTCGACAGCGCTTGGCATTATATGGTGCTATCCCATCAGAGACCGCCATACAGGAAGCCATTAGAGGCATCCAGCTGCAGGATGCGCGACAAAAGAGAACTAGAGCGGCAAGAGAGAGAACTAGAGCGACAAAAGAGAACGAGAGCGGCAACATGAGTGAAGATTCGGAGATCGCCTACAGACAGCTGCTGGAATCTGCTCAGCAGCAGGGTGGGGCTGCCTTTGCCTGGGACTATCAGGAAGTACCAGTTGACAACTATGAAATCCTGGCTGAAGAATCAGCAGTGGAAAATCTGAAGATTGCCGTCCCTAAAGCCGAAGTTAATGATATGGAGTTCCAGGGAGCTAGGGCAGTTGGTTCATCTCCCCAACCACAGATTACAGAAGGTATGGACTTAAGGGACTGTTCAGAGGATGTTAGGGATTATGCATCGCCTGCCCAAGTACTGGCAGCAGGACAGAGTACTGCAGACCCCGGCTCTACACCCGTGGCAGTTTTGGAGGCCCGAGGTGAGAAGGTGATGGTTCCTCTTTCCCAGGGGATTTCAGAGATGCAGGGAGGAGAAGCAGCCCTTTTCCCTCCCCAACAGTTAGCCAGAGCAGATGGTGTGAAGTCCCCAGCAGAAGTGCTGGCAACAGGGCAGAGTGATAGCAACCTCTGCCCAGCACCGGAAACAACTGGAGTTTCAGGGAGCCGGGGCAGTTGGCCCCTCTCTCCAGCAACAAGCTGAGGTGGTAAAGCTTTTACCCCCAGCTGAATCACTGGCAGCAGGGCAGAATGCTACTGGCCGCTGCACACAACTGCCACTTGAGCGCATATCGGTGGATGGGACTGCGGTCTCCACTCACAGCAACCCAGCACAAGAGCTGGCAACAGAGCAGAGTGCCGCGGGCCTCTGCTCTCAACTAACAGAAGAGGGAGTTCCGGTGGTACTGGATGGGACTTCGGTCCTCACTGACACAACCCCAGAAAATGGTGTGACACTGGGACAGGAGGATGTCAGCCTTGCTTTGCAAGCACTGGGGGATTTTCACCTACCACAAGTGGATGGGACTTCAGTCTCCACTTGTATACCCCAGGGATGCCAGGCAGTCGAACGAGATCCCCAACAGCATGACGGACTGAGCCCAGTCGCCCTGTCTTCTCTCCAGCGGCTGAAAGGACTTCAGGGAGAAGGGCCAGTCCAGCCCTCTCCCCAGTGGCGGGTATATTCTCTGAGAGAGGCAGAGGTTGGCTGGGTAAGTAATGCTCTGTTTGGAGCAATTTATTTGGGGTACTGTGTGGATACCGGCATTAGAAGAAGGGACCTATGGACTAACTTCGGAGTCAACCTGTCTGGGGTTCCCTCCTCTGTTACATCTCTCCCCTTTCGGCAGGAGACTAACGGGAAGGCCCGGGGAACTCAGAATCGCTTAGAAAGTATGAGATACCCTTGCTTCAGCTCCCCCAATGCCTCTTATGTGTCAACCACCCTGTGTCTCTATTAGGGGCACAGGGTGAATGGAAAAACCCCAATATGGTCTATGATAGCCATATTCAATGCTGTACATACATTTTATCTAGATTGGGTCTGTAATATTGATCCACCATATTCCTCAGGATAGCTGCAAAGAACTATTTACTGTTTGATTATGACCTCAACAGGGTAATTGAAAAGTGACGCCTTCATGATGTTGGGACACATACTGTTAGATGCTAATGTCATCACCCCCAGCCCCTGCGTTTTTGTGTAATCATTGCTGGGAGGAATTAAGGTGATTTGCATTCTATTGTTCACTATGCCTGTGTGTATGGTATCCGGCAGACAGACTGGCTGCCAACACTTTGTGATAAGATGTGTATTGGGGATCGTTATATTCTATTGTGTGGGATCTTGTGAAGCCTAGCAGACGTCAGGATGATGTGTTGAGTCTTGTGATGTGTGGGTGGAGCTGGGCCATTGTTCATGTTAAACTACTGTGTAATAGATGTATATAAAAGTTACAATGTTTCTCAAAAGGCATTCGATCTAGGAAGATACAGAGTGCGTCTCCTTCTTCAGAAGGATTAATTCCTATGGGAAAGGGTCATTTGACTGTGGAAGATTTGTAGTGAGTGGATGTGTGTCTAGGAGAGGGGACAGAGGAAACGGCGTTAACCCCTTTTATATTTGGGGTGCCGTTACAGTACCCATTACCTGTCTTGTTCCTTTTCACTCTGATTCATTAAGAATTTTTTTGTACCCAAGAAGAAACCTTTGAATATTAATCTCTTGCATTAACTGCAGATTCACATACTATACTAGGCCTTCTAAAGTCAACGGTAACCAAAAGTACAGCATTGCTTTTTTTTTTTTTTCCGTGTTTCAAGCTTATTAGCCAAATTGCCAAAGCATGCAAAATCTGTCGTTTCTGAAAATGTTATTTGCTGTTATAATTATAGTTGCCTTTTTAAGTCACTGTCCGGAACCAAGTACAGTACAGTAAAACCTTGGATTGCGAGCATAATTTGTTCCGGAAGCATGCTTGTAATCCAAAGCACTTGTATATCAAAGCAAAGTTTACCATAAGAAATAATGGAAACTCGCATGATTCGTTCCACAACCATATATTCATAGGTCCTTCAGTTTATAGTCCATATAAAAATTATAGAAATGTGATAAGTTGTGTAACCATAAAATGTCCATCCACAAATGGAAGTCTCCACAAGGGGAGTAGAAGCAAAATCCAGCAGGAGCTACAGAGTGTAAAAGAGAAGAGAGGCGCCTCTAACGCCGCGTACACACGGTCGGAATTTCCGACAAAAAAAGTTTGATGTGAGCTTTTGGTCGGAAATTCCGACCGTGTGTATGCTCAATCGGACTTTTGCTATCGGAATTTCTGCCAACAAAAGATTGAGAGCTGGTTCTCTATTTTTCAGAAGGAAAAAGTTCCTATTGGAATTTCCGTTCGTCTGTATGCAATACCGACGTGCAGAAATACACGCATGCTCGGAAACAATTCGATGCATGCTCGGAAGCATTGAGCTTAATTTTCTCGGCTTGTCGTAGTGTTGTACGTCACCACGTTCTTGACGGTCGAAAGTTCAGAGAACTGTTGTGTGACTGTGTGTATGCAAGCTAAGCTTGAGCGGAATTCCGTCTGAAAAACCCTCCAAGTTTTTTCCGACAAATTCCGATCGTGTGTACGTGGCATTAGTGTAGCAATATGGTTACATTTAATGAAGGTACAACATTTAGCAACTCACATGGTTGATGATTAAAAGAGGCACATCTAAGTATGCAGGTATCTGGGGTAAAGCTGTCCACATAGACCGCCCTCCGCTCTCACCGCTGTCAGTCTGCAATCGTGACCGGGAAGACTACCCTGCAGTAGAGCGATCTGAAAGCGAGGCTTGAACCGCTCGTGGAGCGCAGAGTGGAAGAGATAATGTTGGCGGTGCGGAGGACGGTCTGTGGACAGCTTTACCCCGGATGCCTGCATACTTGGATGTGTCTTTTTATTCATCAACCATGTGAGTTGCTAAATGTTGTACATTCATTAAATGTAACCATATTGCTCCACTTACAGACTCCTCCTCTAAGTGCCGATTCACACAGGGACAACCTGACTTGCAGCGCGCCTTTGCAAGGTGATTTGGAGGCGACTTTAGCACAACTTCAAGGCAACTTTGAGCAACTTACAACGCGACTTAAAGTTGCCTACAGGACAGGCGACTTTGGCCAATCACAGAATAATCAGCTCTGTGGGAAGGAGGGGTTTGCCTGGGTAAACTATTTTATTTTTCCTGTAACGTCGCTTCAATATAGATGGAGATCTGACTTGGAGGAACCTTCCATTGAAATCAATGGGTAGAAGTTGCCTTGAAGTAGCACAGGAACCTTTTCTGAAGTCGGAGCAACTTCAGTAGTGTACATTAAGACGGCTCCATTCATTTCAATGGAATTTCTTATGTCCAGCGACTTGGGGCAACTTGAGGTCTGACAAGTCGGATCCCAAGTCGCTGTAGTGTGAACCGGCACGTTTATACTTGGTTTTGACATGATGCTACTTTATTTAAAAATTTTGCTTGTCTTGTAAAACGCTCTCAAACCAAAGTTTTACTGTATACAGATCAGGAAAGTTGAAGAAATGTTAGAAGCTGCTATCTGAAACTTTTCTAACTCCATGATCACAGGCAGCGCACACAGAGCAAAAGCCATATGCATAGGTGTATGTATACAATGTTGCTGGCAGCGTTGGGGTTGACTTGCTGTGGTGTGTTTGCCCCGTTGAGGTTCCCATCGTTGAGACATTTTAAAGCGGAGCTCCACCCTAAAGTGGAACTTCCGCTCATCGGATTCCTCCCCCGCTCCGGTGCCACAATTGGCGCCTTTTCAGGGGGAGGGGGGTGCAGATACCTGTATAATACAGGTATTTGCACCCACTTCTGGGCATAGATAGCTGCAGAATCCGGACACACCCCCCCCACTGTGTTCCGGGAACTGTGCGTTTACCAGAACATAACGGGGACCAGTGAAGACGTGCGGCGCGCCATGCGCAGTAGGGAACTGGGCAATGAAGCCGCAATGCTTCTCTTCCTGATTCCTTCACCGAGGATGGCGGCAGGGGCAGCCGAGAGACTAGCTATTGCTCGTCTTCTGCTGCCGACATCGTGGGCACCATGGACAGGTAAGTGTCCATTTATTAAAAGTCAGCAGCTGCAGTATTTGTAGCTGCTGGCTTTTAATAAAAAAAAATTAAGGTGGAGCTCTGCTTTTAAGTGGAAGGGGGTGAGTCCTGAGCGCTCGTGATTTGGAGTTGGTCATCAGGCAGAAAGGGACTATACACAGAGAGATGAAGCATTGCACTGAAGTGGGTTGCCCCTTGACGGGACCCTAAATCTAGATTGCAATAAGCCAACCACCGTTAGATGGGAACTGTTACAAGTCAAAAATATGAGACAACAAATAGCCCTAAAGATTATAGATGCACTGATATATCAGCCGCCAAAAAATGACTGTCCATTTCGGTTTCAGTTTTCGGCCAAGTCCTGAATTTTTGGTCAATTTTAATTTTGGTGCCCCACTACTAAAGACACTGTACGTTAATTTTGGGCGCCGTTGGCCTAATGCCTAATGCCTGTTGCACTGCATTGTGACTACTGAATGGAACGTGTGGAGCAAAGTTGTATTGTCACATCCTTTACTCAGTAAAAGCCTCGCAAAATACAAAGCGGTTTTCCTTCATGCCTTCAGGCTGAAGCAAAGTGTAAAATGTGTTAAAGAGCTGGTGCAGGAAAATCCATGTTCTATGCCATTTCTCTGAAAATGGCTTCATAGTCAGGGCCAGAGCAGTTTTCACTGGCAGGTAAAAAGACGTTGCCCTTCCCTGGTGTAATGCATTGGCCTTCAACCACTTGGGGTGCTCCTTAAGCCCCGTACACACGGTCAGACTTTTGGCCAACAAACTTCATTTTGAGCAAGTTGGACCAACAATCCGACCGCGTGTACGCTCCATCGGACAAACTTTTTTTTTTTGCTTTTTTTTTCTTGTTTTTATCGGACAAAAGTTGGGTCTGCAAACGGACAAACTTTTGCCAAACAAAAGTCCGATGGAGCACAGTCCGACCGTGTGTACAGAAAACCATCGGACTTTTGTCCAATGGACAAAACAAATAATGTTAAAATCAACCAACAATAGCAGAAGTTGACCAAAGGGTGGCGGTAAAGAGCAGAACAACCACGTGATGTTGTAAAAAGTTTTGAGAAAATTTGCAGAAAAGTCCGAGCGTGTGTATGCTATGGGTGTTCCCGACCAACTCCGTTCGGACAAAAAAAACACGGAAAAGTCAGATGGAAGTCCGACCGTGTGTACGAGGCTTAACAAACACTTAACGTATCCCTAAAGTCAATACAGAATGATTCTGGGGCCAGATATGTTGGAACTCGCCTAACTAACCTGGACTTTAGAGGCTCAACATGGGAGACAATGCATTAATAAAATAATTATACTGTACACAATTCATAAAAACAGAGGCATATAAGCCTAAAATTGATCCACAAATAAATGATGCAAATTAAACTTGAGGTAGCCTGGCAGGCGGTGCTTTTTGGCACAAGGCATTTTTTCTCAGGTCTGGTGAATACCCTGTGGTCTTTTGGAACTGCTCTGTTTACTGTACCTACCTATAACTTCCCTGACTTGTTACGTTTACTACTGAACGGTGGGGCTTTTCTGGCCCCCTTCAAGACACCTTACTACAAATTGTCCAAGGATACCCATGCTGGTGGCTCGCTACTACCCTCATCCCTGATAAATAAAGCATATTGTTTTTTTTTTCAATTTAGCACCTCTGCCTGTGATGAGTTCCCATTGCCCATCTATGGGTCCTGGTGCCCCTATGCCTGCCCCCAGGCTGTACCTTATTGGGTTTGTGCGATTCAGTGCAATAGTTGTTGCTCTACTGGTACCATATCAGGTCCTGAAGAAGCTGTGTTACTCTTTCGTCCATGGACCGACACAGCTTCTCTATTGACAAAGTGGGTATTATCTGTTAATTAGGAGTGACTAGGCAGAAAACTTGTAAAAAGTGTTGCATCACACCTTCTACAGTACCGCCCAGGGGGCGGACCCTCCTGGGTATATCACCTCAGTCTGCATCTCGCAGATCAGTTTTTTTCTGTCTAGCAACGCCACAGCAGTGGCATATGTCAATCCTCAAGGAGGAACAAGAAGCTCAGCTGCAGCATCGGAGGTCGCTCGCATTCTGAAGTGGGCAGAGAAGAGCGTACCGGCACTGTCGGCCGTGTACATTCCGGGTGTGGAAAACTGGCAGGCGGACTACCTGAGCCCCCAAATACTGGACCAGGGAGAATGGTCCTTACACCCGGAGGTGTTCCAACTCCTCTGCCAAAGATGGGGCACACCAGATGTAGATCTTCTGGCTTCTCGACTCAATCGGAAGGTATTGAGGTTTGTGGCCCGGTCAAGAGACCCATGGGCAGACGCAACAGACGTGTTGGTGGCATAGTGGGGTCAGTATCGGCTAATCTATGCCTTCCCTCTCTTAAGGCTTCTTCCTCTTCTGCTCCGCAGAGTGTATGAAGAAGGAATTCCAATGATCCTAATCGCTCCAGATTGGCCTCAGCGTCCTTGGTACGCCGATCTAGTACGTCTGGTAGCAGATGTCCCCTGGTGCCTACCACTACAGAAGGACCTGCTATCGCAAGGTCCCATACTCCATCCTGCTTTACGGTCACTGGCTTTAACGGCATGGCTGTTGAGAACCAGGTACTGAGAGACCGGGGCCTGTCAGATTAAGTAATCTCTACTATGAGAAGTGCTCGGAAACCGTCCTCTAGGAAGGTTTATCACCGCACTTGGAAGGCCTACATCTCCATGTGTGAGGAAATGAAATGGCATCCGCGTACTTATTTGGTTTCCAGAATCCTGCTGTTTTTACAGCATGGGGTGGAACTAAGGCTTGCCCTAAGTACGATTTAAGGGACAGATATCTGCGCTGGCTGTCTTTTTCCAGCGACCCCTGGCGACTCACTCTCTCGTGAGTACATTTGTGCAGGGGGTTAGACATGTGGCCCCTCCGATCCGTCCCCTGCCACCTCAGTGGGACTTGAACCTGATCCTTTCGGTGCTTCAGAAGGCACCGTTTGAGAATATTAGAGATATTCCGCTGTTGACACTTTCTCAGAAGGTGGTCTTTTTGGTGGCTGTTACGTCAGTCAGACGAGTCTCTGAGCTGGCAGTCTTGTCCTGCAAGGCTCCCTATTTGATTTTCCACAAGGATAAGGTGGTGCTGCGGCCGCAGCCTTCCTTTCTTCCGAAAGTGGTTTCGGCTTTTCATCTCAACGAAGACATTGTACTTCCATCCTTGTGTCCTCATCCGTCGAATCCTAAGGAGTCGGCGTTGCATTCCTTGGACATTGTCCGAGCTTTGAGAGTATACCTATCTGCTACTTCCCTGTTCCGGAAGTCAGACTCACTGTTTGTTTCGGTGGCTGGTCCCAAGAAGAGCCAAGCAGTCTCGTCGGCCACCATCTCTAGGTGGATCCGACAGATAGTAATCCAGGCTTACGCCTTAAAGGGTCAAGCGCCCCCCTTTCCGGTCACGGCGCATTCGACCAGGGCAATAGGTGCCTCTTGGGCTTTCCGACATCAAGCGTCTGTTTCCCAATTATGTAAAGCGCCGACTTGGTCGTAAAGTAGTGAGTGTACAGCTTGTATAACAGTGTAAATTTGCTGTTCCCTCAAAATAATTCAATACACAGCCATTAATGTCTAAACCGCTGGCAACAAAAGTCAGCGCACCCCTAAGTGAAAATTTCCAAATTGGGCTCAAAGTGTCAATATTTTGTGTGGCCACCATTATTTTCCAGCACTGCCTTAATACTCTTGGGCATGGAGTTCACCAGAGCTTCACAGGTTGCCACTGGAGTCCTCTTCCTCTCCTCCATGACGATATCACAAACCTGGTGGTTGTTAGAGACCTTGCGCTCCTCCACCTTCCATTTGATGATGCCCCACAGATGCTCAATAGGGATCTAATTTTCGGATCGGCAGCACACCCACACAAAGAGTAAAGTAGAAAGTCTTTATTGAAGCATAATTTTAAAAGCACTGGATGAGTACAGGCAGGGGAAATGCAGGTAGGTTGACGCGTTTCACACAATGGAAGTGCTTTGTCAAAACCACTGAAGTTGCAAAAGCTACAATCACATTTATAACACATAAATCACATGACAGCACAAGTGCATCTCATTAAAATCAAACTCAGCTGTTGCAACTACAAACCCAACAAAATCTGTCCAGAAAATTGTTTAAAAACAAGAAACAAAAACACAAAAAAAGAAAAGTGTTTAAAGCCTCGTACACACGGTCGGACTTCCATCGTACTTTTCCGTGGTTTTTTTTGTCCGAACGGAGTTGGTCGGGAACACCCATAGCATACACACGCTCCTGACTTTTCTGCAATATCACGTGGTTTTTCTGCTCTTTACCGCCACCCTTTGGTCAACTTCTGCTATTGTTGCTTGATTTTAACATTAGTTTTTTTGTCCATCGGACAAAAGTCCGATGGTTTTCTGTACACACGGTCAGACTTTGCTCCATCGGACTTTTGTTGGGCAAAAGTTTGTCCGTTTGCAGACCCAACTTTTGTCCGAAGAAAAAAGCAAAAAAAGTTTGTCCGATGGAGCGTACACACGGTCGGATTGTTGGTCCAACTTGCTCAAAATGAAGTTTGTTGGCCAAAAGTCCGACCGTGTGTACGGGGCTTTAGCCTGGACACATGCCTGACCAGTCCATCACCTTTACGCTCAGCTTCTTTAGCAAAGCAGTGGTCGTCTTGGAGGTGTGTTTGGGGTCGTTATCATGTTGGAATACTGCCCTGTGGCCCAGTCCCTGAAGGGAGGGGATCATGCTCTGCTTCAGTATGTCACAGTACATGTTGGCATTCATGGTTCTCTTAATGAACTGTAGCTCCCCCCCCCCCCGCCGGCAGCACTCATGCAGCCCCAGACCATGACACTCCCACCACCATGCTTGACTGTAGGCAAAACACACTTGTCTTTGTACTCCTCACCTGGTTGCCGCCACACACGCTTGACACCATTTGAGCCAAATAAGTTTATCTTGGTCTCATCAGACCACAGGACATGGTTCCAGTAATCCATGTCCTTTAGTCTGTTTGTTTTCAGAAAACTATTTGCAGGCTTTCTTGTGCATTATCTTTTAGAAGAGGCTTCCTTTTGGGATGACAGCCATGCAGACCAATTTGATGCAGTGTGCGGCGTATGGTCTGAGCGCTAACAGGCTGACCCCCCACCCCTTCAACCTCTGCAGCAATGCTGGCAGCACTCATACATCTATTTCCCAAAGACAACTTCTGGATATGACGCTGAGCATGTGCACTCAACTTCTTTGGTCAACCATGGCGAGGCCTGTTCTGAGTGGAACCTGTCCGGTTAAACCACTGTATGGTCTTGGTCCTGAAACTGCAGCTCAGTTTCAGAGTCTAGGCAATCTTCTTATAGCCTAGGCCATCTTTATGTAGAGCAACAATTTTTTTTACATCCTCAGAGTTCTTTGCCATGAGGTGCCATGTGAAACTTCCAGTGACCAGTATGAGAGAGTGAGAGCGATAACACCAAATTTAACACACGCAGGGAGCAGTCCCCATTCACACCCGAGACCTTGTAATACGAACGAGTCACATGACGCTGGGGAGGGAAAATAGCTAATTGGGCCCAATTTGGACATTTGCTCTTAGGGGGTGTACTCACTTTTGTTTCCAGGGGTTTAGACATTAATGTCTGTGTGTTGTTATTTTTTGAGGGGACAGTAAATTTACACTGTTATACAAGCTGTACACTCACTACTTTACATTGCAGCAAAGTGTAATTTCTTCAGTGTTGTCACATGAAAAGATATAGTAAAATATTTTCAAAAATGTGAGGGGTGTACTCACTTTTGTAAAATACTGTATATATATTTTTTGCATTGAGATCTGCAGAACACTGCAATGGCAGTCACTGCTTTGTGGGTGGGCAGAGGTACAGACTTTTGGTTAAGGGGCCGGAGAAAGTAAAGGCAGCAAGGGCCCTGACCCCTAGAGGCCTAATGGTGACCTCAAGGGTTAGAGTGAGAGCTGACATCCTTCCTTGTAGAGTGGGTTACCAGGCTTGGTGGGTGTGATGCAAGAAGAAACGATGGGCGCCAGTCACTTTTTGAATGCGAACAAGAGATTTATCGTCCCTTAACAGAACTGTGGGAGAGAGGGTTAGGACCAGAATACCCTTGAGTAGATGCAATGATAATTGGCAGACTCTGAGACTTCTATAGGTAGACAGCTATACAGTGGAAGGTCTCCAGCCGCATAACACTTCTGTATAGTTAGGACCGCTGTCTCCTATGGCAAAAAAATCTTGAAACGGTCACTAAAGTTAGTTGTACATAACTCTTGGTAACACCGAACAGTCCTTTGCTTATCTCACAGTACCCCACTGTAGATCTTCAATCACTGATCTCCCAGTCTCTCGCTAGACTTCCAGATCCCAGTCGTCACTGGATCCTCTGAGCTCTTCCACAGCTATCCCGCTGTATACTCCTTAAGCGTCACCCCTGCTATCCCGCTGGGTCCCTGGCTTGGCACTCGCTGAAGTTTTCCCACTTCTTCACCATCCCCGACTGGTGAGAAGACTGCTCTGGTACTTGCTCGAGCTTACTCACAGTAGTCTCCGGTAATAAGATGGATGGTCCCTTAGTGGCGACCGCTTCCCTTCTACCCAGGGCCGGCCCTACCATGGGACCCGATGGTACCATTGTACCAGGCGGCACAATCAGGGGGGCGGCAAATTGCCGCCTGCCCGCTCCTCTCCCCCACTCCACCTATCACTGTGAAACAGCAGCAGCGGCATTGTAAAGAATACACTGTGCCTGCGGCTGCTGTGTGTGTTTGGGATTCAAAGCTCCTTCCTGTCTCTTCCCCCTCCCTCCAGTCTCCTGCCGTGCGGGGTCCCTGTTATCTCTGACATCAACCTCTCCCCCTCCAATCACCAGTGCGGAGTGTTGAGAGAACTGGGGGGCGGAGCTCACTGGATCTCCTGTCGGGCTGGCCAGAGGAAGGGAGGAGGTGAGCTGAATTTTTCTGGGAGAAGTTTTCTAGGGTGGATAGTAGTTGCTTTCAAAGTGTTTTTTTCTTCAGGAGATGCAGTGAAGGGTTAAGTTGACAGAAGAATCGGAGGAGATAGTGAGTTTGAATGTGGGGGGGGGGGGGGGGAGGGGGGTCTGCACCAGCCCGATCACATTTAACAGATCACTTCTAAGCATGAACAGTCTGTGCAAACATCCTCCAATCCAATTGTTCAGACTTGATAATGTGAAGAAGTCATTTATAACCATTAATGTAACCTGTATATATGTGGTGAGTTCACACCTCTGATTGTACACTCAGAGCCTGGATAACACGTGGTTATATGAATGGTCATCAATTACCTTCACATTATCTGGGTATACAGAGTGCTGGGAGCTCCATTACATAGATCTGTAGTACTGTTGTATGATTTATTGTTGTATGTTTTTAGTGGATGAGTTTTTTTTTTATTATATACATCACGACCTGACCACTTCTCAACTCCCCCCAGCTGGCATCACCCCCCCCCCCAGACCACTTTATACAGACGTCACTCAGAGCTGCTTCCTACCCCCCCCCCCCCCAGCTGAGGGACATCATTTCATGGTCACTTTTCTTCCCCTATCTTCCCAACATCACTCCCTGGTCACCCCATAGACACCGCAAGAAATCCCTCCCCATTCTGCCACCGCCATACACTCCGAAGTCCTCTCCTGTACCAACTGCACCCATCATACCCTCCGAACTCCTCTCCTGTACCAACTGCACCCATCATACCCTCCGAACTCCTCTCCTGTACTAACCGCACCCATCATACCCTCCGAACTCCTCCCCTGTACTAACTGCACCCATCATACCCTCCAAACTCCTCTCCTGTACTAACTGCACCTATCATACCCTCCACACTTCTCTCCTGAACATACCGCCCCATCATACCCTCCACACTCCTCTCCTGTACTAACTGCACCCATAATACCCTCCGAAATCCTCCCCTGTACTAACTGCACCCATCATACCCTCCGAACTCCTCTCCTGTATTAACTGCACCCATCATACCCTCCGAACTCCTCTCCTGTACATACTGCCCCCATCATACCCTCTACACTCCTCTCCTGTACATACCGCCCCATCATCCCTTCCGCATTCCTCTCCTGTACATACTGTCCCCCATCATCCCCTCCACACTCCTCTCCTGTACAAACCGCCCCCCTCATACCCTCCCAACTCCTCTTCTATACATACTGCTCCATCATACCCTCCACACTTCTCTCCTATGCATACTGCCCCCATCATACCCTCTGCACTCCTCTCCTGTACATACTGCCCCCATCTTACCCTCTGCACTTCTCTTCTGCAGAACCCTGTGCATTCAGATGTAAAGGGGAACTCTGTGGATTCAGATCTAAAGGAGAACTCTGTTGACTCTGATATAAAGGGGGACTCTTGTGATTAACTCCATATGATTAGAAATTTTATTTAATCACAAAAATATATGTACAGTGTATACTAAATAAAAAACGCTGCACTGTGAGGCAAATTGTCGGCAACCCGTTCCGCCTGCTCCGCGCTCCACTGTGAGGCAAATTGGATGCCGGCCAGCCCGCTCCGCTCCCCGCGCGCTCCATTCACCTGGGCTTTGGGCCCAGGTGAATGGAGCGTGCGGGCAGAACAGGGGAACAGTCAGCGGGCGGGACAGTCAGCAGGTGAGCGGGCTTGCTGGCCAAACAGCGGGCGGGGGAGCAGAGAGATGACATCATCTCTCACTGCCCGCCCTGCATCACTGCAGTTCCGCCCCCACTGTGCGGGCAGCAGAGAGATTACATTATCTCTCTGCTGCCTGCCTTTACTCTGGGACACAGCAAGTGGCAAGTGACAATCTGCAACGTGTGGCAGGTGACGTTGTGGCAAGTGACAATCCGCAATGTGTGGCAGGTGGCGTTGTGGCAAGTGACAATCTGCAACGTGTGGCAGGTGACGTCGTGGCAAGTGACAATCCGCAATGTGTGACAGGTGGCGTCATGGCAAGTGACAATCCACTACGTGTGGCCGGTGACATCGCGGCCGCCGGCCACGCACAGGTCCTTTTATACTCTTATATACATGTATAGAGCCATGACAGGTCCTCTTTATACTCCTACATACATGTATAGAGCCATGACAGGTCCTCTTTATACTCCTACATACATGTATAGAGCCATGACAGGTCCTCTTTATACTCCTACATACATGTATAGAGCCATGACAGGTCCTCTTTATATTTCTATATACCGTATTTTTCCGTGTATAAGACGCTTTTTTTTCCTAAAATAATAGCCTGTAAATCGAACAGCGTCTTATACACGGTCAGTCAGCCTGGGAGACAGCCGCGCAGGTGCGTCGCGGCCCATAGCTTGTCAAGTGGCTTTCTCCAATCACGAGCCGTATGTTACTGACGTCAGCTAAAGCTGGGGGTGGAGGTGGAGAGTGAGCAGATGCGATCCTGTTGGAAGTGGAGATGCACAGATGCAACAGGGACCGGAGTGTTCTGGGACCAAGATGTCAGAAACTAATAAAAGTAAGTGATTGTCTTACTCTACCAAATCAAACCAAATGTAGCCAGCTATGCAAAAAAGAGCATGGGAATAGAGCTGCAGAGAAACAGTTTGGACTTGCCTCCACTGAGTATATGATCAGACAGTGGAGAAAACAGGAAGAACAACCGCTGCATAATATACTAGTATTTAAACGTTACCTGCGGTAATTACTAAATAAAAATGTGTTCTGTTTTACCTATGTGTAAAATATTGATTTCTTAATTTTGGGTTGGAAAAATCTTGTACATGGGGGCGTCTTATAGACAGGAAAAATACGGTACATGTATAGAGCCATGACAGGTCCTCATTATACTTCTATATACACGTATAATGCCATGACCTCTTTATACTCCTGTATACATGAATAGAGCCATAACAGGTCCTTTTTATAGAGCCATGACAGGTCCACTTTAGTTATCATGATATAAAATGATGGATGTGGGGGCATTTTGGTGGGCGTGATTTTTTTTTTTGGGGGGGGGGGGGCAGCATTTCATTCTTGGTACCAGGCAGCACAATGTCTTGGGCCGGCACTGCTTCTACCTCTGACCACACTGGTTTCCCCGTCTGACCTTGCTAAGCCCCTGTCATTCTAATGTCACCAGTCACAGTACTAGCTAGTGACAGAAGAGAAAAGGTGCAGCAATTCCAGAATTAGAGATGAATCAATTGATCTCTAACAATTACCAGGATAGTGACCACCTGGCAAACTAAATTTGTTAGCAACCCTGCCTAAACACCAGGGTGCTACATAAACAATGGGGAAAAAAGTTATGAGTCCCTCTGCAGGGGTGGAAGATAGGACTTTTAGTCTTTCCATTCATAAATCCCTGTGAATGGAGCCACACCAAAGCACCCCAAAATTTATGAATGGGGGGACGTGGTTTGACGAGGAACAAAAGGAAAAACTTTTTTTTTCAACAGAGTGAAGAGAGATTAGAACCCCTGTCATATTTTTATTGCTAACCGTGTTCCTATTAGGAAGATTCACCCTCTCAATTTATCCTGTTTACAGTTATCACCAACAGTGAAAGTGAAAGAAGATCCTACATTTTGAGTTGTCACAAAAACAGTAATAGAGGGCAATGCTTTCAATTGGGTACATTTGTTCTGGTGACAACCGGGGATTCACCTCACGTTTTAAGGCTTTCCCCCATTCTGTTGTGGCTACAGGACAGGAAGTGAAGGTAAATCTCCCCAATGGGACACAGATGGCAAAAAAAACCTGATGGGTTATAACCTTCCCTTACCCAATCCAAAATAAAAAAAATTGCCTATAGTTCTACTTAAAGCGGAGTTCCACCCATTTTTGAGGGGTGGTCTTAAACAAAAGACCATCTCTCAACACCTAGTTTGTGGATATTAAAATGTTTTTGTTTTTCTTTCTTACCTTTTTTGGAAGTACCGAGTGTACTTTTGATCCAGCCGGGCAGCGGCCCACTACGCCACTTCCCCTTCTGCAGCGAACTCCTCTGCTGTCTTCTGGGACCTGTGTGTGTGTGTTCCAGAAGACAGCCGGCCATTCACAAAGCGACGTGTGACTCGCACATGCGCAGTAGGAAACTGTCAGTGAAGCCGCAAGACTCCACTGCCGGTTTCCCTTAGTTGGAATGGCGGTGCCTGCAACCGACCTGATGGACAGACCGGCCTCGGGGGGCCAACATCGCAGGCTCCCTGGACAGGTAAGTTTTGGCTGGAACACCGCTTTAAAGCTGAAGTAAATCCTCCTGTTTTTTTCATCCAAGCAAGCTGCCATCTTGGCCTGAGTTGAATCTTTAACTGCCATGTGATCCATTATGACACCAGCCATTGGATGGTTTGACAGTTTGGTTGAGAGCACAACCAATGTGACAATTAGGGATGAGCTCGGTGTTCGAGTCGAACATCGGCTGTTCGCGCGTTCGGCGAACAACGAACGATTTGGGCCGTTTGCGCCAAATTCGAGTGACGCGAACGGCCCACAATACACTGCGCCATCGCAGTGTAATCCCGGTGCTGTGATTGGCCAAGCATGCACTGTGACCCTGCATGCTTGGCCAATCACAGCGCCGTCAGCGAGGAGAGCAATGATTGGCCACAGGCAGGATGCCTGTGGCCAATTATAGCTGAGGGGGTTTAGTACATGCCCCACACTATAAAAGGCCGCCAGCGCGGCGGCCTCGTGTAGTGTGTTCCGGAGCAGGGAAAGTGAAGGATAGGCAGGGACAGTGTCAAATCCATTCTTTGCTAAGCCTTGTGTGTAGGGACAGAGAAGGATAGGCAGGGAGAGTATCAGTGTCATATACTTTGATAAACCTTGTGTGCAGGGAGAGAGAAGGATAGGCAGGGGAGTGTTGCTAAGCCTCCTGCACATTATACACCTGAAGTTAGCCCGTATTGCTGCTTTTTCCTGGTGTGTTACACCAACAGGATTTTGCGGCACTTACAGCGGGCGGAGTGTGCCTCCTGACCATATTACACCTGAACTTAGCCTGTATTGCTGCTTTTTCCTGGTGTGTTACACCAACAGGATTTTGCGGCACTTACAGCGGGCAGAGTGTGCCTCCTGACCATATTACACCTGAACTTAGCCTGTATTGCTGGTTTTCCCATTTCCCTGCAGGCCATTAGAATGTCTGGAAGGCAAACAAGGAGAGGCAGACAGTCAGGAGCCAATAAAAGAGGGCAAGCAGGCTCTGTGTCTAGAGACAACAGTGCTGGTCGTGGACGCGGTGCATCGCCATCAGCACGTGGCCATGGGACACGCTTGTCCTTCTTTTTCGGCAGCTGGACGTGTTGAGCCGCATCATGCCGAAGACTTGGTAGAGTGGATGACCAAGCCCTCCTCATCCTCTCTCACCCAGGCTCAGGGCACTGGCAAAGCAGCTGCCAAAGCGTCCTCTTCCCTGGTATCAATGTCATCATCAGTCACTCCTTCCCTAGACCAACCATGTCCTCCTGAGGAGTCCCCCGAACTGTTTGAGCACAGTGTTGGGTACATGCTCCAGGAGGATGCCCAGCGTTTCGAAGGGTCTGATGATGATACCCAGCTAGAGGAAGGCAGTAGCGTGAGAGCAGAGAGTGGGGATGCTCAAGAAGGACACCAATCTGGCAGTCATGTTCCAGCAGCTGCAGCATACTGCCAGATTGGCTCCAGTGATGAGGAGGGAGGGGATGATGAGGTCACTGACTCCTCGTGGGTGCCTAATAGGAGAGAGGAGGAGGAGGCACATCTCCAACGAGGCAGGATGCCCTCGGGGGCCAGCGTAAGGGCAGCACACCGACGGAATCACACCGCAGAGCTCCGCCTGTGCAGGGCGCTGCCTCTGCCCGTTATTCAAAAAGTTCTTTGGTGTGGGCCTTTTTTGAGTCGAGTGCATCAGATCGCACAGCTGCTGTTTGCAACATATGTCTCAAGCGTATATCGCGTGGCCAAAACATCACCCACTTGGGCACCACATGCTTGACCAGACATATGTTGACCTGCCATGCAGCTTGTTGGCAAGCCTACCTTAAAGACCCACACCAAAGAACAAAGCTGACCTCTTCTTGCACCGCATCAGCTGGGATCTCCAACCCCACTATACCTTCAGTCCTCTCTGAAACCTGCTCTGAGAGGAATGAAGGTGTAGAATTAGGTGTGTCACAGCCAAGTACTTGCGGGCACTCTGCTAGCAGTACACCGACGTCCAATTCTAGCAGGCAAATTTCCCTGCCCCAGCTGCTGGACCGTCGAAAGAAGTTCACTCCCAGCCATCCACATGCCCAGCGGTTGAATGCTAGCTTGGCTAAATTGCTAGCGCTTCAACTGCTGCCTTTTCAGTTGGTAGACTCGGCCCCCTTCCGTGAGTTTGTGCAATTTGCGGTTCCTCAGTGGCAGGTTCCCAAACGCCACTTTTTCTCACGGAAGGCGATTCCGGCTCTCTACCGGCATGTGGAAGGCAATGTCTTGGCCTCGCTGGACAGGGCGGTCAGCAGTAAGGTGCATATTACCGCTGACTCATGGTCCAGCAGGCATGGACAGGGACGTTACCTTTCTTTCACGGCCGATTGGGTCACTCTTTCGGCAGCTGGGAAGGATGCAGGACAAGGTGCAGTAGTGTTGGAGGTTGTTCCACCGCCACGCCTCCAAAATGCTACTACTGGTTGTGACACACCTCTCTCCTCCACCCCCTCCTCTTCTTCTTCCTCCACGGCCTCTTCCTGTGCTTTGTCCTCGGAACCAGCGGTGCTCCATAGGCGTTCAAGGGGCTACGCAAGTACGCAGACAAAAAGATGCCATGCCGTGCTTGCGCTGGTGTGTTTGGGGGACAGGAGCCACACTGGGGCAGAGGTTCTGTCTGCTCTGCAGGGGCAGGCCGAGAGGTGGTTGACGCCACGCCAGCTTAAGCCAGGAATGGTAGTTTGCGACAATGGCACCAACCTCCTCTCCGCTCTCCGACAGGGACAACTGACCCTTGTGCCCTGTGTGGCTCACGAGCTTAACCTGATGGTGCAGCAGTTCTTGGGCAGGTACCCGGGCTTACAGGATGTCCTGAGGCAGGCCAGGAAAGTCTGTGTGCATTTCCGCAGATTTTATAATGCCAGTGCTCGCCTGGCTGAGCTGCAAAAGGAGTTGAACCTGCCCAAGAACCGCCTTATATGTGACATGCCCACCAGGTGGAACTCAACGTCGGCCATGCTGCAGCGGCTGCACACATAGCAGAGGGCCATCAATGAGTACCTGTGCGACTACGGCACCAGGACAGGGTCAGGGGAGCTCGGGTTTTTTTCACCACGCCAGTGGGGCATGATCAGGGATGCATGCACTGTCCTTGCACCATTTGAGGAGGCCACGAGGATGGTGAGCAGTGACAGTGCATGCATCAGTGACACTGTACCTCTTGTCCACCTGTTGGAACATACGCTGCGTGGAATAATGGACAGGGCACTTGAGGCAGAACAGAGGCAGGAAGAGGAGGACTTCCTTGCCTCTCAAGGCCCCTTTTACCCAGACAGTGTTCCTTCTATCCCACCCATCGCACAGGAAGAAGAGGAGGAGGAGGAGGAGGAGGAGGAGGAGGATGAGGATTGTGTCAGCATGGAGGTGGAGCCTGGCACTCAGCATCATCAGCAGCAGTCTTTTAGGGATGATTTACAGTCCCAAGAAACCAGTGGACTTGTACGTGGCTGGGATGAGGTGGCTGCGGATCATGTCGTCCTTAGTGACCCAGAGGACTCCGGACCAAATGCCTCAGCTAACCTACGCTGCATGGCCTCCCTGATCCTGCAAAGTCTGCGGAAGGATCCTCGTATTCTTCGGATCAAGGAGAGGGACCATTACTTGCTGGCCACTCTCCTTGATCCACGGTACAAGGGTAAGGTTGCGGACCTTATCTTACCGTCGCAGAGGGAGCAGTGGATGAGACAACACCGGGAGGCCTTGCAGAAAGGTCTGTGCAATGCGTTCCCAGAGACTGGGAGGTTACAAACTCCTGGTCCTGGCCAACGAGTTGCTGAGGCTTCGGTCAGTCAAAGAAGGAGCGGTGGGGAAGGTGGCTGTCTGACCGATGCGTTCAGACAATTCTTTAGTCCGCAGCCCCAAGGTATGATCGGTTCCAGCAACCATCGCCAGCGTCTGATATACATGGTGCAGGAATACCTAGGGGCAAGGTCAGACTTGGACACCTTCCCCACCGAAAATCCTCTGGCTTACTGGGTCTTGAGGATGGATCACTGGCCAGAGCTTGCACAGTATGCAATTGAGCTACTGGCCTGTCCTGCATCCAGCGTTCTTTCAGAACGCACATTCAGTGCTGCTGGAGGATTAGTCACGGATCACAGGGTGCGCCTGTCCACCGACTCTGTTGATCGACTGACCTTCATAAAGATGAACCAGTCTTGGATCACCACCAGCTACCAAACACCTGAAGCTGATATAACAGACTCATTTATTTTCAAATGTCACATCCCTTCAAGACTGATCCTGATGCTGAGAGACTGTCCTGTTATGTTGACTGACTATCCTCCTCCTCCTCAACGATCCGATTGATGATGATAGCTTGGAAGAACATTTTTGTTTCTGGGTGCCGCCACCAGTGGCTAAGGCCCAATTTTTCAGCCCCTGTTTAACAGGGGCGTGTTATTACAATTTTTTATGCAATGCTTTGCAGCAGGGCTCATTCCTGCACTCCAACTAGAGTATCTGGGAGTGGTTGCAGTGTCGTGGCACCAGCACCAGTGGCTAAGGCCCAATTTTTCAGCCCCTGTTTAACAGGGGTGTGTAATTACAATTTTTGATGCAATACTTTGCAACAGGGCTCATTGCTGTGCTCCAAGTACAGTATCTGTGAGGGGTTGCAGTGTTTTGGCACCAGTGCCTAAGGCCCAATTTTTCTGCCCCTGTTTAACAGGGGCATGTAATTACAATTCTTGATCTAATAATTCACAGCAGGGCCCATTCCTGCACCCACCAAGACTAACTGTGAGGCCTTACAGTGTTGTGTCAACACCACCACCACCACCACCACCACCAAAGGCCCAATTTTTCAGCCCCTGTTCAACAGGGGCATGCAATTACAATTCTTGATCTAATAATTCACAGCAGGGCCCATTCATGCGCCCACCAAGAGTAACTGTGAGGGCTCACAGTGTTGCGGCAACACCAACATGTAAGGGGCAAATTTCAGCGTATATACGGTAGGCCCCTACTTTCAAACATCCAACTTACAAACGACTCCTCCTTGCAAACGGAAGGATACAACAGGAAGTGAGAGGAAATCTACCCCTAGGAAGGCAAATTCTCTCCTGTAAGAGTTAATATGGGAAAAAAAGTGTCTCCTCTCCACTGATGCTTTATCACCAATTCTTGTTTCAATAAAAACCCCAAATTTTCAAAAAACATTTGTCATTAGGACGGAAAGTGAGGTGAACTGTTCTGAACAGGTGCACACTGCACAGACAGCAAAACAAATGTTACAGGGGTGATAACCCTTCCCTATGTTTTCCAAAAAGCTTAAAAATAGATTTTTTGGCTGGAGCTACACTTATACGGCTGTTCAGAGTATATAGGGCCTTTTTTATTTTGTGTGCGGGGTTCCCCTTAATATCCATACAAGACCCAAAGGGGCTGGTAATGGGCTGGGGTAGGTAGGGGGGGGGGGGGTGTGATGGGGTAGCTATGCCATTTTTCTTAAAGATTTTCATCCATATTACCGGGACCAGACATTACATTAAAGCCGCAAGCAGTTTTAAATGGCTTTTTTTCCTTTAGAAATGTAATTTTGTGCAGGGACAGTTCTAAACACGGGAAACACGTGGCACTTCACAGGCATACTTTAGACACCCCCCAGGTACGATATTTAAAGGAATATTTGACTTTTTTTTTTTTCACTTTATGCATCATTAAAATGACTGCTCCAGAAAAACGGCAGTTTTTAAAACTTATTTTTGCATTGATACATGTCCCCTGGTGCAGAACCCGGGTTCCCAAACCCTTTTTAGGACAATAACATGCATAATAGTCGTTATAATTAGCACTTTAGATTTCGAACGTTCGCATCCATTGTATTTAATAGGGTTCTAAAGTTCGTGCGAACTTTCGGTCCGTTCGCAGGTTCTGGTGCGAACCGAACCCGAGGGTGTTCGGCTCATCACTAGTGACAATGTGCTGGAAATTTTACAGTTTTTTTTTTAAGCTGTTAAATTTATGGGATTACTTTCACTTTGAAGGGAATTTGGGGAATATGTCTGTGTTTTATGTTATACCCTAAATATGGGTTTAACATGGTCTCAAAGGTGAACCGAAAGTCTTTAATGATGTAATATTAAATCCATAGCTGTATTTCTTTTATATCTGCCTGAAATTCAGCTTTAAGCGTGCATTCTTTCTGTACCTCTCCTAATCAAATCATTTGGAAGCATAAATATTTTTGTGTTTAGAGTCTCTTATTTTCCACTTTTCTCACTTAGAAATAAACACTTAAACAATCGTCTTTAAACACAATTAATTGAATTCCTACCGGCAGCGATAACCAAGGGTACTCTGAAGCAAGTAATAATAATAATGCACAACTTGTAGAAAAGTAAAGTGATTCCAATTAAACGACTCCCCTCTGGAACAATTTGATGTTCCTTGTAATATTGATGATGCTTGTAATTATCCCGCTGTTCTTTAATTAATGCTTGATATGGAACATAGCCATTTAAATTACTTTCTGGCACAGAAAAAAAAGGCTGGACACTACCCTCTAATTGTTTTATTTTAAATAACCCAGAGAAGTATGTGCATTTCACATTGTATAACTAAATACCCCGGGATCCATTTTTAGGCAATAATGTTGGAATATCTTCCCTGGCCTCTTGAAATAACGGCCATTTGCCCCCAGGGATGATCAGTGCCTCGGAGTTGGCCCCATTGTCATGTACTGTTAGTCCAGCTCAGACATCTGTTTACCTGTCTTGGCAAAGGGTGCGTTATACATGTCACAACAGATTTGACCTTTTATTTATATTTTAGATATTTTAGTCCTGTTAACACCAGAATGTAATGAAAAATGCACAGAAAACGCCTGTGTGTTTACTCACCTGTGCTTCCAGTTTGCAAAACATTGCATTACGTTTTTGTATGCAATGCTCCACAAGATATCATAAGTACAAACTACGGGTCCTCATAGCAGTCAAACTTCATAACCAATTTTTTTTTCTAATAAGTTGCATTGCATTTACACGTATTTTGTGTGTGTTTTTAACCGCACTGCAATGCTACACTCATTGCAGACCATTCCTTTTAATTGGTAATATAAGTGGTCTCCAAACTGCAGACCACGTGCCTGATGCAGCCTTTTGCATGCCTTTTATTTGGCACTATTCCTCCTACTGACACCAATGATAGGGCACTATTCCTCCCACTGACACCAATGATGGGGCACTATTCCTCCCAATGATGGGGCACTATTCCTCTCACTGACACCAACGATGGGGGATTTTCCTTTCACTGACACCAATGATGGGGCACTATTCCTCCCAATGATGGGGCACTATTCCTCTCACTGACACCAATGATAGGGGATTTTTCCTTTCACTGACACCAATGATAGGGCACTATTCCTCCCACTGACACCAATGATGGGGCACTATTCCTCCCAATGATGGGGCACTATTCCTCTCACTGACACCAACAATGGGGGATTTTTCCTTTCACTGACACCAATGATGGGGCACTATTCCTCTCACTGACACCAATGATAGGGGATTTTTCTTTTCACTGACACCAATGATGGAGCACTATTCCTCCCGCTGACACCAATGATGGGGCACTATTCCTCCCAATGATGGGACACTATTCCTCTCACTGACACCAATGATAGGGGATTTTTCCTTTCACTGACACCAATGATGGGGCACTATTCCTCCCACTAACACCAACAATGGGGGATTTTTCCTTTCACCAACACTATTCTGCTGGTGCACTATTCTTCCCACCAACACCAAGGATGAGGCACTAGTCCTCCCACTAACATTAATGATGGGGCACTATTCCTTCCACTAATGGGTCACTATTGCTCCTCCTTCTGACCACAAGGGCTATGTAATTTTTTTTTCTTTATTTTAGTCCTACTCACATTGGGGCATTTTTTACTTCCACTGGCCAAAGCCTGCCCTGCCTAAAATCTGAAGGACAGTAAATTGGCCCTTTGTTTTATAAGTGTGGAGACCCAGGATCTATATGTTTTCTATATTTTTTGGCACAGAAACAAGTCCAGGGTAGTTCAAGGGAGCTTCCATAACCCTCAGGGGCCATTTAAAGCCCATTGCGTCCTAAAAGCCCACCTAATGTTGTTTTTGCTAATGACTCATGACTCAAATGACCCATTTCTACAAAATGGAAAAATGGCACCAAAAGTTCTTGCTGACATTTCGGGAAATAAAAACTCTTCATTTCAGTCACCCTAGTTTTAATCACACATAACTAGAATACTGTACTATCAAGGGCAATTCAGTTCTACTATTCCTTGGGTAGGAAGCCATGCATTGCATTTTTAGAGAATGGTAGTGATGTTTGGTGACACAACTGAATTTGTGAAAACTGCCTAGTTAGCTCTGTATGCTCATTTTTACACAAAAATGTAAAACTGATAAATACATCACATGTGCTAATACGTTTTATGTGATTAGATATCTACCTTGTTTCTAATATGATTTAACTTTTACATTTATGACCAATGTTTTAGTACTTTGTTACAATTCTGCTTTATTTAGCTAGTCCTGTCTGTAGTACTTGACCTGCAAAAAATAAAAATAAAAATAAACTTTTTTGTTGCACGTTTTATGTACCAACTCCACAGCTGTCCAGAAATTTACAAGTATAATAGTTCATGAAGTAAAAATGATATCATTAACGATACTTAATGAGGTCCCTGAAATTCATAATAAAAAAACAAAATTTGTAAATACATTTTTCTGCTTCACATCATACCATAGTCCCCCCTCCACCAAATGATTTGGACCAGTGCACAAAGCAAGGTCTATAAAGACATGGATGAGCGAGTTTGGGGTGGAGGAACTTGACTGGCCTGCACAGAGTCCCAACCTCAACCTGATAGAACACCTTTGGGATGACTTAGAGTGGAGACTGCAAGCCAGGTCTTCTCGTCCAACATCAGTGCCTGACCTCACAAATGTGCTTCTGGAAGAAGGGTCAAACATTCCCATAGACACACTCCTACACCTTGTGGACAGCCTTCCCAGAAGAGTTGAAGCTGTTATAGCTGCAAAGGGGGGGCCAACTCAATATTGAACCCAACGGACTAAGACTGCAATGCCATTAAAGTTCATGTGTGTGTGTAAAGGCAGGGGTCCCAATACATTTAACAATATAGTGTATCTACTTGCCGGATAGGGAAAACGAAGGGGTTTGAGACTAGCAGATAGAATAATCCCAAAGAATCATGCACATCTCACAGTCATCTCTTTTAAAGTGGGCACTTCAGAGGATCAGGGTATATGATACAGTACTGGATCTCCCAAGTGAGGCTGCTCCTACCGCTGGGCCTCATGTAAGCCATATGTCCTGCTATGCCTATAATCACATGTGGACTTGGAGCAGAGCTCAAAGCTGGAGGATAACAGGTATCCATACCGGTATTCAGAAAGTTGGAGCAGGTGTGAGGCATTAATTCAGAAGTGTGGACATATGTGGGGTAAGACACAGCTCAAAACCAACCCAGTGCTTCAGGCGCTGCTCCAGCCACACACCCTTCACATGTTTCGCCCCACCTACTGGGGCTTGGTCACAGAGGGCCAAGCCCTGGTCGGCGGGGTGAACATGTCAGGGGGCGTGGACGGAGCCGTACTGGCTGAGGTCATACACAGCCATATCCACAACTGAAGCACTGGGTTGGTTTTGAATGCTGTTTTACCCCACATGTGTCCACTGCTATAGCTATACACCATTGCCTAATTGGCCTGAAGATCACTGTAGGGCAACTAAAAACATCTAAGAGAGTAAAGAATAAAACTGGTGTTAAAATGCACATCAAATGAAGGTCAGCAAATTTCCTTTGACTTCAATGGAGTAATGTGGATGACATTTCAGAGGCTGTGTTTCGTGTTGTGTTCCTTCAGACGCAGTCTGTTCTATTGAGTTGTGTTTGGATTGTACGTGAAGCAAGTTATTGACGGATTTTCTTGTCAAACGCTGTGTTCTGCTTTTGAACACATAAATGCAAATAAAGTCGGCTACGTGTGACATGAACGGCAATCTACAAAAACCACAACAAAACTTTAACTGATTTACAAAAGATTATAGCTACTTTGTAGACATTACCCAATCAACCCAAACTATCCTTATCTTCACCATGGTTATCCAATAGTTGCATAATTTACTAGCACTGAGCTTTTTCTGCCACCCCTCCTACCCTTGCATACTCCCTATTAATGTTTAAAACCTTTCCTTATCATCCAGGTGATGGTTTGTGTAGACCAGCAATGTTGTCAAATGCCGCCTTTTGCATTTAAACATAGCGATGCCCAAATGCATACATTCTAATGCAAACCACAGTTAAAGACCGTGTAGCGACCTCACCCCTCTCTCCCCTTCTCATTTTCGGCTTGTTGGTCTTGTCTATGGGGTTAGTACTGGGGGGAGGGATGCGATACACCACGGCCCATGTCCTCCAGAGAGACTGGAGGTGAAAGCCAGAACTATCGGATTTTGTGTGTATGTCTCAGAGTCAAATCCTTTCTCCGAAATGACCCCCTTTGCTCCCAGTAACCAGAGTTCCACACACTGAAAAGGTCCAACTTGTATTTATTCTCTTCCAGCAATAAATAATCATACAGCACAGACAGGTTGAGACCCATAAAACACTTCAGTATTTGTGGGGAGTAGGTCAAGGCACAATCCTTTTAGTAGAGCTAACCACTGTGGTGTCACCAATGATTATGATGTATAGTCACTGCCACCGACTATATAGAACGAGAGCATGAATTACCTTCGCTATCACGGCCCCTGTCAGAGGGAAGACATCCGTCCAAGAGAGTTACCAGAGGCCTCTCCGTCACCGGCAAATGCTGAGCCGGACTTTCTGGAGAAGTTCCGCTCACCAGCCTCCTCATCTCAGACACGGGCACCCAAGGCGTTAGGGCCCCCTCGGATTCCTCCACCCTCGCGGAACCCAGTCGAAGGTACTGAGTCCCAGGCTTCCGCATTAGTACCTCACCCCAGGCTAAAGGTGCCTGGGATGGACTCCATCTCCCGCTCCGGCCAGGTCAAGGGCACCTGGGCCCGGAACTCCGGAACGCCAGCACCCAGGCTGAAGGTGCCTGGGCGCGGCTGCGTCCTCCGACTCTGAAACCCCAAGGTCAGGGCATCCGCCCCTTTTATCTCCTCTCCCTTTGCGTCACAGCAGGTTCCCCGCCCCGCCGTACAAGCGCTAGGAAAGGACAAAAAGAGATGCAGTCTTGTGGTGAAGGTTCAACTCTGGCCCAGGGCAACAGTGCCTCCTGCAGGCCGCAGGGAACCTGACACCACCAGAGTCCTCCAAGAACCATAAAATGGTCCCAGATTCCCTAACAATCAGTGCATCTGGGTTACACTACCACCCAGATGCCTCCCCTAAATTCAAATACCCGCTACAACTGTATAAGGTCTGCTCTATTTATAACAAACATGCATCTCAAAAGGACCTGCTGTGTCCAATGATATGCAACACAATGGTCAAATGTGGGACAATTGTCTACCTGAGCCCAAAGAGAGCTTTAAGGCCAAGTTGTTCCAATGTATCCTCCAGGGTGAGGCCTACCCTGTACACTTCCCCCTCTAGTGATGGTAAGTGAAGTATACACCTCAGGCCCTATGATGGACAATAGCCAATCAGGGGGAGGCAACACACAGTGCACTTGGTGTATTCATTTCAGACTTGGGGGGGGGGGGGACTGTAGCACTCTGAACCAGTCAGACATAATTTCAAATTGCTGTGGATCTGACAGTAATTATTAGATCTAGCAATGCATTCATTCTAGTCAGGGAATCATCCAATTTGGGCCACGAAGTTGTCCTGTAATACATTTAAAAAATGACCGGCCTTTAATGAGTCAGCTGTCCCTTCGGCCCAGTCAATATCGGGATAGTTGAAGTCCCCCATTATGATGACATTTCCCTGCGTCGCTGCCATTTCTAACTATGATAGGAGGTCCAGCTCCTCCTCCTTCAGCTTGGGGGGCCTGTAACATTCCCCCACTATTCATTTCCCACTTGCTTCTTCCCTTTGAAGTTCCCCCCACACGGATTCAACCTCCCCCCTTGCCCATTTACAGTGTCATTCCTCTCTTTCACTCGTAAATCATTCTTGATATGTAGACACACCCCTCCCCCTCTTCTACCCTCCCTGTCCCTCCGATACAATGAATACCCCTGGATAGTTGCCAGCCAGTCCTGTGAGCTGTCAATCTAAGTTTCTGTTATTCCCACAAAGTCTAAAATCTCCTTGTGTAACAGCAGCTCTAGTTCCTCCATTTTGTTAGCTAGACTCCTGCCATTTGTGTATACGCCTCTCGGTTTTGTACGGGCGCATATTTTTTTGTCATTATGTTTTCTCAGGCTGCAATTTTGATTCGTCAACTCATTCACCCCAGGTTTAGGTATTATGGCTAAATTATTACTAGTGCCTCCATTAGTACCCTCTGATCTTCGCTCACTGCTGGTTGTCTCTTCTTCTAAAGCCCTCCCCCCACCACCTTGTTTAAGGCGAAAGGTTCTGGCTATGTTTGTCAGTTTGTGAATTAGGACACCGGTGGTACACACATACTGTACATATTTCAGTTGTCTATGTAGCTGTGTGTCTTGATTTAACTACTTGCTTACTGGATACATTTACCCCCTTCCTGCCCAGGACAATTTCAGCTTTCAGCGCTGTCGAACTTTGAATGACAATTGCACGGTCATGCTACACTGTACCAATTTGAATTTTTTTATCATTTTCTTTACACAAATAGAGATTTCTTTTGGTGGTATTTAATCACCACTGAGGTTTTTATTTTTTACTAAACCCAAAAACCCCGAAAATTTGGAAAAAAAAATGTTTTCACAGTTTTTTATAAATTTTTTGCAAACAGGTAATATTTCTCCTTCATTGATGTGCGCTGATGAGGTGGCACTGATGGGGGACACTGATGAGGCGACACTGGTGGGGCTGCACTGATAGGTGGCACAGATGGGCACTGATTGGCAGTACTGATGGGCACTGGTTAGGAGCACTGGTTAGCAGCATTGGCAGTCAGTGTGTGGGACCGATGTCCCTTTTTACAGAAGCCTATAATCGGCTTATTTCTTTCTCCTCATGCTGTCAGCATGAGGGGGAAAAAAAGCTGATTACCGGCTTCCATTTATATCATGTGATCAGCTGTCATTGGCCGACAGCTGATCACGTGGTAAAGGGCCGGGATCGGTGATCACAGAGCGTGCTGTCCGCACGTTGCTAGTGGCACGCAGGCAGCGCGAGCATGGAAGGACATCCATGTATGCCCTCCCGGAAATGTAAGCCTGCGCTGTAGTCGTCTTTCGGCTATAGCGCGGGCACCAAGTGGTTAAAGTACAGATGGGAATTAACTGATTAACTTAGAAATATACTTGAAAATAGACATTTCAGCCATATGCAGAAAGTAGCAGATTGAATGACTCAACCACTAATATTTCCTGGGAGCTCCAGTGAAGAAATCTAAGTGCCGAGAGTCCCTGCTAATTAATTTCACTAAATGAATGGGCTGAAAGCAGAACCCCAGCTCTCTGACCAACTTCCTGCAGTCCACCTCCCCCACCACCCAGATATCTCTGCAGTTGTCTTGTGTTGGCAGGTGAGCCCGCTCTGTACTGGAATTGTATGATTCCAACCTGGTTAATGATGCGCCCCCTGGGGGAGGGCGTATAAACATCAGGCTGGGCTCCCAGGAAACGGTGAGAATTACCTAAATGTCCATCTGCTTGAAGTGGACTGCAAACACTGGACCCAGGAGGAAGTTATGAACAACATTGGACTGTGGAGAGGTCAAGTAGAAATTGGCAATATATTTTTATACAAAGAGGGAGGAATCCAATAATAATAATAATAAAACTAGTTCAGTTTTAATTGTTGAGGCAGGGTCAATTAAGCCCGTTCATTGGGTGTGATGCATCTGAGCAGGGGGATCCTCGCAAGATTTGCCTAGACCACCTAGATAAACAAAGGTTATTGAAACATTGGATGCACGTGGAACATGACCACATTTTGGGGTTGATTTATTAAAACCGCAGAGTGCAAAATATGGTGCAGTTGTGCATGGTAGCCAATCAGCCTCAAGGTTGTTTTTTTGTCAATGCTTAAAGTGGAACTTTAGTCAGAAAATGCCTAGATCACTTCATGCTGGCCCCTTTTGCAGGTATAGCTATGTAAAACATTAAAAATAAGTGCCTATAAAATCCATTAATACACTGCCTCACCCTGCTCTGCACATGCTCAGTTGCTCTCTATTTTTAGGCACTGTGCAGAATTTGTAGATGCTGATCTCCTGACAGCCTAAAGATGTACTGTTGTTCAGGGGCTCTGGGCTTCAGCAAAATGGCAGCCTCCAGCAAGAAGAAACAGGAACAATTCTGGAGGCAATTTACAGCACACACTCATTTTTGGTGGCATAAGTATTATTTGGAATGTATGTTCCTTGCTAAAGAACATGATAAAAAAATAAAGTTGTTATGGGTAAGGTTCCACTTTAATTGAACAAGCTGAAGATAAAAGCTGATTGGCTACCATGCAGAGCTGCACCAGATTTTGCACTCTTTTTAGTTTTAGTAAATTCACCCCTCCATATTGTGATGGGAGTGTCAACAAAAAGTTGTATTTCCTGTAAGGCCCCTTTCACACTAGCGGACCATATGTCCGCTTTTTCATCCATCCGTTTACGGATGAAAAAGGGACATACATTGGTCCCTATGAGATCGCAGGTGTCAGCGGATGAACATCCGCTGACACCCGATCTCCTCCGTGTCTGCAATCCCCCGATTCTGCAGACGGAGGAAAATACTATTTTTCTATCCGTCTGGAGAGCAGATTGGATGAACATGGACAGACGGTTCGTGTTCATCCGATCCCCCCATAGAGGAGAGCAAAAATGTAACAGGGCGGTCCCTGCTCAGTGTGCGGGGACCGCCCTGTCATCCGCCGGCTCAGCAGGGATCAGCGGAGCGATCCCCACTGAGCAAGCGGAGGTTTACGGGGCGGATCCTCATGGATCCGTTCCGTGTGAAAGGGGCCTAATAGACTAATGGCTATGATCATCATCTCCACCTAGAGGCCAAAGTGCAGTAAATTTTCTCATTGAGGGATTTTAGAAAACGATACCACATTTTGGTCACTAGAAGCAGCTGATGATCATAGGAATGAATCTATTACAGAAAATATGTGGAAAATGTCTACACCCCATGTTTTATAAATAGGCCCCTTAGAGGCGGTTCACACTGCCGTGACCTAAAAGTCGGCATGACTTTGCCAGGCAACTTCAAGGCAACTGTGAAGCAACTTCAGGGAATGCCTGGGAAATCTTCTTGTACTGTCGGATCCAAATCACATCAATTAAGATGAGGATCCGACTTAGGCTTGATTCACACCTATGCATTTTTAGTGCTTTTTGCATTTTGCAGATTTGCTCTACAGAACGTGTTTCATAGGAAACCATGTTAAATCGGCTGTAGTGCAAAGCTGCAAAATGCAAAAAGCACAAAAAATGCATACTGTAGGTGTGAATCCAGCCTTAGAGGCAACTTCCATTAAAGTCTATGGGCACAAGTTGGATAGAAGTAGTACAGGAACCTTTTCTAAAGTCGGAGCGATGTTAGTAGTGCTAATTAAGACCGCTCTCATTGACTAACATGGGATTTCACATGTCACTCAACTTGGAGTCTCAAAAGTCGGATCCCAAGTCGCGGCAGTGTGAACCGAGCCTTAGTGTGCATATACCTAGCATGAAAAGTATCTGTTTAGAGATACAAATGTTACAGGTCTGCGATTAGAAACGCAGAAAATAAATTTGAACAACAGAATAAAATACAATGTGCTTATTCGGTATTAAATATAAACTTTATATGAACAAATTTAGCCACTTTTAATTTCATTTATATATGCATTTTTAAAATAAGTCTGACAGAATATACAATAGTTTCATGGTTTTATGTGCAACCAATATACCATCTTTTTTTTTCAGGTTTAAGTGGTTTTTTTTTATAATTTTTTTTACCACCGATATTCAGAGTTGTTACTGTGCTTATATTAGGTATAGTCTCTGAAGCTAACACACCACCATCCAGCATCTCTTATTATTGCAGAACAGAGCAGGAAGACCATTCTTCCACCATACACCTAGTCCACTCCAAGCATTACCAATGGCAGGCAGGTCCGAAAGTTCAAAGCTGACAGATGGCTATAACAGCGAAGATATAGGATATAGATTGATATATACTTGGGGGGGATTTTTTTTTTGGTCTTTTTTTTTTATGAGTGAGTGAGTGAGTGAGTGAGTAACTAGTATAGCGCTACAAATGCGAACTATATCGCCTCAAGGCGCTTTACTGTATACAAAAACTTTACTGTGTAGGATTTCATTCACACAGGCACAGACAAGGAAATTTGGCTTTGGCGGTAAGGAGGGGTGACACATCTGTGTAACTTGTACAACATATATGGATATATTGGATTGGATATTTTGATGTCTTTCGTGGCGTTACTCAGGTAGCAGTGGATCTCCAGAGTGCGCATGGTCCCCATATTGATTAAGCGTCATTTTTCGCCACTATAGTCAGCAGCCCATGGAGTTCATCACAATAGGGCCTGCAGAAGGTCAAAATAGTCAAATAGTTTATTCCAGAAATTGAGGTATCCTCAGTCGGCATAGATGATAAATCCAGAGAACGTGCTATATTTGTTATTATTGCCCCCGTGGGCTTTTCCACCATCCAGCTTGATATAGACCTCGTCACCCGGCTCTAGATGTAGGACCACGCTGTTGCTGGCGTAGTCGTAGTTCTGGTCCGCATCTTGAGCGATGGCGCTGGCTCGGACCTGAACAAGAGAGAAACAAAGCTGAATCATTCACATGTCTGTAAAAGTGGTTTCAATGCCAAGAGACAGCTTAACACGAAAAAGACTGCACACAGCAACTGCCAAAGGAACTGGCAATGAAGCCAATTTGTCTTCTTTGTAGCAATTTGTTATTAGAGATAGTGTTCATGGTACCCTATTCATACCAGAGAGATTAAAGCTGACCTTTACTCTTGCACAGTGGTACAGGCTCTTCTCCTGCACTGAAACTGCACACTCCGAGCTTCTCACAATGTGCATAAGAAACTGCATCATCTAGTTCTGTTCTCCCCAGCCTTATGCCTTGTACACACGATCGGAATTTCCGATGAAAAAAGTCTGACGGAATTGTTTCATTGGATATTCCGACCGTGTGTGGGCCCCATCTGACTTTTTTCCGTCGGAGTTTAGAAATAGAACATGATTGGAAAAAAATCCTATCGGAAATTCCGATCGTCTCTGTGGAACTCCGACGGAGAAAAAACCACGCATGCTAAGAATCAAGTCGACGCATGCTCGGAAGCATTGAACTTCATTTTTCTCGGCTCGTCGTAGTGTTGTACGTCACCGCGTTCTTGAAGATCGGAATTTGGTCTGACAGTGTGTATGCAAGACAGTTCGAACGGAATTCCCACGGAAAATTCCATCAGATATTATATCCCATCGGAAATTCCGATCGTGTGTACAGGGCATTACTGTCTCTGGCCCACCCATTCATTAACTGGATTTGGTTCTTTCAATCATATGGCTCAGCATCACATGTGGGCATTAAGTTTTAACTACTTAGTACGTCCAGAGAGTGAAGAGTTCAGCTCAAGCTCATGGCTGGCTCACGGCTGTAAAGAAAAAGTGTTCTACAAAAGAATGGACCAAACAAGGCTTCCAAACTTATAATTGCCTACCAGCACACTTCAAGAACATAGTGGAGGGGAAATTCAGCAAATGCGCATATCTAAAAAATATAAACCTTTCTGACAATATTGATATCCCAACAGAAATATGGCAATATTTCACACACCACAGATTTCAAAAAGTAAGAGGAATTAGGATTTACTACAACCTTCTCTCCCCTTCATCCCCAGAAGAAAAAAATCCCAACATGTTAAAATGGGAAAAGGACTTTTCACAAACCTTTACATGGGAACAATGGCATAAAGCCCTATTGATCACTAGTAACGCATCCTCATGCATAGAACATTGGGATAATTCACAAAAAATTCTTAACATATGGCACCTGACCCCTTATAGATTGTCCAAAATATTCCCTTCCACCTTTCCCATCTGCTGGAGATGTGAGGAATTAGTGGGAAACCTATACCATACTCTTTGGTCATGCAGGAACCTTTCAAGTTTTTGGAACTCAGTTTCTTCCTTTATTGCAGACCTTACAGGTAATTTGACAGAACTGACAACGACAACAGCATTATTAGGATTGCATCTAGATATATACCCACATTGCTATAGAACAATAGTATCACATATCCTAATAGCAGCGAGACTTACCACTGCCAACTAGGGATGAGCTTCGTGTTCGAGTCGAACATACGTTCGACTCGAACATCGGCTGTTCGATCGTTCGACGAAGATCGAACGATTTGGGCCGTTCGCGCCAAATTCGAGTGACGCGAACGGCCCACAATGCACTACGCCATCGCAGTGTCATCCAGGCGCTGTGATTGGCCAAGCATGCACTGTGACCCCGCATGCTTGGCCAATCACAGCGCCGGCAGCGAGGAGAGCAATGATTGGCCACAGGCAGGATGCCTGTGGCCAATTATTGCTGAGGGGGTTTAGTACACGCCCCACACTATAAAAGGCCGCCAGCGCGGCGGCCTTGTGTAGTGTGTTCCGGAGCAGGGAAAGAGAAGCATAGGCAGGGACAGTGTCATTTTTTTTCCTTTACTAATCCTGGATTCCTTGTGTTTAGGGACAAATAAGGATAGGTAGGGAGAGTGTCAGTGACAGTGTGTTATTCTGTGCTAAACCTTGTTTGTAGGGACAGAGAGGTACAGTGAGGGAAAGTGTCAGTGTGCTATTCTGTGCTAATCCTTGTTTGTAGGGACAGAGAGGTACAGTGAGGGAAAGTGTCAGTGTGCTAATCTGTGCTAATCCTTGTTTGTAGGGACAGAGAGGTACAGTGAGGGAAAGTGTCAGTGTGCCATTCTGTGCTAATCCTTGTTTGTAGGGACAGAGAGGTACAGTGAGGGAAAGTGTCAGTGTGCTATTCTGTGCTAAATCTTGTTTCTAGGGAGGGACAGAGTAGGACAGTGAGGGAAAGTGTCAGTGTGCTATTCTGTTCTAAACCAATTTTGCTGTTCCATATTTTCAATCCTTGAGTTTAGGGACAGAGAAGGACACTTGTGGAAATTAGCAGTGTGCTATTCTGTGCTAAATCTTGTTTGTAGGGAGGGACAGAGTAGGACAGTGAGGGAAAGTGTCAGTGTGCTATTCTGTTCTAAACCAATTTTGCTGTTCCATATTTTCAATCCTTGAGTTTAGGGACAGAGAAGGACACTCGTGGAAATTATCAGTGTGCTATTCTGTGCTAAATCTTGTTTGTAGGGAGGGACAGAGTAGGACAGTGAGGGAAAGTGTCAGTGTGCTATTCTGTTCTAAACCTATTTTGCTGAACCATATTTTCAATCCTTGAGTTTAGGGACAGAGAGGTACAGTGAGTGAAACTGACAGTGTGCTATTCTGTTCTAAACCAATTTTGCTGTTCCATATTTTCAATCCTTGAGTTTAGGGACAGAGAAGGACACTCGTGGAAATTATCAGTGTGCTATTCTGTGCTAAATCTTGTTTGTAGGGAGGGACAGAGTAGGACAGTGAGGGAAAGTGTCAGTGTGCTATTCTGTTCTAAACCAATTTTGCTGAACCATATTTTCAATCCTTGAGTTTAGGGACAGAGAGGTACAGTGAGTGAAACTGACAGTGTGCTATTCTGTTCTAAACCAATTTTGCTGTTCCATATTTTCAATCCTTGAGTTTAGGGACAGAGAAGGACACTCGTGGAAATTATCAGTGTGCTATTCTGTGCTAAATCTTGTTTGTAGGTAGGGACAGAGTAGGACAGTGAGGGAAAGTGTCAGTGTGCTATTCTGTTCTAAACCATTTTTGCTGTTCCATATTTTCAATCCTTGAGTTTAGGGACAGAGAAGGACACTCGTGGAAATTATCAGTGTGCTATTCTGTGCTAAATCTTGTTTGTAGGGAGGGACAGAGTAGGACAGTGAGGGAAAGTGTCAGTGTGCTATTCTGTTCTAAACCTATTTTGCTGAACCATATTTTCAATCCTTGAGTTTAGGGACAGAGAGGTACAGTGAGTGAAACTGACAGTGTGCTATTCTGTTCTAAACCAATTTTGCTGAACCATATTTTCAATCCTTGAGTTTAGGGACAGAGAAGGACACTCGTGGAAATTATCAGTGTGCTATTCTGTGCTAAATCTTGTTTGTAGGGAGGGACAGAGTAGGACAGTGAGGGAAAGTGTCAGTGTGCTATTCTGTTCTAAACCAATTTTGCTGAACCATATTTTCAATCCTTGAGTTTAGGGACAGAGAGGTACAGTGAGTGAAACTGACAGTGTGCTATTCTGTTCTAAACCAATTTTACTGAACCATATTTTCAATCCTTGAGTTTAGGGACAGAGAGGTACAGTGAGTGAAACTGACAGTGTGCTATTCTGTTCTTAACCAATTTTGCTGTTCCATATTTTCAATCCTTGAGTTTAGGGACAGAGAAGGACACTCGTGGAAATTATCAGTGTGCTATTCTGTGCTAAATCTTGTTTGTAGGGAGGGACAGAGTAGGACAGTGAGGGAAAGTGTCAGTGTGCTATTCTGTTCTAAACCAATTTTGCTGTTCCATATTTTCAATCCTTGAGTTTAGGGACAGAGAAGGACACTCGTGGAAATTATCAGTGTGCTATTCTGTGCTAAATCTTGTTTGTAGGGAGGGACAGAGTAGGACAGTGAGGGAAAGTGTCAGTGTGCTATTCTGTTCTAAACCAATTTTGCTGAACCATATTTTCAATCCTTGAGTTTAGGGACAGAGAGGTACAGTGAGTGAAACTGACAGTGTGCTATTCTGTTCTAAACCAATTTTGCTGTTCCATATTTTCAATCCTTGAGTTTAGGGACAGAGAAGGACACTCGTGGAAATTATCAGTGTGCTATTCTGTGCCAAATCTTGTTTGTAGGGAGGGACAGAGTAGGACAGTGAGGAAAAGTGTCAGTGTGCTATTCTGTTCTAAACCAATTTTGCTGAACCATATTTTCAATCCTTGAGTTTAGGGACAGAGAGGTACAGTGAGTGAAACTGACAGTGTGCTATTCTGTTCTAAACCAATTTTGCTGAACCATATTTTCAATCCTTGAGTTTAGGGACAGAGAGGTACAGTGAGTGAAACTGACAGTGTGCTATTCTGTTCTAAACCAATTTTGCTGTTCCATATTTTCAATCCTTGAGTTTAGGGACAGAGAAGGACACTTGTGGAAATTATCAGTGTGCTATTCTGTGCTAAATCTTGTTTGTAGGGAGGGACAGAGTAGGACAGTGAGGGAAAGTGTCAGTGTGCTATTCTGTTCTAAACCAATTTTGCTGAACCATATTTTCAATCCTTGAGTTTAGGGACAGAGAGGTACAGTGAGTGAAACTGACAGTGTGCTATTCTGTTCTAAACCAATTTTGCTGTTCCATATTTTCAATCCTTGAGTTTAAGGACAGAGAAGGACACTCGTGGAAATTATCAGTGTGCTATTCTGTGCTAAATCTTGTTTGTAGGGAGGGACAGAGTAGGACAGTGAGGGAAAGTGTCAGTGTGCTATTCTGTTCTAAACCAATTTTGCTGAACCATATTTTCAATCCTTGAGTTTAGGGACAGAGAGGTACAGTGAGTGAAACTGACAGTGTGCTATTCTGTTCTAAACCAATTTTGCTGTTCCATATTTTCAATCCTTGAGTTTAGGGACAGAGAAGGACACTCGTGGAAATTATCAGTGTGCTATTCTGTGCTAAATCTTGTTTGTAGGGAGGGACAGAGTAGGACAGTGAGTGAAACTGACATTGTGCTATTCTGTTCTAAACCAATTTTGCTGTTCCATATTTTCAATCCTTGAGTTTAGGGACAGAGAAGGACACTCGTGGAAATTATCAGTGTGCTATTCTGTGCTAAATCTTGTTTGTAGGGAGGGACAGAGTAGGACAGTGAGGGAAAGTGTCAGTGTGCTATTCTGTTCTAAACCAATTTTGCTGAACCATATTTTCAATCCTTGAGTTTAGGGACAGAGAGGTACAGTGAGTGAAACTGACATTGTGCTATTCTGTTCTAAACCAATTTTGCTGTTCCATATTTTCAATCCTTGAGTTTAGGGACAGAGAAGGACACTCGTGGAAATTATCAGTGTGCTATTCTGTGCTAAATCTTGTTTGTAGGGAGGGACAGAGTAGGACAGTGAGGGAAAGTGTCAGTGTGCTATTCTGTTCTAAACCAATTTTGCTGAACCATATTTTCAATCCTTGAGTTTAGGGACAGAGAGGTACAGTGAGTGAAACTGACAGTGTGCTATTCTGTTCTAAACCAATTTTGCTGTTCCATATTTTCAATCCTTGAGTTTAGGGACAGAGAAGGACACTCGTGGAAATTAGCAGTGTACTATTCTGTGCTAAATATTGTTTGTAGGGAGGGACAGAGTAGGACAGTGAGGGAAAGTGTCAGTGTGCTATTCTGTTCTAAACCAATTTTGCTGTTCCATATTTTCAATCCTTGTGTTTAGGGACAGAGAAGGATAGGCAGGGGACAGTGTCACTGTCATTTTTGCTAAGCCTCCTGCACAGTATACACCTGAAGGTAGCCCTTATTGCTCTTTTTCCCATCTCCCTGCAGGCCATCCATTAAAATGTCTGGAAGGCAAACAAGGAGAGGCAGACAGTCAGGAGGCAAAAAAAGAGGGCAAGCAGGCTCTGTGTCTGGGGGCAACAGTGCTGGTCGTGGACGCGGTGCATTGTCATCAGCACATGGCCATGGGACACGCTTGTCCTTCTTTTCGGCAGCTGGACATGTTGAGCCACATCATGCCGAAGACTTGGTAGAGTGGATGACCAAGCCCACCTCATCCTCCTCATCCTCTCTCACCCAGGCTCAGGGTACTGGCAAAGCAGCTGCCAAAGCGTCCTCTTCTCTGGTATCATTATCTTCATTAGTCAATCCTTCCCTAGACCCACCATGTCCTCCTCCTGAGGAGTCCCCCGAACTGTTTGAGCACAGTGTTGGGTACATGCTCCAGGAGGATGCCCAGCGTTTGGAAGGATCTGATGATGATACCCAGCTAGAGGAAGGCAGCAGCGTGAGAGCAGAGAGAGGGGATGCTCAAGAAGGACACCAATCTGGCAGTCATGCTCCAGCAGCTGCAGCATACTGCCAGATTGGCTCCAGTGATGAGGAGGGAGGGGATGATGAGGTCACTGACTCCACGTGGGTGCCTAATAGGAGAGAGGAGGAGGAGGAGGAGGAGGAGGATGAGGAGGAGGCACATCTCCAACGAGGCAGGATGCCCTTGAGTGGCCAGCGTATGGGCAGCACACCGACGGAATCACACCGCAGAGCTCCGCCTGTGCAGGGCGCTGCCTCTGCCCGTCATTCAAAAAGTTCTTTGGTGTGGGCCTTTTTTGAGGCGAGTGCATCAGATCGCACAGCTGCTGTTTGCAACATATGTCTCAAGCGTATATCGCGTGGCCAAAATATCAGCCGCTTGGGCACCACATGCTTGATCAGACATATGTTGACCTGCCATGCAGCTCGTTGGCAAGCCTACCTTAAAGACCCACACCAAAGAACAAAGCTGACCTCTTCTTGCACCGCATCAGCTGGGATCTCCAACCCCACTATACCTTCACTCCTCTCTGAAACCTGCTCTGAGAGGAATGAAGGTGTAGAATTAGGTGTGTCACAGGCAAGTACTTGCGGGCACTCTGCTAGCAGTACACCAACGTCCGATTCTAGCAGGCAAATTTCCCTGCCCCAGCTGCTGGACCGTCAAAAGAAGTTCACTCCCAGCCATCCACATGCCCAGCGGTTGAATGCTAGCTTGGCTAAATTGCTAGCGCTTCAACTGCTGCCTTTTCAGTTGGTAGACTCGGCCCCCTTCCGTGAGTTTGTGCAATGTGCGGTTCCTCAGTGGCAGGTTCCCAAACGCCACTTTTTCGCACGGAAGGCGATTCCGGCTCTCTACAGGCATGTGGAAGGCAATGTCTTGGCCTCGCTGGACAGGGCGGTCAGCGGTAAGGTGCATATTACCGCTGACTCATGGTCCAGCAGGCATGGACAGGGACGTTACCTTTCTTTCACGGCCCATTGGGTCACTCTTTTGGCAGCTGGGAAGGATGCAGGACAAGGTGCAGTAGTGTTGGAGGTTGTTCCACCGCCACGCCTCCAAAATGCTACTACTGGTTGTGACACACCTCTCTTCTCCACCCCCTCCTCTTCTTCTTCCTCCATGGCCTCTTCCTGTGGTTTGTCCTCGGAACCAGCGGTGCTCCGTAGGCGTTCAAGGGGCTACGCAAGTACGCAGGCAAAAAGATGCCATGCCGTGCTTGCGCTGGTGTGTTTGGGGGACAGGAGCCACACTGGGGCAGAGGTCCTGTCTGCTCTGCAGGGGCAGGCCGAGAGGTGGTTGACGCCACGCCAGCTTAAGCCAGGAATGGTGGTTTGCGACAATGGCACCAACCTCCTCTCCGCCCTCCGACAGGGACAACTGACCCATGTGCCCTGTATGGCTCACGTCCTTAACCTGGTGGTGCAGCGGTTCTTGGGCAGGTACCCGGGCTTACAGGATGTCCTGAGGCAGGCCAGGAAAGTCTGTGTGCATTTCCGCAGATCTTATAATGCCAGTGCTCGCCTGGCTGAGCTGCAAAAGGAGTTGAACCTGCCCAAGAACCGCCTTATATGTGACATGCCCACCAGGTGGAACTCAACGTTGGCCATGCTGCAGCGGCTGCACACGCAGCAGAGGGCCATCAATGAGTACCTGTGCGACTACGGCACCAGGACAGGGTCAGGGGAGCTCGGGTTTTTTTCACCACGCCAGTGGGGCATGATCAAGGATGCATGCACTGTCCTGGCACCATTTGAGGAGGCCACGAGGATGGTGAGCAGTGACAGTGCATGCATCAGTGACACTGTACCTCTTGTCCACCTGTTGGAGCACACGCTGCGTGGAATAATGGACAGGGCACTTGAGGCAGAACAGAGGCAGGAAGAGGAGGACTTCCTTGCCTCTCAAGGCCCCCTTTACCCAGACAGTGTTCCTTCTGTCCCACCCATCGCACAGGAAGAGGAGGAGGAGGAGGAGGAGGAGGATTGTGTCAGCATGGAGGTGGAGGCTGGCACTCAGCATCATCAGCAGCAGTCTTTTAGGGATGATTTACAGTCCCAAGAAACCAGTGGACTTGTACGTGGCTTGGAGGAGGTGGCTGCGGATCATGTCGTCCTTAGTGACCCAGAGGACTCCGGACTGAATGCCTCAGCTAACCTATGCTGCATGGCCTCCCTGATCCTGCAAAGTCTGCGGAAGGATCCTCGTATTCTTCGGATCAAGGAGAGGGACCATTACTGGCTGGCCACTCTCCTTGATCCACGGTACAAAGGTAAGGTTGCGGACCTTATCGTACCGTCGCAGAGGGAGCAGAGGATGAGACAACTCCGGGAGGCCTTGCAGAAAGGTCTGTGCAACACGTTCCCAGAGACTGGGAGGTTACAAACTCCTGGTCCTGGACAACGAGTTGCTGAGGCTTCGGGCAGTCAAAGATGGAGCGGTGGGGAAGGTGGCCGTCTGACCAATGCGTTCAGACAATTCTTTAGTCCGCAGCCCCAAAGTATGATCGGTTCCAGCAACCATCGCCAGCATCTGATATACATGGTCCAGGAATACCTAGGGGCAAGGTCAGACTTGGACACCTTCCCCACCGAAAATCCTCTGGCTTACTGGGTCTTGAGGATGGATCACTGGCCAGAGATTGCACAGTATGCAATTGAGCTACTGGCCTGTCCTGCATCCAGCGTTCTTTCAGAACGCACATTCAGTGCTGCTGGAGGATTTGTCACGGATCACAGGGTGCGCCTGTCCACCGACTCGGTTGATCGACTGACTTTCATCAAGATGAACCAGTCTTGGATCACCACCAGCTACCACACACCAGATGCTGATATAACAGACTAATTGATTTTAAAATGTCACATCCCTTCAAGACTGATGCTGATGCTGAGTGCCTGTGCTGTTATGTTGACTGGCTATCCTCCTCCTCCTCCTCAATGATACGATTAATGATGATAGCTTGGAAGATCATTTTGGTTTATGGGTGACGCCACCAGTGGCTAAGGCCCAATTTTTCAGCCCCTGTTTAACAGGGGCGTGTAATTAAATTTTTTGATGCAATACTTTGCAACAGGCCTCATTGCTGTGCTCCAAGTACAGTATCTGTGAGGGGTTGCAGTGTTGTGCCACCAGTGCCTAAGGCCCAATTTTTAAGCCCCTGTTCAACAGGGGCATGCAATTATAATTATTGATCTAATAATTCACAGCAGGGCCCATTGCTGCGCCCACCAAGAGTAACTGTCAGGCCTTACAGTGTTGTGGCACCAGCACCACCATCACCACCACCACCACCACCAAAGGCCCAATTTTTCAGCCCCTGTTCAACAGGGGCATGCAATTATAATTATTGATCTAATAATTCACAGCAGGGCCCATTGCTGCGCCCACCAAGAGTAACTGTCAGGCCTTACAGTGTTGTGGCACCAGCACCACCATCACCACCACCACCACCACCACCACCAAAGGCCCAATTTTTCAGCCCCTGTTCAACAGGGGCATGCAATTATAATTATTGATCTAATAATTCACAGCAGGGCCCATTGCTGCGCCCACCAAGAGTAACTGTCAGGCCTTACAGTGTTGTGGCACCAGCACCACCATCAAAGGCCCAATTTTTACTACCACTGATCAACAATTATATGTTATTACAATTCCTGATATAATAGTTGACAGCAGGGCGTTCCAGCACCCACCAAGAATAACTGTGAGTGCTTTCAGTGTTGTGCCAACACCAACACCTAAGGGGCCAATTTCTGCAGAGTATATACGGCAGGTCCCTACTTTCAAACATCCAACTTACAAACTACTACTACTTGCAAACGGAAGAAGACAACAGGAAGTGAGAGGAGATCTACCCCATGGAAGGAAAATTCTCTCCTGTAAGAATTAATATGGGAGAAAGGTGTCTCCTCTCTACTGATGCTTTATCACCAATCCTTGTTTCAATAAAAACACCACATTTCAAAAACAGTTGTCATTGGGACGCAAAGTGAGGTGAAATGTTCTGAACAGGGGCACAGACAGCAAAAAAAATGTGACAGGGGTGATAACCGTTCCCTATGTTTTACAAAAAGCTAAAAAAAAGGAATTTGGCATGGAGCTCCACTTAAACAATGCAGCTGTTCAAAATTACAAACAGATTCTACATAAGAACAAACCTACAGTCCCTGTCTTGTATGCACCGCCTGTATACGGCTGTTCAGAGTATATAGGTCCTTTTTTATTTTGTGTGCGGGGTTCCCCTTAATATCCATACAAGACCCAAAGGGGCTGGTAATGGGCTGGGGTAGGGGGGGGGGGTTTGATGGGGTAGCTATGCCATTTTTCCTAAAGATTTTCATCCATATTACCGGGACCAGACATTGCATTAAAGCCGCAAGCAGTTTTAAATGCCTTTTTTTCCTTTAGAAATGTTATTTTGTGCAGGGACAGTTCTAAACACGGGAAACACGTGGCACTTCACAGGCATACTTTAGACACCCCCCAGGTACAATATTTAAAGGAATATTTGACTTTTTTTTTTTTCACTTTATGCATCATTAAAATGACTGCTCCCGGAAAACGTCCGTTTTTAAAACTTCTTTTTGCATTGATACATGTCCAGTGGTGCAGAACCCGGGTTCCCAAACTCTGTTTCGGACAATAACATGGATAATAGTCGTTATAATTAGCACTTTAGAATCCGAACGTTCGCATCCATTGTATTTAATAGGGTTCTAATGTTCGTGCGAACTTTCGGTCCGTTCGCGGGTTCTGGTGCGAACCGAACCCGGGGGTGTTCGGCTCATCACTACTGCCAACATGTGGAAATGCACAGAAGCTCCTAACTTGTCAAATATCATTATTATGCCCTGTACACACGGTCGTTTTTTCCGATGAAAAGAGTCCGATGGACTTTTTTCATCGAAAAAAAGATCGTGTGTGGGCCCCATCTGACTTTTTTCCATCGGTGTTAAAAAATAGAACATGTTTTAAATGTCTCCGATGGAAAAAAAAACAATAGGAAATTCTGATCGTCTGTGTGGAACTCCAACGGAGGAAATACCCACACATGCTCAGAATCAAGTCAACGCATGCTCGGAAGCATTGAACTTCATTTTTCTCGGCTCGTCGGAGTGTTTTACATCACCGCGTTTTGGACGGTCAGAATTTTGTCTGATGGTGTGTAGGCAAGACTGATGGAAGTCAGCTTCATCGGAATTCCGACAGAAAATTCCATCGGATTTTATTCCATCGGAAATCCGATCGTGTGTACAGGGCATAAGACTAAACACTCAGGCCCAATACGAATTGATGTTAGCATTCAAAAATTTCTCTATCGCTATTTAAAAAAAAAATGGCAAGTTTGGATAAACAACACGAGAGCCTCCAATTACTTAAAGAATAGCGATATATGATACACCAAGATATTGCATTTTTTATGGACCCCTCTTCTTCTTTTTATTCCTAAAAATTTGAGTATTTGATGACCAGCTCCCACCTACAGTATGATCCCACTTGGGGTGGGCGGTAGCAGAATATCAAACTTTAGATATTGTACCTTAATGTTATTACTTTTGGTTATTCATTCCTCAATTTTTGTTATTGTCTGTTCTATGCGATATGATAAGCAATACCAATTACCGGTAATTGTATTAATCTATATTGGAATGTATTTTGTCAAAAATAATAAAAATTTAAAGTTTAAAAAAAAAGAAAAAGTGTTCTGGGCTTACACAGTGCAGATACACAAATTGAATTTCAGCTGACTCCTGCTGAATTGGCCAACATTTGACTAAGCCAGGGGGGAAATTATCAGCAGAGTGACTGCATCCTATCAGATGTAATCACTGATTGGGTATTCAGATACAGTAGCCGTGGATGCTGCGGCTGTCTGAATACAATAGCTAGAAGGGAAGATTTGTCTGTCCACACTGTTTATCATGGCCGAGGGTATCCATTCGATTTCTCTAATTTAGCCCCCAGGGGAGGGGGCATATGTTGTTACTCTCCTGCTGAGATCATTACATGTATAAGGTTGCATAAGGTTGCATAAGGTTATCGGAATGCAATATTTTTGTGATGGCTGTCTATTAAAACTGCAAACACTGATTTTTTTATTTATTTTTGTAATAATGTGTTGATCATACTAGCAAAAGTTACAGCTTTAAAAATTTGATGTAACACCCTCCTAGTTAGGTTGCTAGGATGTTAGGTAAATTAAGTTATTTTTGTCTCTTCTGTAATCATTGGAGCAGTTGTTGATTTCTTTTGGCTGTTCTGCATTTCACAGGCTGCTGGTTTGATTGCTTTCTCCTACCTTCTGGAGATTTTAAGAACATAGGGAGAGGAGCAAGGCAAATGGGCAGCGTGAATAGTTATGGTGCTGCAGCCAATCCCTGGAGAGGAGGGCCCAGAAGGGGGCTGAGGAGCACATACACTATATTACCAAAAGTATTGGGATGCCTGCTTTTGCACTCACATGAATTTTAATGGCATCCCAGTCTTAGTCCGTAGGGTTCAATATTAAGTTGGCCCACCCTTTGCAGCTAAAACAGCTTCAACTCTTCTGGGAAGGCTGTCAACAAGGTTTAGAAGTGTGTCTATGGGAATGTTTGACCATTCTTCCAGAAGCGCATTTGTCAGGTCAGGCACTGATGTTGGACAAGAAGGCCTGGCTCACAGTCTGTGCAGTAATTGATTCCAAAGGTGCTCTATCGGGTTGAGGTTAGGACCAGTCAGGTTCTTCCACCTTAAACTTGCTCATCCATGCCTTTATGGACTTTGCTTTGTGCACTGGTGCGCAGTCATGTTGGAACAGGAAGGGGCCATCCCCAAACTGTTCCCACAAAGTTGGGAGCATGAAATTGTCCAAAATGTCCTGGTATGCTGACGCCTTAAGAGTTTCCTTCACTGGGGCTAAGGGGCCAAGCCCAACCCCTGAAGAACAACCCCACACCATAATCCCCCCTCCACCAAATGATTTGGACCAGTGCACAAAGCAAGGTCCATAAAGACATGGATAAGTGAGTTTGGAGTGGAGGAACTTGACTGGCCTGCACAGAGTCCTTACCTCAGCCTTATAGGACACCTTTGGGATGAATTAGAGTGGAGACTGTGAGCCAGGTCTTCTCATCCAACATCAGTGCCTGACCTCACAAATGTGCTTCTGGAATAATGGTCAAACATTCCCATAGACACACTCCTAAACCTTGCGGACAGCCTTCCTAGAAGAGTTGAAGCTGTTATAGCTGCAAAGGGTGGGCCAACTCAATACTGAAACCCTACAGCCTAACACTGGAATGCCATTAAAGTTCATGTGCGTGTAAAGGCAGGTGTTCCAATACTTTTGGTAATATAGTGTAAATAGTCTGAGCTTTAGAACAGCAGGGTCTTACTGTTGAAGGGATTCCACCTGTCTGGGTGGGGAATGGCTACTCCCTCTTAAAGTGATTGTAAAGGATCGTTTTTTTTTTAGTTTTTTTTAAATGACACATTTAAAATAACAAACATGTCATACTTACCTGCGCTGTGCAGTTTGTTTTGCACAGAGTGGCCTCCAACATCCTCTTCTGGGGTCCCTCAGGGGCTCTCGCGGCTCCTCCCGGCATTAGATAACCCCCTAGGAGAAGCGCTCTCCCGAAGTGGTTACCTTGCGGGCGCGCTCCCGAGTCCAGCATTTGCGTCCATAGACACGATTGCCGGACTCTGCCCCGCCCCCTGGCACCCGAGTCATTGAATTTGATTGACAGCAGCGGGAGCCAATGGCTGCACGGCAATACGGGCACTTTTAACCCTTTTTTCGGCCGATAGCAGGGGTTAAAAGTGCCCTGCTAGCGGCCAAAAAGTGCTGCTAAAAATAGCGGCGCTTTACCGATAATGCACCCCCGCCCCAGTGTGAAAGTAGCCTAAAAGATTTTCTCTGGAGATTGCAACATAGAGTAGTGTGTCCTCTTGCTATTGTTAGTGGTCATAGAGTATCCCATACTACCTTACACCCTCTCCAAGTTTCAGCAATAAATCACAAAAAAGACATCCCCTAGGCTGCTTCTTGTGTCAGTGTGCCCTACGGACTAAGACTGGGATGCCATTTAAGTTATCTAGAACTTGTGACGTCTCCCAGAAGACTGCAGGAAGGGAGGGGGAAAGGAGAACTTCTGCTCAGATCGCCCAAAAAATGAATAAAACATGCCAAATGTCAAAGAGGAGTTGGGGAGGAGGCCTTAAAGTGGAACTTCCCCTTTTGGGTGGAGTTCAGATTTAAATCATCATCTTTCAGTGACCATTTCAAGGATACCGCTACATTAAAAAAGAAAAGACAACTTCCAATTGAACAAAATTGAATTTTAACTGGTTAGAACATATGTTGGGTTTTTATTGCCCCCAGTGCATAGATTTCCTACAGCTTCCTGTCCTGATTGCTGTGACTCTAACTATGTGAATAGGGCAGTGTGCTCCTTCATTGTCCAATCACAGGCTGGGGCGAGTGCAGGATTATATAAGCGACTGACAATTACACATCCTTTGACAGCTACAAGATTCACACGTATTTATTTCGGCTGTGATCTGATTATCTGGATTTGAGCTGTAATGACACTCATGAATAAATGTGACATTTATTTTTATTTATTTTTTAATAGAAAATGGAATTAATTACAGCTAACCATAGAAAAATCAAGAATTACATCAAGTGGAAAATACAAACATCCAATGCATGTAATGCAGTAAGATATGGAGAAATAAAAGTGGAAGTAACCCCTCCTATCATTTTCAGGCATGGAAGCTGCCATCTTGGCCTCTGTTTAATCTTTAACTGCCATGATGCTGCACATGTGATCAGTTATGACACCAGCCATTGGATGGTTTGACAGTTTGGTTGAGAGCACAACCAATGTGACAGTTGGCATTCCCGGCATGCCGGGAATGTAACTGCTTTTTGAAACTGTTAAATCGATGGGTTTACTTCCGCTTTAAAGAAAAAATAAATAAATAATAAGTAAATATTAAATAAAAAGAGGATTTTTTTTTTTGTTATAGAATTTTTTTTAAAAACAAGACACTTTTAGGTGCTAATCATGACAAAAAATATTGTATGATACTAGTGTTAAAACGATCAAAAAAAGGCTTTGAAGCGGCTTTCATCAATGTCTTATGGTTGGAGCAGACTCACATTTAGACCTCATTCATACCTGTGTTTAGGTGCAGCAGTTTGGCTGTGTTTGGAGAAAATAGAATTCTGTGCATTCAGGATTCCAACAGTTAACCTAAATGCAGCTAAACCTGTTTTAAAGCAGGAACATCTAAATGCAGGAAAAAGAAAAGCTAAATGCAGGAGCGCCATTGTGAATGAGGCCGAACTTTTATTTTTTGGTGGTTTACAAGTAAAAGCGATGGGAAGACAGTTCTGAAAGTGTTGTTGTAAGATGTTTCTGCTTCCTTCCCCTTCATTCCTCCCTATGTATCCTGCGTCTGCTCACACGGCTAATATCAAACTGTGCTCTGTATCTAGATCACATTCCTGTTTATTTTACCTATTCACAGCAAGTGACTGTGATCAATACCCACCGATACTGAAGACTAGGGATGAGCTGCGAGTTTGAGTCGAACCCTAGTTCGACTCGAACATCGCCTGTTCGCCGAATTTCGAACATTCTGGGCCGTTCGCGCCAAATTCGAGTGGCGCGTCACGGTCCATTATTCACTGCGGCATCGCAGTGCATTGCTGGCTGATGATTGGCCAAGCATGCACTATGACCCATGCTTGACCAATCACAGCGCTGTAAGTACAGAGAGCCGTAATTGGCCAAAGCCAGGGTGGCTTTGGCCAATCATGGCTCAGAGGAGTAGGTACACACCCCACACTATATAATGCCGCCGGCGTGGCGGCCTTGTGTAGTGTGTTGCAGTGTTGGTTAGAAGACAGAGAGAGAGAGAGACAGTGTAATTTGATTTGAGTTAGATAGAGCAGGCAGGCGAGTCAGTTAGCTGCAGTTACAGTGTGTAGAGGATATATATGCATCCTAGGTGTTGTATATATATTTACACACTGTATTTAGTTTAGCAAGATCCATTCCTGTTATTCTCTATACTGACAGGCAGGCAGGTGATTGTGCTAGCTGCAGTATTTTCACTTAGTGGACTGTGCCCCTTGCACAGCGTGCACCTAAAGGTACCTCAATACAATTTTGAAGAAATTGCTAGAGCGTGCATTCTCACAGGGTGACAGCTGTGGATGCACATGTATAAATGTGCCAACGTCCCGATATGACAGAGGAAATATATGTAAACTAAGAGAATGGACTTTAGGCAACACATGGGTATATATTGTTATAAACTAAGGGTTTTATTTTAAACAACATGGTAAAAAAAATATATAAACATTCAAACAGTAACAGTTTGTTTGTATTCAGATACAGGGTTAGGGCTAGTGCTTTAACAATGCTTCAAAATTGTATAACGTAGAAACATTCCATCTTCATGAAAATGCCAAACCAGCAGACCAAGGCTGATATAACGGTGAGCATATAGAAGCAAGTGGCAAGAGCCAAAGATCCGGTGTATCAGGTATAGTCTTGAGTTGCTCTACTACAGGCATATGCAATTAGCTCCAGCTGTTGCAAAACTACAAGTCCCATCATGCCTATGCCACCGGGTGTCATGCTTGTGGCTGTCAGAGTCTTGCTATGCCTCATGGGACTTGTAGTTCTGCAACAGCTGGAGGTCCGCTAATTGCATATCCCTGCTCTACTAGTTTTGTGAATTAACGCTTCTTCGGGAGCATAATAATCGATCGGGTGTGCTGCAAAATGCAGCATACACCTGGGAAGAGTTTTAATTGGCTGTTGGTCAGTAACGTTCAACCAGCCAGGATATAGATCACAATGATCGACAGCTGGGTGTGCTGCTGGATAGAGGCTGACTGCTGGAATTGCTCTGGACTGGCTAACTTCTTTCTAGGCACAGGTTACAGCCTGGCCACTACTTTAAAGGCTCGATGGAGTTAGATACCCTCTGCCCATCTATGCACCAGTACGTACACTGGTGCTATCTGAGCCTTTTTTCATTACACTATCTAAGTTACAGCTTCAATAGTCCTGGAGGACATTACCCGTCGCTGCACACCAGCAGCCTCTATCCAGCAGCACACCCAGCTGTCGATCATTGTGATTTATATCCTGGCTGGTTGATCGTTACTGACCAACAGCCAATTAAAACTCTTCTCAGGTGTATGCTGCATTTTGCAGCACACCCGATCGATTATTATGCTCCCGAATAGGGATGAGCTTCGTGTTCGAGTCGAACATACGTTCGACTCGAACATCGGCTGTTCGATCGTTCGACGAAGATCGAACGATTCGGGCCGTTCGCGCCAAATTCGAGTGACGCGAACGGCCCACAATGCACTACGCCATCGCAGTGTCATCCAGGCGCTGTGATTGGCCAAGCATGCACTGTGACCCCGCATGCTTGGCCAATCACAGCGCCGGCAGCGAGGAGAGCAATGATTGGCCACAGGCAGGATGCCTGTGGCCAATTATTGCTGAGGGTGTTTAGTACACGCCCCACACTATAAAAGGCCGCCAGCACGGCGGCCTAGTGTAGTGTGTTCCGGAGCAGGGAAAGAGAAGCATAGGCAGGGACAGTGACATTTATTTTTTCTTGCTTAACCTGGATTCCTTTAGTTTAGGGAAAGAGAAGGATAGGTAGGGAGAGTGTCAGTGTGTTTTACTGTGCGAATCCTTGTTTCTAGGGACAGGGAAGGACAGTGAGGGAATTCTCCTTGTGCTATAGTGTGCTTTAAAAAAACATTTTTTCTAGGGACAGAAAACTATAGGTAGGGAGAGTGTCAGTGTGTTTTACTGTGCGAATCCTTGTTTCTAGGGACAGGGAAGGACAGTGAGGGAAATTCTCCTTGTGCTATAGTGTGCTTTAAAAAAACATTTTTTCTAGGGACAGAAAACTATAGGTAGGGAGAGTGTCAGTGTGTTTTACTGTGCGAATCCTTGTTTCTAGGGACAGGGAAGGACAGTGAGGGAAATTCTCCTTGTGCTATAGTGTGCTTTAAAAAAACATTTTTTCTAGGGACAGAAAACTATAGGTAGGGAGAGTGTCAGTGTGTTTTACTGTGCGAATCCTTGTTTCTAGGGACAGGGAAGGACAGTGAGGTAAATTCTCCTTGTGCTATAGTGTGCTTTAAAAAAACATTTTTTCTAGGGACAGAAAACTATAGGTAGGAAGAGTGTCAGTTTCTTTCAGTGTGATAATCCTTGTTTCTAGGGACAGGGAAGGACAGTGAGGGAAATTCTCCTTGTGCTATAGTGTGCTTTAAAAAAACATTTTTTCTAGGGACAGAAAACTATAGGTAGGAAGAGTGTCAGTTTCTTTCACTGTGATAATCCTTGTTTCTAGGGACAGGGAAGGACAGTGAGGGAAATTCTCCTTGTGCTATAGTGTGCTTTAAAAAAACATTTTTTCTAGGGACAGAAAACTATAGGTAGGAAGAGTGTCAGTTTCTTTCACTGTGATAATCCTTGTTTCTAGGGACAGGGAAGGAAAGTGAGGTAAATTCTCCTTGTGCTATAGTGTGCTTTAAAAAAACATTTTTTCTCGGGACAGAAAACTATAGGTCGGAAGAGTGTCAGTTTCTTTCACTGTGATAATCCTTGTTTCTAGGGACAGGGAAGGACAGTGAGGGAAATTCTCCTTGTGCTATAGTGTGCTTTAAAAAAACATTTTTTCTAGGGACAGAAAACTATAGGTAGGAAGAGTGTCAGTTTCTTTCACTGTGATAATCCTTGTTTCTAGGGACAGGGAAGGACAGTGAGGGAAATTCTCCTTGTGCTATAGTGTGCTTTAAAAAAACATTTTTTCTAGGGACAGAAAACTATAGGTAGGAAGAGTGTCAGTTTCTTTCAGTGTGATAATCCTTGTTTCTAGGGACAGGGAAGGACAGTGAGGGAAATTCTCCTTGTGCTATAGTGTGCTTTAAAAAAACATTTTTTCTAGGGACAGAAAACTATAGGTAGGGAGAGTGTCAGTGTGTTTTACTGTGCGAATCCTTGTTTCTAGGGACAGGGAAGGACAGTGAGGGAAATTCTCCTTGTGCTATAGTGTGCTTTAAAAAAACATTTTTTCTAGGGACAGAAAACTATAGGTAGGAAGAGTGTCAGTTTCTTTCAGTGTGATAATCCTTGTTTCTAGGGACAGGGAAGGACAGTGAGGGAAATTCTCCTTGTGCTGTAGTGTGCTTTAAAAAAACATTTTTTCTAGGGACAGAAAACTATAGGTAGTGTGAGGGGGTTAACTCGGTAGCGGGTGTGTGTGACCCCCTGGTTGGGCTCCCCACACAAAAACAGGGCCAGCAGACGGAGGTTGTGGTTTTCAAAATCAAAAGGTGCGGTTTATTTCTCTATGTACAGTGACAAAAACACAGCAAAACCAAAAAGAAACATAAACAAAATAAATCCTGGTCAGTTTGACCTCTGACTAAACATGCAGGTTTCCTAAACTAACAACTGGGATCAGCCTGGTGCTGTCCTAGTCCCTAAGTCCCTGGTTTAGTAAAAGTCCAAACAAATAGCCACACAGGCTTTGCCTCACCGCACAGGGGTTCACTCTCCCTAGACAGTCCACACAGGTCTGGGTCCAGGCATGAGCAAACACCTAATGAATCTGGGAGTTTTTATAGAGGCCTTTAAATGAGCTGACAAGCTTCAGCTGGTCTCATCAACTCCCTGCCTGCACGACGCCCAGCCCTCTCCCTAGAGGTATGAGTCATCCATGAGCCCACTAGCCTCAGCTGGGCTTCATCAACTCCCTAGTTGTATAAGTCGGCATAAAGCCTGAATCTGGGAGAAATATATCTACCCCCCTGGATGCAACCAGGTGACTTTACCTTCCTGCTGTCACAAACCCCCCCCTCTTGTTTTAACCTTGGGGTTGGAACACCAGCAATCAGGCATTCATGTACTCGAGACAAAGCATCCACATTCCCCATTTGAACGCCAGGGCGATGCTTTACTGTGAAGTTGAATTCCTGTAGGGCCAGGAACCACCTATTCACTCTTCTATTTGTCTCCTTGTTTTGAGCCATCCACTTTAACGGAGCGTGATCCGTAACCATGTCAAAGTGCCTACCTAGCAGATAGTACCGAAGGGAATCTAGAGCCCACTTCACCGCTAAACACTCCTTTTCAACCGTGGCGTAATTTACCTCATGGGACTTCAACTTCCTGCTGAGGTAAATGACTGGGTGCTCTTCCCCGTTCCAGACCTGGGACAATACTGCTCCTAACCCCACATCTGACGCATCACTTTGTACGACAAAGTCTTTAGAGAAGTCGGGTGAGTACAACACTGGCTGGCTACATAAGGCTTGTTTCAAGAATTGGAATGCTGCCTCAGCCTCGGGGGTCCATTTAATCATGACCGACCCTTTCCCTTTCGTCAGGTTGGTTAGGGGCACAGCCTTAGAAGCAAAGTGGGGAATGAAGCGCCGATAATAACCCGCGATTCCCAGAAAGGCCCGTACCTGCTTCTTGCTGTTGGGACGTGGCCAACTCTGGATGGCCTCGACTTTGTTGAGTTGGGGTTTTATCACTCCCCTGCCAATGGTGTACCCAAGATATTTGGCCTCCTCCTGCCCAATGGTACACTTCTTGGGGTTAGCCGTAAACCCTGCTTCCCGGATAGAGTCTAGGACTGCTTGCACTTTTGGCAGATGTGAGGCCCAATCTGTGCTATGGACAATTACGTCATCCAGGTAAGCCGCAGCATACTTTCGATGGGGCCTCAGTATCTGGTCCATTTTCCGCTGGAATGTGGCCGGCGCATTCTGTAACCCGAACGGCATTCTCTTATATTGGAACGCCCCGTCTGGGGTTACAAATGCGGTTTTCTCTTTGGCCGACTTGGCCAGGGGAATTTGCCAATACCCTTTTGTGAGGTCAAGAGTCGTCATGTATCGGGCTGTTCCCAGCCGGTCGATCAACTCATCTATACGTGGCATGGGGTAGGTGTCAAATTTTGTAACTTTGTTCAACTGATGAAAATCGTTACAAAATCGCCAGCTCCCATCCGGTTTAGGCACCAACACAATGGGACTAGACCAATCACTTTGGGACTCCTCTATCACCCCTAAGTTCAGCATTTTCTGTACTTCCTCCCGTATTGCCTCCCGTCAGGCCTCTGGGATCCGATAGGGTTTTAACTTCACCCTTTCACCGGGCGGGGTAATAATATCATGCTCTACCCCAGATGTTTGTCCCGGCAGCTCAGAGAACACCTCCTTGTTGCGAAGCACAAACTCCTTAACCTCCTGTTGTTGGGGTTGTGACAAGGTGGCTGCTATTCCAACCTCCGGAATCACGCAACCAGTTTGAGCTGGTGACCAAGTTTCTGCGACTAGGGACTCTCTATCCCTCCAGGCTTTCAACAGATTAACGTGATATATCTGTTCGGGCTTTCGCCTTCCTGGTTGTCTGACCTTGTAATTCACTTCGCTCACTTTTTCCATTATCTCGTAGGGGCCTTGCCATTTGGCAAGGAATTTACTTTCAACCGTAGGGACAAGTACCAATATCCTATCCCCCGGGGAAAAGGTACGGGTCTTGGCTCCACGGTTGTACACTCTCTGCTGTGCCAACTGCGCTTGGGCCAAATGTTCCTTCACGATGGGCATTACCTGTGCAATTCGATCTTGCATCAGGGCGACATGCTCAATCACACTCCTGTGGGGAGAACTCTCACTTTCCCAAGTTTCCTTGGCAATATCCAACAGCCCTCTTGGGTGTCTCCCATACAGTAACTCAAAGGGGGAGAATCCCGTAGAGGATTGGGGCACCTCCCTAATAGCAAACATCAAATAAGGAAGTAGACAGTCCCAATCCTTTCCATCTCTATCCACCACTTTCTTCAACATTTGTTTTAGGGTTTTGTTGAATCTTTCAACCAGCCCATCGGTTTGGGGGTGATACACAGACGTATGCAATTGCGTCACTTTGAACAATTTACACAGCTCTTTCATAACCCGGGACATAAAAGGTGTACCTTGGTCCGTAAGCAGTTCTTTACAAATACCCACCCGGCTAAAAACAAGAGATAGCTCTTTGGCTATGGTTTTGGCCGAGGTATTTCGGAGAGGGATCGCTTCTGGATAACGGGTGGCATAGTCCATTATAACCAATATGTACTGGTGCCCCCTAGCGGACTTGATTATAGGACCTACCAAATCCATTGCGATTCTCTCAAACGGGACCTCAATGATGGGTAGAGGGACCAGCGGGCTACGGAAATGTGGCATCGGGGCCGACCTCTGACACACAGGGCAGGAGGAACAATAATTTTCTATGTCCTTCATCACCCCAGGCCAATAGAATCTCTGTAATACCCTCTCTCGGGTTTTCTCTGTCCCCAGATGACCTCCAAGAATGTGCCCATGGGCCAACTCCAACACCAACTTCCTGTAAGGTTTGGGCACCACAAGCTGCTCAACGGTTTCTTCTGCCCTTTTTGCCACCCGATACAGTAGGTCCTTCTCTACGCTGAAGTATGGGTAAGTGCAGGTATTATCTGGGTTCACTAACTCGCCATCTATTTCCACTACGTTTTCCCGTGCCTTTATTAGGGCGGGGTCTTTTAACTGTTCTGTGGCAAAATTTTCCCTGTGAACCTCCAGATCAGAAAACTCCACAGACGGTAGGTTTTCGTCTGAGGAGGTGGGCTCCTCTCCAGTTTCTTGAGTCTCCCCTGCCAATACTGACAAGGGAAATTCTGGAGAGTCCTCACCACTCTCAGAGGAGTTCTGGCTATCACATTCCTGGTACATAGGGGCACCAGTGGGGGGCTCAGGATCATCCCACAGTTCCCAGAACTTCGGAAAATCCCTTCCCACAATGGCATCATGCGGTAATTGAGATACTAACCCCACTGGATGAGAGAGGGTACCTTTGGGGGTCTCGAAACACACTGTAGTCACTGGATACTCTCGGGTGTCCCCATGCACACAAATAACAGCTACCTTGCTATTCCCAGAGACCTCTGTTTTAACTAATTCAGCCTTTATCAGGGTCACAAGGCTACCTGAATCCAGTAATACCACAACATTTCTACCATTAATACACATTTTGCATAAATGTTTCTCAGTTCCCCGAATGGCAGTGCATGCGACTGTCGCACACAGCGACTGACGTCTGTCCATCAGAAAGTCACATTGCATGGGTTCCTCCACAACCGGGCAATTTGCTGCAATATGTCCCGCTTGCCGGCAGCGGTAGCAAACAATCCATTTGGCTGCCTCTTGAGCCCCTGACTTCCCAGGCTGTTCTCGCCAAACTTTGGGTAGAGCTCCCACCCTCTCACTCTCTCCACCCTCACCCCTTGGAATCCTCTTATCCGCCCCTGGGGATGGTCTGGTCTTAGGGTGGAAAGTCCGAGAGTCTCTGGAAGAGGCCGTCAGGTTCTCTGTAGCCAAGTATTTCTCTACACGATCCACAAGACCACCGGCCGTCTCTGGGTCTCCATGGCTTACCCACTTTTGGATGGCAGTAGGAAGAGCTCTCAAAAACCGATCCATTACAACACGTTCCACAATCTCTGGTGCGGACAAAGTCTCTGGCTGTAGCCACTTCCTGCTCAGGTGAATGAGATCATACATTTGAGACCTGGGGGGTTTTCCAAGCTGGAAAGTCCAGTTATGCACACGCTGAGCCCGGACAGCCAGGGTGACACCCAGCCTTGCCAATATTTCAGCTTTTAGCATCACATAGTCTTTTGCTTGGTCAGGCTCTAGGTCATAGTAAGCCTTCTGCGATTCACCAGTTAACAGAGGAGCCACCAGTCCAGCCCACTGCTCCTCAGGCCACTTTTCTCTTTCAGCAGTCCTTTCAAATGTGGTCAAAAATACCTCTGGATCATCCTCTCCAGTCATTTTTGTCAATAAACGACTCACCCCAAAGGACGCGGTATTAGTGGGACGGCTTTCCTCACTGGTCTGCGGACGTTGCTGCATTACTGCTTCCATTTGTTGTAGTCTCTGCTCTTGCTTCTGTAACAGGTCTATGAAGCGGGCCTCAGATTGCTGCTGGGCTTGTTGATGAGCTTGCTGCTGGGCTGCAAGGCTCCTTTGCAAACCTGCATTTGTCTGCTGTTGATTGGCATTTGCTAGAGCCAGCTGTTTCAGTATCTCCTCCATGCTGGCTTAAAAAAACTGCCCGCATTCTCCACCAACTGTGAGGGGGTTAACTCGGTAGCGGGTGTGTGTGACCCCCTGGTTGGGCTCCCCACACAAAAACAGGGCCAGCAGACGGAGGTTGTGGTTTTCAAAATCAAAAGGTGCGGTTTATTTCTCTATGTACAGTGACAAAAACACAGCAAAACCAAAAAGAAACATAAACAAAATAAATCCTGGTCAGTTTGACCTCTGACTAAACATGCAGGTTTCCTAAACTAACAACTGGGATCAGCCTGGTGCTGTCCTAGTCCCTAAGTCCCTGGTTTAGTAAAAGTCCAAACAAATAGCCACACAGGCTTTGCCTCACCGCACAGGGGTTCACTCTCCCTAGACAGTCCACACAGGTCTGGGTCCAGGCATGAGCAAACACCTAATGAATCTGGGAGTTTTTATAGAGGCCTTTAAATGAGCTGACAAGCTTCAGCTGGTCTCATCAACTCCCTGCCTGCACGACGCCCAGCCCTCTCCCTAGAGGTATGAGTCATCCATGAGCCCACTAGCCTCAGCTGGGCTTCATCAACTCCCTAGTTGTATAAGTCGGCATAAAGCCTGAATCTGGGAGAAATATATCTACCCCCCTGGATGCAACCAGGTGACTTTACCTTCCTGCTGTCACAGTAGGAAGAGTGTCAGTTTCTTTCAGTGTGATAATCCTTGTTTCTAGGGACAGGGAAGGACAGTGAGGTAAATTCTCCTTGTGCTATAGTGTGCTTTAAAAAAACATTTTTTCTAGGGACAGAAAACTATAGGTAGGAAGAGTGTCAGTTTCTTTCAGTGTGATAATCCTTGTTTCTAGGGACAGGGAAGGACAGTGAGGGAAATTCTCCTCCTGCTATAGTGTGCTTTAAAAAAACATTTTTTCTAGGGACAGAAAACTATAGGTAGGAAGAGTGTCAGTTTCTTTCACTGTGATAATCCTTGTTTCTAGGGACAGGGAAGGACAGTGAGGGAAATTCTCCTTGTGCTATAGTGTGCTTTAAAAAAACATTTTTTCTAGGGACAGAAAACTATAGGTAGGAAGAGTGTCAGTTTCTTTCAGTGTGATAATCCTTGTTTCTAGGGACAGGGAAGGACAGTGAGGGAAATTCTCCTTGTGCTATTGTGTGCTTTAAAAAAACATTTTTTCTAGGGACAGAAAACTATAGGTAGGGAGAGTGTCAGTGTGTTTTACTGTGCGAATCCTTGTTTCTAGGGACAGGGAAGGACAGTGAGGGAAATTCTCCTTGTGCTATAGTGTGCTTTAAAAAAACATTTTTTCTAGGGACAGAAAACTATAGGTAGGAAGAGTGTCAGTTTCTTTCACTGTGATAATCCTTGTTTCTAGGGACAGGGAAGGACAGTGAGGGAAATTCTCCTTGTGCTATAGTGTGCTTTAAAAAAACATTTTTTCTAGGGACAGAAAACTATAGGTAGGAAGAGTGTCAGTTTCTTTCAGTGTGATAATCCTTGTTTCTAGGGACAGGGAAGGACAGTGAGGTAAATTCTCCTTGTGCTATAGTGTGCTTTAAAAAAACATTTTTTCTAGGGACAGAAAACTATAGGTAGGAAGAGTGTCAGTTTCTTTCAGTGTGATAATCCTTGTTTCTAGGGACAGGGAAGGACAGTGAGGGAAATTCTCCTTGTGCTATAGTGTGCTTTAAAAAAACATTTTTTCTAGGGACAGAAAACTATAGGTAGGAAGAGTGTCAGTTTCTTTCACTGTGATAATCCTTGTTTCTAGGGACAGGGAAGGACAGTGAGGGAAATTCTCCTTGTGCTATAGTGTGCTTTAAAAAAACATTTTTTCTAGGGACAGAAAACTATAGGTAGGAAGAGTGTCAGTTTCTTTCAGTGTGATAATCCTTGTTTCTAGGGACAGGGAAGGACAGTGAGGGAAATTCTCCTTGTGCTATAGTGTGCTTTAAAAAAACATTTTTTCTAGGGACAGAAAACTATAGGTAGGGAGAGTGTCAGTGTGTTTTACTGTGCGAATCCTTGTTTCTAGGGACAGGGAAGGACAGTGAGGGAAATTCTCCTTGTGCTATAGTGTGCTTTAAAAAAACATTTTTTCTAGGGACAGAAAACTATAGGTAGGAAGAGTGTCAGTTTCTTTCACTGTGATAATCCTTGTTTCTAGGGACAGGGAAGGACAGTGAGGGAAATTCTCCTTGTGCTATAGTGTGCTTTAAAAAAACATTTTTTCTAGGGACAGAAAACTATAGGTAGGAAGAGTGTCAGTTTCTTTCAGTGTGATAATCCTTGTTTCTAGGGACAGGGAAGGACAGTGAGGGAAATTCTCCTTGTGCTATAGTGTGCTTTAAAAAAACATTTTTTCTAGGGACAGAAAACTATAGGTAGGAAGAGTGTCAGTTTCTTTCAGTGTGATAATCCTTGTTTCTAGGGACAGGGAAGGACAGTGAGGGAAATTCTCCTTGTGCTATAGTGTGCTTTAAAAAAACATTTTTTCTAGGGACAGAAAACTATAGGTAGGGAGAGTGTCAGTGTGTTTTACTGTGCGAATCCTTGTTTCTAGGGACAGGGAAGGACAGTGAGGGAAATTCTCCTTGTGCTATAGTGTGCTTTAAAAAAACATTTTTTCTAGGGACAGAAAACTATAGGTAGGAAGAGTGTCAGTTTCTTTCACTGTGATAATCCTTGTTTCTAGGGACAGGGAAGGACAGTGAGGGAAATTCTCCTTGTGCTATAGTGTGCTTTAAAAAAACATTTTTTCTAGGGACAGAAAACTATAGGTAGGAAGAGTGTCAGTTTCTTTCAGTGTGATAATCCTTGTTTCTAGGGACAGGGAAGGACAGTGAGGTAAATTCTCCTTGTGCTATAGTGTGCTTTAAAAAAACATTTTTTCTAGGGACAGAAAACTATAGGTAGGAAGAGTGTCAGTTTCTTTCAGTGTGATAATCCTTGTTTCTAGGGACAGGGAAGGACAGTGAGGGAAATTCTCCTCCTGCTATAGTGTGCTTTAAAAAAACATTTTTTCTAGGGACAGAAAACTATAGGTAGGAAGAGTGTCAGTTTCTTTCACTGTGATAATCCTTGTTTCTAGGGACAGGGAAGGACAGTGAGGGAAATTCTCCTTGTGCTATAGTGTGCTTTAAAAAAACATTTTTTCTAGGGACAGAAAACTATAGGTAGGAAGAGTGTCAGTTTCTTTCAGTGTGATAATCCTTGTTTCTAGGGACAGGGAAGGACAGTGAGGGAAATTCTCCTTGTGCTATTGTGTGCTTTAAAAAAACATTTTTTCTAGGGACAGAAAACTATAGGTAGGGAGAGTGTCAGTGTGTTTTACTGTGCGAATCCTTGTTTCTAGGGACAGGGAAGGACAGTGAGGGAAATTCTCCTTGTGCTATAGTGTGCTTTAAAAAAACATTTTTTCTAGGGACAGAAAACTATAGGTAGGAAGAGTGTCAGTTTCTTTCACTGTGATAATCCTTGTTTCTAGGGACAGGGAAGGACAGTGAGGGAAATTCTCCTTGTGCTATAGTGTGCTTTAAAAAAACATTTTTTCTAGGGACAGAAAACTATAGGTAGGAAGAGTGTCAGTTTCTTTCAGTGTGATAATCCTTGTTTCTAGGGACAGGGAAGGACAGTGAGGTAAATTCTCCTTGTGCTATAGTGTGCTTTAAAAAAACATTTTTTCTAGGGACAGAAAACTATAGGTAGGAAGAGTGTCAGTTTCTTTCAGTGTGATAATCCTTGTTTCTAGGGACAGGGAAGGACAGTGAGGGAAATTCTCCTTGTGCTATAGTGTGCTTTAAAAAAACATTTTTTCTAGGGACAGAAAACTATAGGTAGGAAGAGTGTCAGTTTCTTTCACTGTGATAATCCTTGTTTCTAGGGACAGGGAAGGACAGTGAGGGAAATTCTCCTTGTGCTATAGTGTGCTTTAAAAAAACATTTTTTCTAGGGACAGAAAACTATAGGTAGGAAGAGTGTCAGTTTCTTTCAGTGTGATAATCCTTGTTTCTAGGGACAGGGAAGGACAGTGAGGGAAATTCTCCTTGTGCTATAGTGTGCTTTAAAAAAACATTTTTTCTAGGGACAGAAAACTATAGGTAGGGAGAGTGTCAGTGTGTTTTACTGTGCGAATCCTTGTTTCTAGGGACAGGGAAGGACAGTGAGGGAAATTCTCCTTGTGCTATAGTGTGCTTTAAAAAAACATTTTTTCTAGGGACAGAAAACTATAGGTAGGAAGAGTGTCAGTTTCTTTCACTGTGATAATCCTTGTTTCTAGGGACAGGGAAGGACAGTGAGGGAAATTCTCCTTGTGCTATAGTGTGCTTTAAAAAAACATTTTTTCTAGGGACAGAAAACTATAGGTAGGAAGAGTGTCAGTTTCTTTCAGTGTGATAATCCTTGTTTCTAGGGACAGGGAAGGACAGTGAGGGAAATTCTCCTTGTGCTATAGTGTGCTTTAAAAAAACATTTTTTCTAGGGACAGAAAACTATAGGTAGGAAGAGTGTCAGTTTCTTTCAGTGTGATAATCCTTGTTTCTAGGGACAGGGAAGGACAGTGAGGGAAATTCTCCTTGTGCTATAGTGTGCTTTAAAAAAACATTTTTTCTAGGGACAGAAAACTATAGGTAGGGAGAGTGTCAGTGTGTTTTACTGTGCGAATCCTTGTTTCTAGGGACAGGGAAGGACAGTGAGGGAAATTCTCCTTGTGCTATAGTGTGCTTTAAAAAAACATTTTTTCTAGGGACAGAAAACTATAGGTAGGAAGAGTGTCAGTTTCTTTCACTGTGATAATCCTTGTTTCTAGGGACAGGGAAGGACAGTGAGGGAAATTCTCCTTGTGCTATAGTGTGCTTTAAAAAAACATTTTTTCTAGGGACAGAAAACTATAGGTAGGAAGAGTGTCAGTTTCTTTCAGTGTGATAATCCTTGTTTCTAGGGACAGGGAAGGACAGTGAGGTAAATTCTCCTTGTGCTATAGTGTGCTTTAAAAAAACATTTTTTCTAGGGACAGAAAACTATAGGTAGGAAGAGTGTCAGTTTCTTTCAGTGTGATAATCCTTGTTTCTAGGGACAGGGAAGGACAGTGAGGGAAATTCTCCTTGTGCTATAGTGTGCTTTAAAAAAACATTTTTTCTAGGGACAGAAAACTATAGGTAGGAAGAGTGTCAGTTTCTTTCACTGTGATAATCCTTGTTTCTAGGGACAGGGAAGGACAGTGAGGGAAATTCTCCTTGTGCTATAGTGTGCTTTAAAAAAACATTTTTTCTAGGGACAGAAAACTATAGGTAGGAAGAGTTTCAGTTTCTTTCACTGTGATAATCCTTGTTTCTAGGGACAGGGAAGGACAGTGAGGGAAATTCTCCTTGTGCTATAGTGTGCTAAAGCATTCCTCATCAACCATCTTTGAAATCCTTGTTTTTTGGACAGTCAGGGAAATTGTCGTTGTGCTATTCTGTGCAAAAGCAATCATCCTCAACCATATTTAGAAATCCTTAAGTAAAGGGACAGAGAAGGACACCTGAAGGTAGCCCTTATTGCTTTTTTCCCATCTCCCTGCAGGCCATCTATTAGAATGTCTGGAAGGCAAACAAGGAGAGGCAGACAGTCAGGAGGCAATAAAAGAGGGCAAGCAGGCTCTGTGTCTGGGGGCAACAGTGCTGGTCGTGGACGCGGTGCATTGTCATCAGCACATGGCCATGGGACACGCTTGTCCTTCTTTTCGGCAGCTGGACATGTTGAGCCACATCATGCCGAAGACTTGGTAGAGTGGATGACCAAGCCCTCCTCCTCCTCCTCATCCTCTCTCACCCAGGCTCAGGGTACTGGCAAAGCAGCTGCCAAAGCGTCCTCTTCCCTGGTATCAATGTCAGACTCATCATCAGTCACTCCTTCCCTAGACCCACCATGTCCTCCTCCTGAGGAGTCCCCCGAACTGTTTGAGCACAGTGTTGGGTACATGCTCCAGGAGGATGCCCAGCGTTTCGAAGAGTCTGATGATGAAACCCAGCTACAGGAAGGCAGTAGCGTGAGAGCAGACAGAGGGGATGCTCAAGAAGGACACCAATCTGGCAGTCATGTTCCAGCAGCTGCAGCATACTGCCAGATTGGCTCCAGTGATGAGGAGGGAGGGGATGATGAGGTCACTGACTCCACGTGGGTGCCTAATAGGAGAGAGGAGGAGGAGGAGGAGGATGAGGAGGAGGCACATCTCCAACGAGGCAGGATGCCCTTTGGTGGCCAGCGTAAGGGCAGTACACCGACGGAATCACACCGCAGAGCTCCGCCTGTGCAGGGCGCTGCCTCTGCCCGTCATTCAAAAAGTTCTTTGGTGTGGGCCTTTTTTGAGGCTAGTGAATCAGATCGCACAGCTGCTGTTTGCAACATATGTCTCAAGCGTATATCGCGTGGCCAAAACATCAGCCGCTTGGGTACCACATGCCTGACCAGACATATGTTGACCTGCCATGCAGCTCGTTGGCAAGCCTACCTCAAAGACCCACACCAAAGAACAAAGCGGACCTCTCCTTGCACCGCATCAGCTGGGATCTCCAACCCCACTATAACTTCAGTCCTCTCTGAAACATGCACTGAGAGGAATGAAGGTGTAGAATTAGGTGTGTCACAGCCAAGTACTTGCGGCCACTCTGCTAGCAGTACACCGACGTCCGATTCTAGCAGGCAAATTTCCCTGCCCCAGCTGCTGGACCGTCGAAAGAAGTTCACTCCCAGCCATCCACATGCCCAGCGGTTGAATGCTAGCTTGGCTAAATTGCTAGCACTTCAACTGCTGCCTTTTCAGTTGGTAGACTCGGCCCCCTTCCGTGAGTTTGTGCAATGTGCGGTTCCTCAGTGGCAGGTTCCCAAACGCCACTTTTTCTCACGGAAGGCTATTCCGGCTCTCTACCGGCATGTGGAAGGCAATGTCTTGGCCTCGCTGGACAGGGCGGTCGTCGGTAAGGTGCATATTACCGCTGACTCATGGTCCAGCAGGCATGGACAGGGACGTTACCTTTCTTTCACGGCCCATTGGGTCACTCTTTTGGCAGCTGGGAAGGATGCAGGACAAGGTGCAGTAGTGTTGGAGGTTGTTCCACCGCCACGCCTCCAAAATGCTACTACTGGTTGTGACACACCTCTCTCCTCCACCCCCTCCTCTTCTTCTTCCTCCATGGCCTCTTCCTGTGGTTTGTCCTATGAACCAGCGGTGCTCCGTAGCCGTTCAAGGGGCTACGCAAGTACGCAGGCAAAAAGATGCCATGCCGTGCTTGCGCTGGTGTGTTTGGGGGACAGAAGCCACACTGGGGCAGAGGTCCTGTCTGCTCTGCAGGGCCAGGCCGAGAGGTGGTTGACGCCACGCCAGCTTAAGCCAGGAATGGTGGTTTGCGACAATGGCACCAACCTCCTCTCCGCCCTCCGACAGGGACAACTGACCCATGTGCCCTATGTGGCTCACGTCCTTAACCTGGTGGTGCAGCGGTTCTTGGGCAGGTACCCGGGCTTACAGGATGTCCTGAGGCAGGCCAGGAAAGTCTGTGTGCATTTCCGCAGATCTTATAATGCCAGTGCTCGCCTGGCTGAGCTGCAAAAGGAGTTGAACCTGCCCAAGAACCGCCTTATATGTGACATGCCCACCAGGTGGAACTCAACGTTGGCCATGCTGCAGCGGCTGCACACGCAGCAGAGGGCCATCAATGAGTACCTGTGCGACTACGGCACCAGGACAGGGTCAGGGGAGCTTGGTTTTTTTTCTCCACGCCAGTGGGGCATGATCAGGGATGCATGCACTGTCCTGGCACCATTTGAGGAGGCCACGAGGATGGTGAGCAGTGACAGTGCATGCATCAGTGACACTGTACCTCTTGTCCACCTGTTGGAGCACACGCTGCGTGGAATAATGGACAGGGCACTTGAGGCAGAACAGAGGCAGGAAGAGGAGGACTTCCTTGCCTCTCAAGGCCCCCTTTACCCAGACAGTGTTCCTTCTGTCCCACCCATCGCACAGGAAGAGGACGAGGAGGAGGAGGAGGAGGAGGAGGAGGATTGTGTCAGCATGGAGGTGGAGGCTGGCACTCAGCATCATCAGCAGCAGTCTTTTAGGGATGATTTACAGTCCCAAGAAACCAGTGGACTTGTACGTGGCTGGGAGGAGGTGGCTGCGGATCATGTCGTCCTTAGTGACCCAGAGGACTCCGGAGCGAATGCCTCAGCAAACCTACGCTGCATGGCCTCCCTGATCCTGCAAAGTCTGCGGAAGGATCCTCGTATTCTTCGGATCAAGGAGAGGGACCATTACTGGCTGGCCACTCTCCTTGATCCACGGTACAAGGGTAAGGTTGCGGACCTTATGTTACCGTCGCAGAGGGAGCAGAGGATGAGACAACTCCGGGAGGCCTTGCAGAAAGGTCTGTGCAACGCGTTCCCAGAGACTGGGAGGTTACAAACTCCTGGTCCTGGACAACGAGTTGCTGAGGCTTCGGCCAGTCAAAGAAGGAGCGGTGGGGAAGGTGGCCGTCTGACCGATGCGTTCAGACAATTCTTTAGTCCGCAGCCCCAAAGTATGATCGGTTCCAGCAACCATCGCCAGCGTCTGATAAACATGGTGCAGGAATATCTAGGGGCAAGGTCAGACTTGGACACCTTCCCCACCGAAAATCCTCTGGCTTACTGGGTCTTGAGGATGGATCACTGGCCAGAGCTTGCACAGTATGCAATTGAGCTACTGGCCTGTCCTGCATCCAGCGTTCTTTGGGAACGCACATTCAGTGCTACTGGAGGATTTGTCACGGATCACAGGGTGCGCCTGTCCACCGACTCGGTTGATCGACTGACTTTCATCAAGATGAACCAGTCTTGGATCACCACCAGCTACCACACACCTGATGCTGATATAACAGACTAATTGATTTTAACATGTCACATCCCTTCAAGACTGATGCTGATGCTGAGTGCCTGTGCTGTTATGTTGACTGGCTATCCTCCTCCTCCGAGTCCTCAATGATACGATTGATGATGATAGCTTGGAAGATCATTTTTGTTTATGGGTGCCGCCACCAGTGCCTAACGCCCAATTTTTCAGCCCCTGTTTTACAGGGGCGTGTAATTACAATTTTTTTAGCAATAATTTGCCATAGGGCTCATTGCTGTGCTCCAAGTACAGTATCTGTGAGGGGTTGGAGTGTTGTGGCACCAGTGCCTAAGGCCCAATTTTTCAAGCCCCTGTTTAACAGGGGCGTGTCATTACAATTTTTGAAGCAATACTTTGCAACAGGGCTCATTGCTGTGCTCCAAGTACAGTATCTGTGAGGGGTTGTAGTGTTGTGCCACCAGTGCCTAAGGCCCAATTTTTCAGCCCCTGTTCAACAGGGGCATGTAATTACAATTCTTGATCTAATAATTCACAGCAGGGCCCATTCCTGCACCCACCAAGAGTAACTCTGAGGGCTTACAGTGTTGTGGCAACGCCACCACCACCACCACCACGAAAGGCCCAATTTTTCAGCCCCTGTTCAAAAGGGGCATGTAATTACAATTCTTGATCTAATAATTCACAGCAGGGCCCATTGCTGCACCCACCAAGAGTAACTCTGAGGGCTTACAGTCTTGTGGCAACACCACCACCACCACCACCACCACGAAAGGCCCAATTTTTCAGCCCCTGTTCAACAGGGGCATGCAATTACAATTCTTGATCTAATAATTCACAGCAGGGCCCATTGCTGCACCCACCAAGAGTAACTGTCAGGGCTTACAGTGTTGTGGCACCAGCACCACCATCAAAGGCCCAATTTTTACTACCACTGTTCAACAATTATATGTAATTAAAATTCCTGATATAATAGTTGACAGCAGGGCGTTCCAGCACCAACCAAGAGTAACTGTGAGTGCTTACAGTGTTGTGCCAACACCAACAACTAAGGGGCCTATTTCTGCAGAGTATATACGGCAGGTCCCTACTTTCAAACATCCAACTTACAAACGACTCCTACTTGCAAACGCAAGAAGACAACAGGAAGTGAGAGGAAATCTACCCCTAGAAAGGAAAATTCTCTCCTGTAAGAATAAATATGGGAGAAAGGTGTCTCCTCTGTACTGATGCTTTATCAGCAATCCTTGTTTCAAGAAAAACACCACATTTCAAAAACAGTTGTCATTGGGACGGAAAGTGAGGTGAAATGTTCTGAACAGGGGCACAGACAGCAAAACAAATGTTACAGGGGTGATAACCCTTACCTATGTTTTCCAAAAAGTTTAAAAATAGATTTTTGGGCTGGAGCTACACTTAAACAATGTACCTGTTCAAAATTACAAACAGATTCTACATAAGAACAAACCTACAGTCCCTGTCTTGTATGCTCCGCCTGTATACGGCTGTTCAGAGTATATAGGGCCTTTTTTATTTTATGTGCGGGGTTCCCCTTAATATCCATACAAGACCCAAAGGGGCTGGTAATGGGCTGGGGTAGGGGGGGGGGTCATGGGGTAGCTATGCCATTTTTCCTAAAGATTTTCATCCATATTACCGGGATCAGACATTACATTAAAGCCGCAAGCAGTTTTAAATGGCTTTTTTTTCCTTTAGAAGTGTCATTTTGTGCAGGGACAGTTCTAAACACGGGAAACACGTGGCACTTCACAGGCATACTTTAGACACCCCCCAGGTACGATATTTAAAGGAATATTTGACTTTTTTTTTTTCACTTTATGCATCATTAAAATGACTGCTCCCGAAAAACGACCGTTTTTAAAACTTCTTTTTGCATTGATACATGTCCCCTGGTGCACAACCCGGGTTCCCAAACCCTTTTTAGGACAATAACATGCATAATAGTTGTTATAATTAGCACTTTAGAATTCGAACGTTCGCATCCATTGTATTTAATAGGGTTCTAATGTTCGTACGAACTTTCGGTCCGTTCGCGGGTTCTGGTGCGAACCGAACCCGGGGGTGTTCGGCTCATCACTACTCCCGAAGAAGCGTTAATTCGCGAAACTAGTAGAGCAACTCAAGACTATACCTGATACACCGGATCTTTGGCTCTTGCCACTTGCTTCTATATGCTCACCGTTATATCAGCCTTGGTCTGCTGGTTTGGCATTTTCATTAAGATGGAATGTTTCTACGTTATACAATTTTGAAGCATTGTTAAAGCACTAGCCCTAACCCTGTATCTGAATACAAACAAACTGTTACTGTTTGAATGTTTATATATTTTTTTTTACCATGTTGTTTAAAATAAAACCCTTAGTTTATAAAAATATATACCCATGTGCCGCCTAAAGTCCATTCTCTTAGTTTACATATATTACCTCAATACAATTGCTGGTGTTCTCATACTAATACCACAGGCAGGGAGCTGCAAGTATTTTCACTTAGTGTACTGTGTCTTTTGCACAGCATGCACCTAAAGGTACCTGAATACAATTGGTGGTGTTCTCATACTAATACCACAGGCAGGGAGCTGCAAGTATTTTCACTTAGTGTACTGTGTCCTTTGCACATCGTGCACCTAAAGGTACCTGAATACAATTGGTTGTGTTCTCATACTAATACCACAGGCAGGGAGCTGCAAGTATTTTCACTTAGTGTACTGTGTCCTTTGCACAGCGTGCACCTAAAGGTACCTGAATACAATTGGTGGTGTTCTCATACTAATACCACAGGCATGGAGCTACATTATTTTCATTTAGTGTACTGTGCCCTTTGCACAGCGTGCACCTAAAGGTACCCGAATACAATTGCTGTTCTCATACTAATACCACAGGCAGGGAGCTGCATTATTTCCATTTAGTGTACTGTGTCCTTTGCACAGCGTGCACCGAAAGGTACCTGAATACAATTTGTGGCGTTCTCATACTAATACCACAGGCAGGGAGCTGCAAGTATTTTCACTTAGTGTACTGTGTCCTCTACACAGTGTGCACCTAAAACTAACAGAAGACAATTGCTGGTGTTCTCATACTAATACCACAGCAGGCAGTTGATTCTGCTAGCTGCAGTATAATCAGTATAGATATATATATATATATATATATATATATATATATATACATCCCACCTTTGTGCAGCTACAACTCAGTGCAGGCCATTAGTATGTCTGGAAGACAAACAAGGAGAGGCAGACAGTCACGAGCCAATAAAAGAGGGCAAGCAGGCTCTGTCTAGAGGCAACAGTGCTGGTCGTGGACATGGTGCATCCTCATTAGCACGTGGCCGTGGGACACGCTTGTCCTTTTTGGCAGCTGGCCATGTTGAGCCGCAACATGCCGAAGACTTGGTAGAGTGGATGACCAAGCCGTCCTCATCCTCTCTCACCCAGGCTCAGGGTACTTTGTCTGGCAAAGCAGCTGCCAATGCAGCCTCTTCCCTTGGCTCAATGGCATCAGTCACTCATTCCCTAGCCCCACCATGTCCTCCTGAGGAGTCCCCCGAACTGTTTGACCACAGTGTTGGGTACATTCTCCAGGAGGATGCCCAGCGTTTTGAAGGCTCCGATGATGGAACCCAGCTAGAGGAAGGCAGTAACGTGAGCCCAGAGAGAGGGGGTAGTAACGTGAGCCCAGAGAGAGGGGGTGCCTAACAAGGACAGCAATCTGGCAGTCATGTTCCCCCAGCTGCAGCATACTGCCAGGTTTGCTCCAGTGATGAGGAGGGAGGGGATGATGAGGTCACTGACTCCACGTGGGTGCCTGATAGGAGAGAGGAGGAGGAGGAGGCACATCTCCAACGAGGCAGAATGCCCTCCAGGGGCCAGCTTAATGGCAACCAACCGACTGCATCACAACGCAGTGCTCCGTAATGTTCAGGGCGCTGCTGTCTGTGCGCGTTATTCCAAAAGTTCTTTGGTGTGGGCCATCAGATCGCACCGCTGCTATTTGCAACATATGTCTCAAGCGTATCTCACATGGCCAAAACATCACCCACTTGGGCGCCACATGCTTGACCAGACATATATCGCCCTGCCATGCAGTTTGTTGGCAAGCCTACCTAAAAGACCCACACCAAAGAACAAAGCGGACCTCTCCTTGCTCCTCATCAGCTGGGATCTCCAACCCCACTATACCTTCAGTCCTCTCTGAAACCTGCACTGAGAGGAATGAAGGTGTAGAATTAGGTGTGTCACAGCCAAGTACTTGCGGGCAATCTGCTATCGGTACACCGACGTCAGATTGTACCAGGCAAATTTCCCTGCCCCAGCTGCTGCACCGCCGAAAGAAGTTTGCTCCCAGCCATCCACATGCCCAGTGGTTGAATGCTAGCTTGGCTAAATTGCTAGCACTTCAACTGCTGCCTTTTCAGTTGGTAGACTCTGCCCCCTTCCGTGAGTTTGTGGAATGTGCGGTTCCTCAGTGGCAGGTTTCCAAACGCCACTTTTTCTCACAGAAGGCGATTCCGGCTCTCTACTGGCATGTGGAAGGCAATGTCTTGGCCTCGCTGGACAGGGCGGTCAGCGGTAAGGTGCATATTACCGCTGACTCATGGTCCAGCAGGCATGGACAGGGATGTTATCTATCTTTCACGGCACATTGGGTGACTCTGCTGGCAGCTGGGAAGGATGCAGGACAAGGTGCAGTAGTGTTGGAGGTTGTTCCGCCGCCACGCCTCCAAAATGCTACTACTGGTGATTCTGACACACCTCTCTCCTCCACCCCCTTCTCTTCTTCTTCCTCCATGGCCTCTTCCTGTGCTTTTTCCTCAGAAGCAGCGGTGCTCCGTAGCCGTTCAAGGGGCTATGCAAGTACACAGGCCAAAAGATGCCATGCCGTGCTTGAGCTGGTGTGCTTGGGGGACAGGAGCCACACTGGGGCAGAGATTATGTCAGCTCTGCAGGGGCAGGCTCAGAGGTTGTTGACGCCACGCCAGCTTAAGCCAGGAAAGGTGGTTTGCGACAATGGCACCAACATCCTCTCCGCCCTCTGACAGGGACAACTGACCCATGTGCCCTGTTTGGCTCATGTCCTTAACTTGGTGGTGCAGCGGTTCCTGGGCAGGTACCCAGGCTTACAGGATGTCCTGAAGCAGGCCAGGAAACTCTGTGTGCATTTCCGCCGGTCATATAATGCCAGTGCTCGGCTGGCTGACCTCCAAAAGGAATACAACCTGCCCAAGAACCGCCTTATCTGTGACATGCCCACCAGGTGGAACTCTACGTTGGCCATGCTGCAGCGGCTGCATACGCAGCAGAGGGCCATCAATGAGTATCTGTTGCAATATGGCACCAGGACAGGGTCAGGGGAGCTTGCTTTTTTTTCCCCACGCCAGTGGATCATGATCAGGGATGCATGCACTGTCCTGTCACCATTTGAGGAGGCCACGAGGATGGTGAGCAGTGACAGTGCATGCATCAGTGACACTGTCCCTCTTGTCCACCTGTTGGAGCACACGCTGCGTGGAATAATGGACAGGGCACTTGAGGCAGAACAGAGGGAGGAAGAGGAGGACTTCCTTACCGCTCAAGGCCCCCTTTATCCAGACAGTGTTCCTGCTGGCCCGCCTATCACACAGGAAGAGGACGAGGAGGAGGATTGTGTCAGCATGGAGGTGGAGCCTAGCACTCAGCATCAGCAGCAGTCTTCAAGGGATCAATTACAGTCCCAAGTAACCCATGGACTTGTACGTGGCTGGGAGGAGGTGGCTGCGGATCATGTCGTCCTGAGTGACCCAGAGGACTCCGGACCGAATGCCGCTGGCCTCCCTGATCCTGCAAAGCCTGCAGAAGGATCCTCGTATTCGTGCTATCAAGGAAAGGGATCATTACTGGCTGGCAACCCTCCTTGATCCATGTTACAAGGGTAAGGTTGCAGACCTTATCTTGGCGTCGCAGAGGGAGCAGAGGATGAAACATCTTCGGGAGGCCTTGCATAAAGGTCTGTGTAACGTGTTCCCAGAGACTGGGAGGTTACAAATTCCTGGTCCTGGACAAGGTGTTGCTGAGGCTTCGGTCAGTCAAAGAAGGAGCGGTGGAGAAGGTGGCCGTTTGTCCGATGCGTTCAGACAATTTTTTAGTCCGCAGCCCCAAGGTATGATCGGTTCCAGAAACCATCGCCATCGTCTGTTTTACATGGTGCAGGAATACCTAGGGGCAAGATCAGACTTGGACACCTTTCCCACCGAAAATCCTATGGATTACTGGGTCTTGAGGATGGATCACTGGTCAGAGCTTGCACAGTATGCAATTGAGCTACTGGCCTGTCCTGCATCCAGCGTTCTTTCGGAACGCACATTCAGTGCTGCCGGAGGCTTTGTAACCGATTACAGGGTGCGCCTGTCCACCGACTCGGTCGATCGACTAACCTTCATAAAAATTAATCAGTCTTGGATCACCACCAGCTACCAAGCACCTGATGCTGATGTAACCGAGTAATTTTTTTTGAAATGTCAGATCCCTTCAAGACTGCCTATGCTGATGCTGAGTGACTATCCTGTTATGCTGAGTGACTATCCTCTTCCTCCTCAATGATCATGCTGATAGCTTGTAAGAAAATTTTTGGCTCTGGGTACCGCCACCAGTGGCTAAGGCCCAATTTTTCAGCCCCTGTTTAACAGGGGCGTGTAATTAAAATTTTTGATGCAATACTTTGCAGCAGGGCTCATTCCTGCGCTCCAACTAGAGTATCTGTGAGGGGTTGCAGTGTTGTGGCACCAGCACCAGTGCCTAAGGCCCAATTTTTCAGCCCCTGTTAAACAGGGGTGTGTAATTACAATTTTTGATGCAATACTTTGCAGCAGGGCTCATTCCTGCGCTCCAACTAGAGTATCTGTGAGGTGTTGCAGTGCTGTGGCACCAGTGCCTAAGGCCCAATTTTTCTGCCCCTGTTCAACAGGGGCATGTAATTACAATTATTGATCTAATATTTCACAGTAGGGCCCATTCCTGCACCCACCAAGAGTAACTGTGAAGGCTTACAGTGTTGTGGCAACACCACCACTACACCCACCACCAAAGGTCCAATTTTTCTGCCCCTGTTTAACCACTTAACGACCGCCCACCGCCGATTTACGTCGGCAGAATGGCACCGACAGGCAGAATCACGTAGATCTACGTGATCGCCTTTGTGCAGTTGGGGGGTCCATCCGGACCCCCCTTCACTGCAGTGAGCGGCCGTTAAGTGTTCGGGAGCGATCAGGCATGAGGGGGCGGCCGCTCGATTCCGCCCCCCCCCCCCTCGCGATCGCTCCCGGCGAATGAAATTGCTTCCTCCTGCCTGAAATGTAAACACAGGCTGGAGGAAGTGATGTCATCTCCCTCGCCGCGGTCTTTTCGTTCCCGGCGCCGAGAAGAGAAGAAGCAGGTTAGTGCACCAACAGTCCACTGACACGTAGGTACACATAGGCACACAAATCACCCCCCAGTCACCCCCAGATCACCCCCCAGGTCACCCCAAAGCCCCCAATCACAGTGTCACTGATTGCAGTGATCATTTATTTTACTGATCACTGCATTTAGTGTCATCTGTGATTGTAAAAAGTTGCAGGGCAGTTAGGATTAGGCCCCTTTAGGTCCAGGGTAGCCCCCTAACCCCCCTAATAAAGGTTTAACCCCTTGATCACCCCCCAGGTAACCCTTTCACCCTCTAACTTCAGCGTCACTAAGCGATTGTTTTTCCGATCGCTGTATTCGTGTCGCTGGTCTTTTAGATAGACAGTTATTTTTTTTTAGGTTCGCCGCAGGTTTTTATTAGTGTCAGGTACCCCCATATATTATTTTAACCCCCTGATTGCCCCTAGAGTTAACCCTTTCACCAGTGATCGCCGTATAAGCGTCACTGGTGTCACTGGTTAGCCAGTAAGTTATTTAGTTATTTAGGTTACCCGTCAGGTTTTTATATAGTGTCAGGTACCCCCATATTTAACCTAATAAAGGTTTTAACCCCCTGATTGCCCCTAGTTAACCCTTTCACCAGTGATCACCATATAAAGGTTACGGGTGACGCTGGTTGATTAGTTTGCTTTTTATAGCATCAGGGCACCCGCAGTATATAACCCAATAAAGGTTTAACCCCCCTGATCGCCCGGCGGGTGAGATCAATTAGGTTTTAGCGCCAGAGAGGGTCTGCGTCGCCCCAGGCAGTGTTAGGTTAGTGCCAGTAACGCTAACACCCACGCGCAAAGCATACACCCCCCTTAGTGGTATAGTATCTGATCAGATCTATACTAGCATCCCCAGCGGTTTAGGGTTCCCAAAAACGCAGTGTTAGCGGGATCAGCCCAGATACCTGCTAGCGCCTGCGTTTAGCCCCTCCGCCCAGCCCAGCCCAGCCCAGCCCACCCAAGTGCAGTATCGATCGATCACTGTCACTTACCAAACACAACACACATAACTGCAGCGTTCGCAGAGACAGGCCTGATCCCTGCGATCGCTAACAGTTTTTTTGTAGCGTTTGATATATTTGCTGACGACAGTCAGGTGCTTTTTTTCCTGTGAATCTTACTAGTGTACCCCTAAATTTAGAGCCCAAAATGGCAAGACGAAGGTACACTAGTAAAGAGGCCTACGAGATTCTGAGCATGACAGATAGTGAAGAGGAGGTCACGTATCTGTCAGATTCAGGCTCAGAATATCTTCCCGTAGAAGACAGTGACGTCAGCGGCCCCACGTCAGATAGCTCTGACGACGAAGTTGAGGTCCCTGCTAAGGTCAGGTGTACCCGATCCCGATCTTCTGAGGTTGTTGAGGAGCAAGAACCGCAGGTCTCTCGTATCATGGAGCAGAGTAGTACTAGCGCCGCTATTCCTTCTGGTGAACTGGCAAGCACCAGCGGCCTAGTACAGCCTGGACGTACATCCAGCACTGCAGTAACACTTGGTGACGTGGCGAGTCCCATAAGTGCAGTTCAAGCTGGCGAGGTGGCAAGCACAAGTAGTGTCCCGCTGCCACCAAGAAGACAAAGGCAGGCCCGTCGTGCCCATACTGCCCTTCCTGCAGAATTCGCCTATCCTGATTGGGTCCCCACCACTTCTGCAGAACCCGTACTTCCCCCATTCACTGCCCAACCCGGTATTCAGGTGGAAACAGCTGATTTTATTCCAATTGATTTTTATTCGCTGTTTTTCACGGAAGATCTCTATAGATCTATTGTGGACCAGAGTAATTTATATGCTGGTCAATTTATCGCCGCTAACCCCCAGTTGCCTAAAATTGCCAGAAATTGGAAACCAATTACGGTTTCCGAATTTAAGACCTTTCTGGGCCTTTCCCTCAACATGGGCACACATAAATTTCCGTCATTGCGTGCTTATTGGTCCACGCACCAAATTGACCACATGCCCGTGTTCTCTGCCTCCATGTCCAGGGCACGATACGAGCAGATTTTGCGGTTCATGCACTTCAACGACAATGAACTTTGTCGTCCACGTGGGGACCCTGAATACGACCAGCTCTATAAAATTCGGCCCCTCATAAACCACTTCAACGAACGTTTTGCAGCCTTGTTTACTCCCGATCAAGTTGTCTGCATTGATGAGTCCCTGATTAAATTTTCTGGCCGCTTGTCTTTCAAGCAGTACCTTCCCAGCAAGCGTGCCAGATACGGGGTCAAGCTCTACAACTTCTGTGACAGGGCAACAGGCTATGTAGTGAACTTTACGGTTTATGAGGGAAAAGATAGTCAGATTGAGTCGGTCAACTGCCCGGATTACATAGGGAGCGCTGGCAAGATAGTGTGGAACTTGGTGTCACCCTTATTCGGAAAGGGGTACCACTTGTATGTGGACAATTATTACACGAGCGTGCCACTGTTTAGTCACTTGTTTGATCATCAGATTGGAGCATGTGGCACCGTGCGACCTAATCGCCGGGGCTTTCCCCAGCGGCTTGTAGATGCCCGTCTTAGGCTGGGGGAGAGAGCCTGCTTGAAGTGTAATAACTTGCTCGCTATGAAGTGGAGGGACAATAAGAATGTTTTCCTTCTTACCTCCCTTCATGCAGACACGACAGTCCAATTCGTACGGCGACTGGTGTTGTGGAGAAACCCCTCTGTGTCCACGAATATAACCAAAATATGGGAGGGGTGGACCTCAACGACCAGTTGATGGCGCCGTATCTAATTGACCGTAAGGCGAGACGCTGGTACAAAAAAGTGTCTCTATCATTATTCCAATTGGCTTTGCTGAACGCTCATGTGCTATACAGAGCTTCAGGCGGGACGTTATCTCTTCTAAAATTCCAGAATGAGATAGTCACAGAACTCCTGTATCCAGGCGGTTCTGCACCTCACCATCCCCTACCAAATGCAGTAAGCCGGCTGCATGAGAGGCATTATTCGTATGTCCTCCCGAGTACCCCTACCCAAAGCCACCCCCAAAAAAGATGTCGTGTCTGTAGCAAGCGCGGATTTAGGCGTGACACCCGTAGTTTTTGTCCACTCTGTCCTGACAAGCCTGGTCTTTGCCAAGGTGAATGTTTTGAACGCTACCACTCAAAAGTGAAGTTTTAGCGTAGGGTACAGCATTTCACAGACAAGGACACACTTACACAGGGTCTCCCAAGATGCCATTACATTTTGAGAGACCCGAACCATTACAGTTGTAAAGTTACAAAAAAAAAGTGTAAAAAAGAAAAAAAAAAACGTAAAAAACAAAACACAAAAAAATATAAAATAAAAAAAACAAAAATAGTTGTCGTTTTATTGTTCTCTCTCTCTCTATTTTCTCTCTATTGTTCTGCTCTTTTTTACTGTATTCTATTCTGCAATGTTTTATCATGCTTGCTTTTCAGGTATGTAATTTTTTGTTTTCAGGTGCGCCATTCAACTGCAGCGCGGAATTATTTATCTTGACAGCAACAGCGTTTGCTCCCACGATACATAAAGCCGTGACTCCAGTGCTGTAGGAGGTGATTTCACCAACACAGTTAAAAAAAAGAGCATATATGCCGAAGCATGGGAGCAGCAGGGGCGGAGGGGCGATTTTGCTCCTAATGGCGCGTACATACGGTCGAAATTCCGACGGAGGCCTGCCCGTGGAAAATTCCGACCGTGTGTACGCGGCATAACTTTTTTGCGGGAGGATGCCCCCATGCTTCGGCATATATATATTTTAGGCACAGGTTGCGTTAAAACATTTTTTTATTTTTTACTAGGTTTTGTTTTGGTATTTGCTTTGCAGGTATGGCATGGTAAGGTCTTACTGTTGTACTGTAATGTTACTTTGTTTTAATGTTAACCACCATTTGCTTAGCAGGTACGCCATTCAGTTGCAGCGCAGATCTATTTATCTTGACAGCCGTGACTCCAACGCTGTAGGAGGTGATTTCACCACCACAGTTAAAAAAAAGAGCATATATGCCGAAGCATGGGGGCAGCAGGGGCGGAGGAGCGATTTTGCTCCTAATGCCGCGTATATACGGTCAAAATTCCAACGGAGGCTTGCCCGTGGAAAAGTCCGACCGTGTGTACGCGGCATAACCTTTTATGCCGCGTACATACGGTCGAAATTCCGACGAAGGCTTGACCGTGTGTACGCGGCATAACTTTTTTGCGGGAGGATGCCCCCATGCTTCGGCATATATGCCCATCATTAGAAGTGGGTGGATGAAGGGAGGTATTCTAATGGTGGGCATACCCACCAATCAATCTCTTTTTTTCGTTCAGCCAATAGGCTGTATGAAAAAAAAGATTACAATACATGTCCAACAAGGACCAGCAACGTACTGGTATGTTGCTGGACTTTGAATGTTTATACCAGAATGATGCCTGCGGGTTTAGGTATCATCTTGGTATCATTCTTTTCAGCCAGCAGCCGGCTTTCATGTAAAAGCAATTCTAGCAGATAATTAGCCTCTAGACTGCTTTTACAAGCAGTGGGAGGGAATGTCCCCCCCCCCGGATATAAAAAGCGCCATTGGGAGATTGGGAAAACATTTTATCACACCGATCTTGGTGTGGTCAGATGCTTTGAGGGCAGAGGAAAGATCTAGGGTCTAACCCCCCAATTTTTTTCAAAAAAAGAGTACCTGTCACTACTTATTGCTATCATAGGGGATATTTACATTCCCTGAGATAACGATAAAAATGGTAAAAAAATAAAATATGGAAGGCACAGTTTAAAAATAAAATAAAAAAGCCAAATAAATAATAAAAAAAAAAAAAAAAAAAAGCACCGCTGTCCCCCCCTGCTCTTGCGCAAAGGCGAATGCAAGCGTCGGTCTAGCGTCATATGTAAACAGCAATTGCATCATGCATGTGAGGTATCACCGCGAAGGTCAGATCGAGGGCAGTCATTTTAGCAGTAGACCTCCTCTGTAAATCTAACGTGGTAACCTGTAAAGGCTTTTAAATGCTTTTAAAAATGAATGTAGTTTGTCGCCGCTGCGCGTTTGTGCGCAATTTTAAAGCATGTCGTGTTTGGTATCCATGTACTCGGCCTATGATCATCTTTTTTATTTCATCAAACATTTGGGCAATATAGTGTTTTTTAGTGCATTAAAAATAAAAAAAGTGTGTTTTTCCCCCAAAAAATGTGTTTGAAAAATCGCTGCGCAAATACTGTGTGGAAAAAAAAAATGCAACACCCACTATTTTAATCTGTAGGGCCTTTGCTTTAAAAAAATATATAATGTTTGGGGGTTCAACATAATTTTCTTGCAAAAAAAATTTTTTTTTCATGTAAACAAAAAGTGTCAGAAAGGGCTTTGTCTTCAAGTGGTTAGAAGAGTGGATGATGTGTGACATAAGCTTCCTAATGTTGTGCATAAAATGCCAGGACAGTTCAAAACCCCCCCAAATGACCCCATTTTGTAAAGTAGACACCTCAAGCTATTTGCTGAGAGGCATGTTGAGCCCATTGAATATTTTTTTTTTTTTGTCCCAAGTGATTGAATAATGACCAAAAAAAAAAAAAATGTACAAAAAGTTGTCACTAAATTATATATTGCTCAAACATGCCATGGGCATATGTGGAATTACACCCCAAAATACATTCTGTTGCTTCTCCTGAGTACGGGGATACCACATGTGTGGGACTTTTTGGGAGCCTAGTCGCGTACGGGACCCCAAAAACCAAGCACCGCCTTCAGGATTTCTATGGGTGTAAATTTTTGATTTCACTCCTCACTGCCTATCACAGTTTCGGAGGCCATGGAATGCCCAGATGGCACAAAACCCCCCCAAATGACCCCATTTTGGAAAGTAGACACCCCAAGCTATTTGCTGAGAGGTATGTTGAGTATTTTGCAGATCTCGCTTTTTGTCACAAAGTTTTGAAAATGTAAAAAAAGAAAAAAAAAAAGAAAAAAAAATGTCTTTCTTAATTTTCAAAAACAAATGAGAGCTGTAAAATACTCACCATGCCTCTCAGCAAATAGCTTGGGGTGTCTACTTTCCAAAATGGGGTCATTTGTGGGGGTTTTGGGCTATTTTGACATTTTATGGCGTTCAAAACTGTGATAGGTAGTGAGGAGTGAAATCAAAAATTTATGCCCTTAGAAACCTTGAAGGCGGTGCTTGGTTTTTGGGGTCCCGTACGCGGCTAGGCTCCCAAAAAGTCCCACACATGTGGTATCCCCGTACTCAGGAGAAGCAGCAGAATGTATTTTGGGGTGTAATTTCACATATAACCATGGCATGTGTGAGCAATATATCATTTAGTGACAACTTTTTGTACATTTTTTTTTTCTTTTTGTCATTATTCAATCATTTGGGACAAAAAAAAAAAATATTCAATGGGCTCAACATGCCTCTCAGCAAATAGCTTGGGGTGTCTACTTTCCAAAATGGGGTCATTTGGGGGGGTTTTGTGCCATCTTGGCATTTTATGGCCTTCAAAACTGTGATAGGTAGTGAGGAGCGAAATCAAAAATTTATGCCCTTAGAAACCTTGAAGGCGGTGCTTGGTTTTTGGGGTCCCGTACGCGGCTAGGCTCCCAAAAAGTCCAACACATGTGGTATCCCCGTACTCAGGAGAAGCAGCAGAATGTATTTTGGGGTGTAATTTCACATATGCCCATGGCATGTGTGAGCAATATATCATTTAGTGACAACTTTGTGCAAAAAAAAAAAAGTTTGTCATATTCCCGCAACCTGTGGCAAAATATAAAATATTCCATGGACTCAACATGCCTCTCAGCAAATAGCTTGGGGTGTCTACTTTCCAAAATGGGGTAATTTGGGGGGGGTTTGTGCTATTTTGGCATTTTATGGCCTTCGAAACTGTGATAGGTAGTGAGGAGTGAAATCAAAAATTTACGCCCTTAGAAATCCTGAAGGCGGTGCTTGGTTTTTGGGGCCCTGTACGCGGCTAGGCTCCCAAAAAGTCCCACACATGTGGTATCCTCGTACTCAGGAAAAGCAGCAGAATGTATTTTGGGGTGCAATTCCACATATAACCATGGCATGTGTGAGCAATATATCATTTAGTGACAACTTTTTGTACATTTTTTTTTTCTTTTTGTCATTATTCAATCATTTGGGACAAAAAAAAAATATTCAATGGGGTCAACATGCCTCTCAGCAAATAGCTTGGGGTGTCTACTTTCCAAAATGGGGTCATTTGGGGGGGTTTTGTGCCATCTTGGCATTTTATGGCCTTCAAAACTGTGATAGGTAGTGAGGAGTGAAATCAAAAATTTATGCCCTTAGAAACCTTGAAGGCGGTGCTTGGTTTTTGGGGTCCCGTACGCGGCTAGGCTCCCAAAAAGTCCCACACATGTGGTATCCCCGTACTCAGGAGAAGCAGCAGAATGTATTTTGGGGTGTAATTTCACATATGCCCATGGCATGTGTGAGCAATATATCATTTAGTGACAACTTTGTGCAAAAAAAAAAAAATTGTCATATTCCCGCAACTTGTGGCAAAATATTAAATATTCCATGGACTGAACATGCCTCTCAGTAAATAGCTTGGGGTGTCTACTTTCCAAAATGGGGTCATTTGGGGGGGTTTTGTGCTATTTTGGCATTTTATGGCCTTCGAAACTGTGATAGGTAGTGAGGAGTGAAATCAAAAATTTGCGCCCTTAGAAATCCTGAAGGCGGTGCTTGGTTTCCGGGGTCCCGTACGTGGCTAGGCTCCTAAAAAGTCCCACACATGTGGTATCCCCGTACTCAGGAGAAGCAGCAGAATGTATTTTGGGGTGCAATTCCACATATAACCATGGCATGTGTGAGCAATATATCATTTAGTGACAACTTTTTGTAATTTTTTTTTTTTTTGTCATTATTCAATCACTTGGGACAAAAAAAAAATATTCAATGGGCTCAACATGCCTCTCAGCAATTTCCTTGGGGTGTCTACTTTCCAAAATGGGGTCATTTGGGGGGGTTTTGTACTGCCCTGCCATTTTAGCACCTCAAGAAATGAGATAGGCAGTCATAAATTTAAAGCTGTGTAAATTTCAGAAAATGTACCCTAGTTTGTAAACGCTATAACTTTTGCGCAAACCAATAAATATACGCTTATTGACATTTTTTTTACTAAAGACATGTGGCTGAATACATTTTGGCCTAAATGTATGACTAAAATTGAGTTTATTCGATTTTTCTTATAACAAAAAGTAGAAAATATCATTTTTTTCGAAATTTTCGGTCTTTTTCTGTTTATATTGCAAAAAATAAAAATCGCAGAGGCAATCAAATACCATTAAAAGAAAGCTCTATTTGTGGGAAGAAAAGGACGCAAATTTCATTTGGGTACAACATTGCATGTCCGCACAATTTACAGTTAAAGCAGCGCAGTGCCGAATCCCAAAAACAGGCCTGGTCCTAATGGCCCGAAATGGTTCGGGGCTTAAGTGGTTAACAGGTGCATGTAATTACAATTCTTGATCTAATATTTCACAGCAGGGCCCATTCCTGCGCCAATAAAGAGTAACTGTGAGGGCTTACAGTGTTGTGGCAACACCACCACCACCACCACCAAAGGCCCAATTTTTCTACCACTGTTCAACAATGTCATGTAATTACAATTCTTGATATAATAGTTCACAGCAGGGCCCGTTCCAGCGCCCACCAAGAATAACTGTGATGGCTTACAGTGTTGTGGCAACACTAACACCTAAGGGCCAAATTTCTGCAGAGTATATACGGCAGGTCCCTACTTTGAAACATCCAACTTACAAACGACTCCTACTTGCAAACGGAAGAAGACAACAGGAAGTGAGAGGAAATCTACCCCTAGAAAGGGAAATTCTCTCCTGTAAGAGTTAATATGGGAAAAATGTGTCTCCTCTCCACTGATGCTTTATCACCAATCCTTGTTTCACTAAAACCCCCAAATTTTCAAAATACATTTGTCATTGGGACAGAAAGTGAGGTGAAATGTTCTGAACAGGTGCACAGACAGCAAAACAAATGCTACAGGGGTGATAACACTTTCCTATGTTTTCCAAAAAGCTTAAAAATTGTTTTTTTGGCTGGAGCTACACTTTAAAAAATTTAAAATGTACCAGTTCAAAATTACAAACATATTCTACTTAACAACAAACCTACAGTCCCTGTCTTGTTTGCACCGCCTGTATACTGCTGTTCAGAGTATATAGGGCCTGGGGGCCCCACCAGTGTTGCCAACCGTCCGTAGAATTACGGACAGTACGTAAAGAAAAGGCACTTTTTCCCTGTTCGCAAAAGTCTGCAGTAAGGGAAATGTGCCAGTAAAAATGGTGACGATCGGCTTGGGTCCGAACTGCGCATGCGCAATTCCGGAAATCGCCGAGAAGATCCGAATCCGAGCCGCAGCGTCTTATGCCCCATACACACGATCATTTTTCATGCCGTTAAAAATGCCATTAAAAAAAATGGCCATTAAAAATGATCGTGTGTATGCTCCAGAGCATTTTTAACGACGTGAAAAACGGGCATTAAAAATTTCGAACATGCTCTCTTTTTTCACGTCGTTTTTCATGTCGTTTTTTTTAACGACGTGAAAAACGATAGTGTGTATGCTTTAACGACGTGAAAAAAAATGCGCATGCTCAGAATCAAGTATGAGACGGGAGCGCTCGTTCTGGTAAAACTAGCGTTCGTAATGGAGATAGCACATTCGTCATGCTGTAACGGACTGAAAAGCACTAGACTGAAAAGAGCGAACCGTCTCTCAACAAACTTTACTAACATGAAGGGTGGCGCCATTCGAACGGAACTTCCCCTTTATAGTGCCGTCGTACGTGGTGTACGTCACTGCGCTTTTCTTGAACATTTTTTAAAATGATGGTGTGTACGCAAGACAGGCTTGAGAGGAAACAAGAAAAAAAATTACGAGAAAAACGTCAGTTTTAAAAATGACATTAAAAATGATCGTGTGTATGGGGCATAAGTCCTGCATTAGCCTCTGCCCTCTGAACCCGCCCAGCCCACCCCCTCGCCGTGCAGCTCACCCCCCGCCGCGCAGCCAATTATCATAGAACATTTTCGCGCCAACACCGCCGCCAGCCAGCCGCTGAGCGGCGGACGGGAGCGGGACAGCAGCAGACGCAGTAATACCCCCCACTGTGACTGGAGCGACGGACGGACCGAGACCACGACCGACCAGACCAGTGCCCCTGCCTGCCTTCTCTGCCCAACTGAGTGACTGTGAACTGGAGCAGCCGCCCTGCTGCTGCTGCTGCCCACGGTGCGTCTTCTTTGGAGTCAGACTCGGACGCCTGCCTGCCCTCAGTGCCCTGACCTGGTCTGGTGAGTCCAGCAGAGTGACAAGCTATGACAGAAAGGAATGCCCAATAGACTTTAACATGGTGATTTAATGCCCATAGAGAATAATGGGGGGAAAAAATTCAATTAGTGACAGTCACAGACTTAGTCTTTAGACATATCAATTTTTTTTTTGCAAACCTTCTTTTAAATATCAGTGGCCATGTTTAATATTGAGATTAGGTGGGATTATTATTTTTTATGGCTTTAAAAGTTTGCAAAATGTTATTGCAAAAAATGTATTTGATATGTCTAAAGATTCTGTCACTAATTGATATTTTTTTTACATTCTCTATGGGCATTCCATCTCCCTGTTAACGTCTATGGGCAATACCATGTCTGCAATCTCTGACCATCTCTTGTACCATGTCTGCAATCTCTGACCATCTCGTGTACCATGTCTGCAATCTCTGACCATCTCGTGTACCATGTCTGCAATCTCTGACCATCTCGTGTACCATGTCTGCAATCTCTGACCATCTCCTGTACCATTAAATACTAATAGTTGCACAGTTTAGCACAGAAAACAGGTATTTAAGGTACTTTTTGGAAGTGTCCGTAAAAACGTGGTGTTGTTCGTAATTTTTGGCGTCCTGCCAGTAAATTTCACTTGGGGGGGGGGTTGGCAACACTGGGCCCCACGCCTTTACTTTTTTTAATTTGGGTGCGGGGTTCCCCTTAATATCCATACAAGACCCAAAGGGGCTGGTAATGGGGGGGGGTACCAATGCCATTTTTCTCAATGATTTTCATCCGTATTGCCGGGACCAGACATTACATTAAAGCCGCAAGCAGTTTTAAATGACTTTTTTTCCTTTAGAAATTTCATTTTGTGCAGGGACAGTTCTAAACACGGGAAATATGTGCCACTTCACAGGCATACTTTAGCCACCCCCAGGTACGATATTTAAAGGAATATTTCACTTTTTTTTCACTTTAAGCATCATTAAAATCACTGCTCCCGAAAAAACTGCAGTTTTTAAAACTTTTCTTTGCATTGATACATGCCCCCTGGGGCAGGACCCGGGTCCCCAAACTCCCAGTTCCTGCCACTGAAAAACATCCCCTTCCCCCCATGCTGCCACCACCAGGCTTCACTGTAGGGATGTTATTGGCCAAGTGATGAGCAGTGACATTCAGGCCAAAGAGTTCAATATTTGTTTCATCAGACCAGAGAATTTTGCTTCTCATGATCTGATAGTCCTTCAGGTGCTGGGCTGTCATGTGCCTTTTTCTGATGAGTGTCTTCCATCTGGCCACTCTACCATACAGTCCTGATTGGTGGAGTACTGCAGAGATGGTTGTTCTTCTGGAAGGTTCTCGTTTCTCCACAGAGAAATGCTGGAGCTCTGTCAGTGTGACCATCGGGTTCTTGGTCACCTCCCTGACTAAAGCCCTTCTGCCCGATTGCTCAGTTTGGCCGGGCGGCCTGCTCTAGTAGGCGTAGTGGTGGTTCCAAACTTCTTCTATTTACACGGTGCTCATTGGGACTTTCAATGCTGCAGAAATTTCTGTACCCTTCCCCAGATCTGTGCCTCGATACAATCCTGTCTCAGAGGTCTACTGACAATTCCTTGGACTTCACGGCTTGGTTTTTGCTCTGACATGCACTGTTAGCTGTGGGACCTTATATAGACAGGTGTGTGCCTTTCCAAATCATGTCCAGTGAACTTAATTTATCACAGGGGGACTCCAATCAAGTTGTAGAAACATCTCAAGGATGATCAGTGGAAACAGGGTGCACCTGAGCTCAATTTTGAGTGTCATGGCAAAGGCTGTGAATACTTATGTACATGGGATTTTTTTGTTTTTTATTTTTAATAAATTTGCAAATATTTTAAACAAACTTCTTTCATGTTGTCATTATGGGGTATTGTTTGTAGAATTTTGAGGAAAAAAATTAATTTAATCCATTTTGGAATAAAACTGTAACATAACAAAATGTGGATAAAGTGAGGCGCACTGAATACTTTCCGGACGCACTGTAGATAGATAGATAGAGAAAGAGGTCAACAGCACCTGTAGCTGATGCAAATAATGCCAGCAACCAGAGCCTTGCCTTCCAGGCTCACTATATAGTAAAAATCCAAAAGGGGTTGCAACGTATATATAATTAATTTAGGAATCCAAGAATAAATTACAAAAACATTGGCAACAGTTTCGGGCAATATGACCTCTGTCAGGCCAACGAGGACTTATTGCCCGAAACTGTTGCCGATGTGTTACATGTTTTTGTTAGATTGTTAAATAAATTATATATACTCTGAAACCCATTTTGGATTTTTGTTATAAATATATACTGTATCTACAGTATTGTGCTAAAGTTTTAGGCAGGTGTGAAGAAATGCTGTAAAGAATGCTTTCAAAATATATAATTTAATGGTTTATTTTTTTTTTATCAATTAAAAAAATGCAAAGTGAGCGAACTGAAGAATAATCAAAATCGAATCAACATTTGGTGTAACTAGTCTTTGGTTTCAAACCAGCATCAATTCTTACACACTTGCACACTTTATACACTTGCACTAAGTCACAGACTTTGTAGGATTACAGTCAGGTGTGTGATTAACCAATTATACCAGGTATTAATGATCATCAACTACATATGTAGGTTAAAACACAGTCATTAACTGAAACAGAAACAGCTGTGTAGGAGACTTAAAACTGCACGAGGAACAGCCAAACTCTGCTACTAAGGTGAGGTTGTAGAAGACAGTTTCATGTCACAGGTCATACACCATCGCAAGACTGAGTACAGCAACAAGACACAAGGTAGTTACACTGCATCAGCAAGGCCTTTCCCAAAGATTTCAAAGCAGATTGGGGGTTTTAAGATGTGTTGTTCAAGCTCTTTTGAAGAGGCACAAGGAAATGGGCAACGTTGAGGACCGTAGACGCAGTGGTTGGCCAAGGAAACTTAATGCAGCAGATGAAAGACACATCATGCTTGGTTCCCTTCGACATTGGAAGATGTTTAGCAGTGCTATCAGCACAGAACTGGTGGAAACCAGTGGGACCCAGATACACCCATCTACTGTCCAGAGAAGTCTGGCCAGAAGTGCCCTTCATGGAAGAAGTGTTGCCAAAAAGCCAAACCTACAGCAACAGGTACTCTGGGCTGATGAGTCAAAATGTAAAATGTTTGGCTGTAGCAGGAGGCAGTTTGTTCTCAAAGGGCTGGTGAGCGGTACAATGGTGTGGAGGCTCCTGGCAAGTTTGGGTTGCGTTTCTGCAAATAGAGTATGGGATTTGGATCAATGGTGTCCTCAATGCTGAGAAATACAGAGAGATACTTATCCATCATGCCACACCATCAGGAAGGCTTGTGATTGGCCCCAAATTTATTCCGCAGCAGGACAACAAAACCAAACATCAAGCCAAGGTCATTAAAGTGGTTCTAAAGGAAGAAGGTTTTTGTTTTTATCTTAATGCATTCTATGCATTAAGATAAAAAAACCTTCTGTGTGCAGCAGCGTCCCTCATCCCCCGTAATACTTACCTGAGCCCCATCTCGATCGAGCGATGCTGAACGAGAGACTCGGCTGTCTGGGACTCTACCTCCTGATTGCCTGAGACACAGTAGCGGGTGCCATTGGCTCCCACTGCTGTCAATCAAAGTCAGTGAGCCAATGAGGAGAGAGAGAGGCGGACCATGTCTCAAGGGACACACAGAGCAGCGGCTCGGCTCGGGTGCCCCCATACCAAGCTGCTTGCTATGGGTGCAGGAGCGAGGGACCCGAGAGGAGGAGGATCTGGGCTGCTCTGTGCAAAACCACTGCACAGAGCAGGTAAGTATGACATGTTTTTTTTTTTTAAACAAACAAAAAAAAACTAAAAACTACACTTTAGTTTTACTTTAAAGACAAGGAGTCCTGGAAGTGATGGTTTGCCTCCCACAGAGCCTTGATCTTAACATCATGGAGTCTGTCTGGGATTACATAAAGAGGCAGAAGTATTTGAGGCAGCCTACATCCACAGAATATCTGTAGATACAGTTGCAATAAAAAGTATGTGAACCCTTTTGGAATGATATGGATTTCTGCACAAATTGGTCATAAAATGTGATCTGATCTTCATCTAAGTCACAACAATAGACAACCACAGTCTGCTTAAACTAATAACACACAAAGAATTAAATGTTACCATGTTTTTATTGAACACACCATGTAAACATTCACAGTGCAGGTGGAAAAAGTATGTGAAGCCTTGGATTTAATAACTGGTTGAACCTCCTATTCTTGGGATGTCTGGTGTGAATCGCTTTCTTGAGGTCATGACACAACATCTCAATCGGGTTGAGGTCAGGACTCTCCAGAAGGCGTTGTGAGGGGGTTAGCTCGGCAGCGGGTGTGTGTGACCCCCGGGATGGGCTCCCCACACAAAACAGGCCCAGCAAACGGAGGTTGTGGTTTTCAAAATCAAAAAAAGGTGCGGTTTATTTTCTATTTACAGTGACAAAACACAGCAAAGCAAAAGAAACATAACCAAAATAAATCCTGGTCAAGTTGACCTCTGACTAAACATACAGGTTTCCTAACTAACAACTGGGATCAGCCTAGTGCTGTCCTAGTCCCTAAGTCCCTGGTTTAGTTAAAGTCCAAACAAATAGCCACACAGGCTTTGCCTCACCGCACAGGGGTTCACTCTCCCTAGACAGTCCACACAGGTCTGGTTCCAGGCATGAGCTAACATCTAATGAAGCTGGGAGTTTTTATAGAGGCCTAAATGAGCTGACAAGGTTCACCTGGCCTCATCAACTCCCTGTCTGTACGACGCCCCACACTCTCCCTAGAGGTATGAGTCATCCATGAGCCCACTAGCCTTATACAACTCTCCACCTAGTTGTATAAGTCGGCGTAAAGCCTGAATCTGGGCGAAATATATCTACCCCCCTGGATGCAACCAGGTGACTTTACCTTCCTGCTGTCACATACCCCCCCCTCTTGTTTTAACCTCGGGGTTGGAACACCAGCAATCAGGCATTCATGTACTCGAGACAAAGCATCCACATTCCCCATTTGAACGCCAGGGCGATGCTTTACTGTGAAGTTGAATTCCTGGAGGGCCAGGAACCACCTATTCACTCTTCTATTTGTTTCCTTGTTTTGAGCCATCCACTTTAATGGAGCGTGATCCGTAACCATGTCAAAGTGCCTACCTAGCAGGTAGTACCGAAGGGAATCTAGAGCCCACTTCACCGCTAAACACTCCTTTTCAACGGTGGCATAATTTACCTCATGGGACTTCAACTTCCTGCTGAGGTAAATGACTGGGTGCTCTTCCCCGTTCCAGACCTGGGACAATACTGCTCCTAACCCCACATCTGACGCATCACTTTGTACGACAAAGTCTTTAGAGAAGTCGGGTGAGTACAACACTGGCTGGCTACATAAGGCTTGTTTCAAGAATTGGAATGCTGCCTCAGCCTCGGGGGTCCATTTAATCATGACCGACCCTTTCCCCTTCGTCAGGTTGGTTAGGGGCACAGCCTTAGAAGCAAAGTGGGGAATGAATCGCCGATAATACCCAGCGATTCCCAGAAAGGCTCGTACCTGCTTCTTGCTGTTGGGACGTGGCCAACTCTGGATGGCCTCGACTTTGTTGAGTTGGGGTTTTATTACTCCCCTCCCAATGGTGTACCCAAGATATTTGGCCTCCTCCTGCCCAATGGTACACTTCTTGGGGTTAGCCGTAAACCCCGCTTCCCGAACAGAGTCCAGGACTGCTTGCACTTTTGGCAGATGTGAGGCCCAATCTGTGCTATGGACAATTACGTCATCCAGGTAAGCCGCAGCATACTTCCGATGGGGCCTCAGCATCTGGTCCATTTTCCGCTGGAATGTGGCCGGCGCATTCTGTAACCCGAACGGCATTCTTTTATATTGGAACGCCCCGTCTGGGGTTACAAATGCGGTTTTCTCTTTGGCCGACTTGGCCAGGGGGATTTGCCAATACCCTTTTGTGAGGTCAAGAGTCGTCATGTATCGGGCTGTTCCCAGCCGGTCGATCAACTCATCTATACGTGGCATGGGGTAGGTGTCAAATTTTGTAACTTTGTTCAACTGACGAAAATCGTTACAAAATCGCCAGCTCCCATCCGGTGTAGGCACCAACACGATGGGACTAGACCAATCACTTTGGGACTCCTCTATCACCCCTAAGTTCAGCATTTTCTGTACTTCCTCCCGTATTGCCTCCCGTCGAGCCTCTGGGATCCGATAGGGTTTTAACTTCACCCTTTCACCGGGCGGGGTAATGATGTCATGCTCTACCCCAGATGTTTGTCCCGGCAGCTCAGAGAATACCTCCTTGTTGCGAAGCACAAACTCCTTAACCTCCTGTTGTTGGGGTTGTGACAAGGTGGCTGCTATTCCAACCTCAGGAATCACGCAACCAGTTTGAGCTGGTGACCAAGTGTCTGCGACTAGGGACTCTCTATCCCTCCAGGCTTTCAACAGATTAACGTGATAGATCTGTTCGGGCTTTCGCCTTCCTGGTTGTCTGACCTTGTAATTCACTTCGCTCACTTTTTCCATTATCTCGTAGGGGCCTTGCCATTTGGCAAGGAATTTACTTTCAACCGTAGGGACAAGTACCAATATCCTATCCCCCGGGGAAAAGGTACGGGTCTTGGCTCCACGGTTGTACACTCTCTGCTGTGCCAACTGCGCTTGGGCCAAATGTTCCTTCACGATGGGCATTACCTGTGCAATTCGATCTTGCATCAGGGCGACATGCTCAATCACACTCCTGTGGGGAGAACTCTCACTTTCCCAAGTTTCCTTGGCAATATCCAACAGCCCTCTTGGGTGTCTCCCATACAGTAACTCAAAGGGGGAGAATCCCGTAGAGGATTGGGGCACCTCCCTAATAGCAAACATCAAATAAGGAAGTAAACAGTCCCAATCCTTTCCATCTCTATCCACCACTTTCTTCAACATTTGTTTTAGGGTTTTGTTGAATCTTTCAACCAGCCCATCGGTTTGGGGGTGATACACAGACGTACGCAATTGCGTCACTTTGAACAATTTACACAGCTCTTTCATAACCCGGGACATAAAGGGTGTACCTTGGTCCGTAAGCAGTTCTTTACAAATACCCACCCGGCTAAAAACAAGAGATAGCTCTTTGGCTATGGTTTTGGCCGAGGTATTTCGGAGAGGGATCGCTTCTGGATAACGGGTGGCATAGTCCATTATAACTAATATGTACTGGTGCCCCCTAGCGGACTTGATTATAGGACCTACCAAATCCATGGCGATCCTCTCAAACGGGACCTCAATGATGGGTAGAGGGACCAGCGGGCTACGGAAATGTGGCATCGGGGCCAACCTCTGACACACAGGGCAGGAGGAACAATAATTTTCTACGTCCTTCATCACCCCCGGCCAATAGAATCTCTGTAATACCCTCTCTCGGGTTTTCTCTGTCCCCAGATGACCTCCAAGAATGTGCCCATGGGCCAACTACAACACCAACTTCCTGTAAGGTTTGGGCACCACAAGCTGCTCAACGGTTTCTTCTGCCCTTTTTGCCACCCGATACAGTAGGTCCTTCTCTACGCTGAAGTATGGGTAAGTGCAGGTATTATCTGGGTTCACTAACTCGCCATCTATTTTCACTACGTTTTCCCGTGCCTTTATTAGGGCGGGGTCTTTCAACTGTTCTGTGGCAAAGTTTTCCCTGTGAACCTCAAGATCAGAAAACTCCACAGACGGTAGGTTTTCGTCTGAGGAGGTGGGCTCCTCTCCAGTTTCTTGAGTCTCCCCTGCCAATACTGATAAGGGAAATTCCGGAGAGTCCTCACCACTCTCAGGGGAGTTCTGGCTATCACATTCCTGGTACATAGGGGCACCAGTGAGGGGCTCAGGATCATCCCACAGTTCCCAGAACTTCGGAAAATCCCTTCCCACAATGGCGTCATGCGGTAACTGAGATACTAAGCCCACTGGATGAGAGAGGGTACCTTTGGGGGTCTCGAAACACACTGTAGTCACTGGATACTCTCGGGTGTCCCCATGCACACAAATAACAGCTACCTTGCTATTCCCAGAGACCTCTGTTTTAACTAACTCAGCCTTTATCAGGGTCACAAGGCTACCTGAATCCAGCAATACCACAACATTTCTACCATTAACACACATTTTGCATAAATGTTTCTCAGTTCCTCGAATGGCAGTGCATGCGACTGTCGCACACAGCGACTGACGTCTGCCCGTCAGAAAGTCACACTGCATGGGTTCCTCCACAACCGGGCAATTGGCTGCAATATGTCCCGCTTGCCGGCAGCGGTAGCAAACGATCCTTCTTGCCGCCTCTTGAGCCGCTGATTTCCCAGGCTGTTCTCGCCAAACTTGGGGTAGAGCTCCCACCCTCTCACTCTCTCCACCCTCACCCCTTGGAATCCTCTTATCCGCCCCTGGGGATGGTCTGGTCTTAGGGTGGAAAGTCCGAGTGTCTCTGGAAGAGGCCGTCAGGTTCTCTGTAGCCAAGTATTTCTCCACACGATCCACAAGACCATCGGCCGTCTCTGGGTCTCCATGGCTTACCCACTTTTGGATGGCAGTAGGAAGAGCTCTCAAAAACCGATCCATTACAACACGTTCCACAATCTTTGGTGCGGACAAAGTCTCTGGCTGTAGCCACTTTCTGCTCAGGTGAATGAGATCATACATTTGAGACCTGGGGGGTTTTCCAAGCTGGAAAGTCCAGTTATGCACACGCTGAGCCCGGACAGCCTGGGTGACACCCAGCCTTGCCAATATTTCAGCTTTTAGCATCACATAGTCTTTTGCTTGGTTAGGCTCTAGGTCATAGTAAGCTTTCTGCGATTCACCAGTTAACAGAGGAGCCACCAGTCCAGCCCACTGCTCCTCAGGCCACTTTTCTCTTTCAGCGGTCCTTTCAAATGTGGTCAAAAATACCTCTGGATCATCCTCTCCAGTCATTTTTGTCAATAAACGACTCACCCCAAAGGACGCGGTATTAGTGGGACGGCTTTCCTCACTGGTCTGCGGACGTTGCTGCATTACTGCTTCCATCTGTTGTTGTAGTCTCTGCTCTTGCTTCTGCAACAGGTCTATGAAGCGGGCCTCAGATTGCTGCTGGGCTCGTTGCTGAGCCTCCAGACTCTGTTGCAAAGTTGCGTTTGTCTGCTGCTGGGCTGCAAGGCTCCTTTGCAAACCTGCATTTGTCTGCTGTTGATTGGCATTTGCTAGAGCCAGCTGCTTCAGTATCTCCTCCATGCTGGCTTAAAAAAACTGCCCGCGTTCTCCACCAACTGTGAGGGGGTTAGCTCGGCAGCGGGTGTGTGTGACCCCCGGGATGGGCTCCCCACACAAAACAGGCCCAGCAAACGGAGGTTGTGGTTTTCAAAATCAAAAAAAGGTGCGGTTTATTTTCTATTTACAGTGACAAAACACAGCAAAGCAAAAGAAACATAACCAAAATAAATCCTGGTCAAGTTGACCTCTGACTAAACATACAGGTTTCCTAACTAACAACTGGGATCAGCCTAGTGCTGTCCTAGTCCCTAAGTCCCTGGTTTAGTTAAAGTCCAAACAAGTAGCCACACAGGCTTTGCCTCACCGCACAGGGGTTCACTCTCCCTAGACAGTCCACACAGGTCTGGTTCCAGGCATGAGCTAACATCTAATGAAGCTGGGAGTTTTTATAGAGGCCTAAATGAGCTGACAAGGTTCACCTGGCCTCATCAACTCCCTGTCTGTACGACGCCCCACACTCTCCCTAGAGGTATGAGTCATCCATGAGCCCACTAGCCTTATACAACTCTCCACCTAGTTGTATAAGTCGGCGTAAAGCCTGAATCTGGGCGAAATATATCTACCCCCCTGGATGCAACCAGGTGACTTTACCTTCCTGCTGTCACAGCGTATTTACTTCTGTTTAAGCCATTCTGTTGTTGATTTACTTCTATGCTTTGGGTCGTTGTCCTGTTGCAACACCCATCTTCTGTTGAGCTTCAGCTGATGGACAGATGGCCTTAAGTTCTCCTGCAAAATGTTTTGATAAACTTGGGAAATAATTTTTCCTTCGATGATAGAAATCCGTCCAGGCCCTGATGCAGCCAAGCAGCCCCAAACCATGATGCCCCCACCACCATACTTCACAGTTGGGATGAGGTTTTGATGTTGGTGTGCTATGCCTCTTTTTCTCCACACATAGTGTTGTGTGTTTCTTCCAAACAACTCAACTTTGGTTTCATCTGTGCACAGAATATTTTGCCAGTACTGCTGTGGAACATCCAGGTGCTCTTGTGCAAACTGTAAGCGTGCAGCAAAGTTTTTTTTGGACAGCAGTGGCTTCCTCTGTGGTATCCTCCCATGAAATCCATTCTTGTTTAGTGTTTTACATATCGTAGATTCGCTAACAGGGATGTTAGCATATGCCAGAGACTTTTGTAAGTCTTTAGCTGACACTCTAGGATTCTTCTTCACCTCATTGAGCAGTCTACGCTATGCTCTTGCAGTCATCTGTACAGGACGGAAAAACAACAACAATCTCCTGCGCTCTCAGTGTACAGTCAGGGTACGGGTAGTGTGGTTCCGTCTAAAAGCAAAGTCTGAAGTCTTGCAGCCCTCCTCAGAACAATGGGTGTTCACATGGCTAGAAAAAAGAAAAGAAAAAGGAGGGCGCACCAACCTCGTGCATTACCACTTAAAAGTTTTATTAAAATATAAATAAAAAGCAATGGTCCTACTCACAGACGGAGCTTAAGTACAAGTTTATCGGACAATTTAGGCTGGAAATTCTTGGCACCCACCGACCGAACTTGATGACAGAGAGGGTCCGGCAGCACCTCAAACATCTATACAGCTGACGCGTTTCAGGGGCGCACCCCTTTCCTCAGAGCTAAGATGATCCATCTGTACAGGACGCCCACTCCTAGGGAGAGTAGCAGCAGTGCTGAACTTTCTCCATTTATAGACAATTTGTCTTACCGTGGACTGATGAACAGCAAGGCTTTTGGAGAGACTTTTATAACCCTTTCCAGCTTTATGCAAGTCAACAATTCTTAATCGTAAGTCTTCTGAGAGCTCTTTTGTGCGAGGCATCATTCACATCAGGCAATGCTTCTTGTGAAAAGCAAACCCAGAACTGGTGTGTGCTTTTTATAAGGCAGGGCAGCTGTAACCAACACCTCCAATCTAGTCTCATTGATTGGACTCCAGTTGGCTGACACCTCACTCCAATTAGCGCTTGGAGATCTCATTAGTCTTGGGGGTTCACATACTTCAGATCAGAAAACTGTGTGCAAGTGTACCTAGAAAAAATCATGAAAAGGGAGGTCACACCAAATATTGATTTGATTTTGATTTCACTTGTGTTCAATTAGTTTCCATTTTGTTAATTGCTAAAAAATAAACTATAAATACTTCTATTTCTGAAAGCATTCTTCATTTACAGCACACAGACAGACACAGACACACACACCTCAGTGACATGGAACCTGATAAAAGTGCAGGCTGAGCACCCATAGCAAAAGTCTCTCGCCACCCAATGCACCTGTTACCTGAATGCTCTCTGTGATGCTGAGCCTGTGCTGTTAACATGTCATGTCCTGCATCACTGAACAGGGTCAGCTGTGATGTGACAGGTGCAGCGACAGACCAGGGAGCTCCCCCGGGTCGGCCGGCGGCAACCCCCCCCCCCCGGAGGACGGTCGTGGCATCAAAGCCTCACACTTACTCCATCTAGGAGGCGGGCGGGAGGTCAGCGTGTCCGGCGAGTGAGAGCTTCCTTCCTCCTTCTATGGATCACAGCGGCTTCCGCCGTGCATCTCCCTCCTCCTCCTCTTAGGCATCCAATAGGATCGCCTGTCCTTTCAGCCAATCAGGAAACGGGTATCAGACCCGCGCTCCCTGATTGGAGGCAATTCAGTGTTAGAATAGCAAATATTCATTCGCTTTTCTAACACACCTGGGTGGGCTAGGAGCACAATGCTCTGCGTCTGGAGCCCACCCTATTTTGAAGCCTATTAACCTCCCTGGCGGTATGATTATTTCAGATTTTAGGTGCTGAAAGCGGTACAATTTTTTTGCATGGAAATTTGGCGTTTTATATTGTAGGCCTGTAATTCTTAGGAATAACTCACTTAAATCTGTCCAAACCAGAGTCTAGTAGACATCCCGGGTATGATAAAGTTTGAAACACAAAATCATAATTAATATGTAGCGGGGCTTTGAAATTTAGGGGGATGTTTGAGTGGTAGTTGTGCTCAAACACATTATTTGATAGGGTTCAGTAAAACCCAATTTTAGCTGCAGACAGTATACTGGTGTGTAGATCCCCGTGGCCTGTTGGTGGCGCTGCCATCAGAAGCCAGGGTTGAACCGCTGGTACAGTGCTGTGCCTTGGATGTCCCCTGTCGGCGGTGGTATGGTGGGTGTGTTGGCCCGCTGTGCATCCCGGGAGGGGATATAAAAGGGGCAGACCCTGTCTGTCAGGGGTGAGTTCCCGGGGGTCCGACCTCGGGAGCGGGTGAGTTCCCGGGGGTCCGACCCTGGGAGCGTGTGATTCTGTTCATGGACACCCCAGGCACCTTTAGCTCTGGGGTGGAGTTCCTGGTTCGGTACACTGGCGGATCAGTCCCAGGCACCTTTAGCCCTGGGGCTGCAACTGGAGTCCTTGGGCTCAGCACCTTTGGCTGGGGCACACAGAGGATAGAGGAATCCCAGGGTGCTGCCTTGCGAGGAGACCCGTATCTTAGATGAGGAGGCCGGGGGTGGACCGTTCCGAGGGACTGGTGAGGAACTCACAGTGAAGGAAAGGGCCCGGTAACTCTCTGGAGGGATGTCATCTCCCTGAAAAAGGTCTAACGTTGCAACCAAGTTCACCAGGTCTGTGGCAGAGACCCAAGTTCACCAGGTCTGTGGCAGAGACCCAAGTTCACCAGGTCTGTGGCAGAGACCCAAGTTCACCAGGTCTGTGGCAGAGACCCAAGTTCACCAGGTCTGTGGCAGAGGCTGTGTGTATCTAGTTCGAGCATCATTCCGGCTGCTAGGGCCCACTCCATTGGGAGACTATCCGGATGGGCTGAGTCTACCTGAAGATATGGGTAGTGAATAAGAATTCATTTGTGCCTGGACCTATTCCCATACCTTTTGCTGTCCTGCTCTTCTTCCAACCTTCTCCTGTCCAGTTATCGTGCATAACAGAGAAAATAAACTCTAAGTTGGAGTTGCAATCGGTGTGGACCTTAAAGTTATTTTGGGAATAGAGACTTGTCTTTGTTACAGTGAAGACGGGAGCTATTCTCTGGGGGAACCTGATCACAGAGACCCAGGTACATTACACCGCTCAACCTCTTTATACAAGAGGGTACAGGCACGTAGCACGGTGTGCCTTTTTTTCCTGCTAAGGAGCCAAAAGCAGGAAAGGGGGTGGTGTCGCTACATATAATATAATAAATAACTATAAATAATTATAACAAAAAATAATGTAATTATAATAAAAATTATTCAATAATGTAATCAAATCAAAAACACAGAAATCTGTGCAGTTGCAGAATTGTCGCTGTCATTACTTTCAGTATTTTATGACGAATTTCACCACAAATCGCTATCGCTCAATTCTGCAAGTGATTCTAATTTATTATCGCTGTTTTCTAGCTGGTCTAAAACCACTTTTGATGTAAAGGGACACTTTTTGGTTGCTATGGACAATCTCCAGTTTCCAGGCAGAAAGAACCGTTTTTATAATATAAAAGTGCATGCAGGACACTGGACAAACCACTAGGGACAAAGGGGATGTGTATTTATTTGATATAGTATTGTAATCTGTAAGATTACACTGTACTGTATGTTTTGTGTGTTTTTTACTTTTTGAATTTGGCGCCGTGCTCCGTCCCTGTGTGTCACAACGCTCACAGGGAACGGAGCTCGGCACTGTGAATCGAGCGAGGAGACGGCTCGCAAACACAGCGGGGAGACATCGCAGGATCCAGCGGACAAGGTAAGTAACTTTCCCTGGATACTGCGATGCAGCCCCGAGTCTGGCTCGGGGGTTACCGTTTTTGGTATGAAAAATTCACCCCGAGCCACACTCGGGAATACCGCTAGGCAGGTTAAAGCCTTCGGCTCTAATAAGGTGCTTCAAAAAAATTCATGCGGCCGGCGTCATGAAAGGGGCTGGAGGCATGAATAGGGGGTGGCGGCAGCGGCGATGGAAAGGGGAAGTGAAGCCTGTGCGCCCTTAATGGACAGGCCATCCCTGATGCTCAGAATTACCTAGCTGCACTGTGGATGGAGTGTCCAGTATGGAGACTCTGGTCTCAGTGCTGCCCCCTACCTTATCTTCGTAAGTGCTGCCTTAGTTGCCCTCCTTGACAGCACAACCCAGCACATGCTCCTCAATACATGGAAATACCAGGTATTTTCTTTACTCCCATTGGCTAAACATAGTGGAAGTCAGAAGGAAAGGTAAGTATATACTATTGGCATGATTAGACAATAAAATAAAACTTGTTCCTTTGCCCTGCATAGGCAAAGCCCAGCTTTATCCATGTCCTAACTGGCTTTGTGGCAAATTTGAAAATAAAGCCTAGGTAAGCATAAAGGTAGGCTCTTGTCTCTACTTCATAGATTGCTTTTCTTTGATAAAAGCTATAGTACAACTTTTATTTTGTCTGATTGAGGTTTACAACCACTTTAATCCTTTAAAAAAGATGGACAAACATAGCAACCAGTCAGTTGTTGGCTTTCATTTGCTTATGTGCATTACACTAGAGCAGGGGTGTCCAAACTTTTTTGAAAGATGGCCAGATCTAATGAAGTGAACGTGCGCGAGGGCCGACCATTTTGCTTGACATTCTTTGAACCACAAAAATTTGGTGTAAATCTGTTCGTCCGAGCAATATATATATATATATATATAATATATACACACAATATATATTCTCTTCTTTATTCCCTGAGAAATCTGGCCTTTATCTCTTCTGTGGCCCCCCAAGCTCCGATCAGGGCAAGGATGAGCTTTTTGTTTTTTTTAAATTCTTATATATATTTTAATATTCGCTTTATATCCATTACAGTAGTAAACTTATCTTATCCCCTGAGAAATCCTTGAGTGCCTCTCACTGCAAGGATGACCTCGGGCGAGCCCGCTAGGACGCTGACAGCGTGCAGCTCTGCAGCCAATCACCGCCGCCAATCACAGGCACTGAGACACAGAGCTCTGCAGCTGTGGACCGGGAAATGACTCAGTGTCTGTTATTGGCAATGCGCGCTGTCAGCTTCCCAACGGGCTTTGGAACATGCCCCAGCAACACGCCCAGCTTCTCAGTGAGATGCGCTCAGGGATTAGAGAATATATATATATATATATATATATATATATATATATATATTTCTTTTAACCAAGCTCATCTTACCCTGTGCGGAGCTTGGGGGGCCACAAAAGTGATAAAAGCAAATTGCAAGTGGGGGCCGTATAAAACAGTGCCGCGGGCCGGACTTTGGACATACCTGCACTAGAGCTTACGTAGAAACTGTACTCTTTTATTTAGTGCTCTTCTGGGAATTAAACAACCATAGCTGACTTTTGGGTGCAAGCCAACATACAAGCATTTAAGGGGTCTTTACTAACGTTGGTCTGTACTCTCCGACTAAAGAAATGTAACAAAGGTCTATGTAACAAAGGTCTTCTTCTATGATAGGCAGGCATGTACTGGCCATCGGGACAACCGAGAGTTTCCTGGTGGGCTGATGGCTCAGTGGGCCGGTTTCAATCCCAGCCTGTCAAAGTACTGGCTGTGTGGCTCGCGCAGCCATTAATTTGAGCACTGCTGTACTGCCCAGTGGCGTCGCTAGGGGGTGGATTTTGGGGCTATAGCCCCGAATCTGGAGCTCATAGCCCCGAGTCTTTCAGAGACGGCCGTGGCCTCTCTGCAGCCGGACCGCGAGTGCGGTGGGCAGCACCAGAGAGCAGGCTAGCAGCACGGGAGAGCAGAGTAATGACATCATCTCTCACCGCCCACCCTGCATCATCAAAGTTCTGCTCTCGCTGTGCAACCATGGGCAGCAGAGAGATGATATCATCTCTCACTGCCTGCCCTCTCTCTGGTGACCCTGATCTAAGGAGCGGCTCTCTGGACATCTGAGGTAAGGAGGGGCTCTCTGGGGACCCTAATGTAAATGGGGGGCTCTCTGACTACCCTGATGTAAGTAGGGGGCTCTCTGTGGACCCTGATTTGAGTGGGGGGATCTCTGGGGACCCTGATGCAAGGGGGAGGCTCTCTGGGGACCCTGATGCAAAGGGGGCTCTCTGGGGACCCTGATGTAAGCAGGGGATGCTCTCTGGAGACCCTAATTTAAGTAGAGGCTCTCTGGGGACTCTGATGTAAGGAGGGGCTCTCTGGGGACCCTGATGAAAGTGGGAGGAGCCTCTCTGGGGACCCTGATGCAAGGGGGGCTCTCTGGGGACTCTGAGGTAAGGAGGGGCTCTCTGGGGACCCTGATGTAAGTGGGGGAGGCTCTCTGGGGACCCTGATGTAAGCGGAGGCTCTCTGGGGACTCTGATGTAAGGAGGGGCTCTCTGGGGACCCTAATGTAAGGTGGTGCTCTCTGTGGACCCTGATGTAAGTTGGGGGGCTCTCTGGGGATCCTGATGCAAGGGGGGCACTCTGGGGACTCTGAGGTAAGGAGGGGCTCTCTGGGGACCCTGATGTTAGTGGGGGAGGCTTTCTGGGGACCCTGATGCAAGGGGAGGCTCTCTGGGGACTCTGATGTAAGAGGGGCTCTGATGTAAGGAGGGGCTCTCTGGGGACCCCGATGTAAGGGGGCTTTCTGTGGACCCAGATGTAAGGGGGGCTCTCTGGGGACTCTGATGTAAGGGGGGCTCTGATGTAAGGAGGGGCTCTCTGGGGACCCCAATGTAAGGGGGCTCTCTGGGGACCCCGATGTAAGGGGGCTCTCTGTGGACCCTGATGTAAGGGGGGCTCTCTGGGAACCCTGATGTAAGGGGGGCTCCCTGGGGACCCAGATGTAAGGGGGGCTCCCTGGGGGCTCTGATGTAAGCAGGGGCTGTCTGATGTAAGGGGGGACCACGATGTAAGGGGGGCTCTCTGGGGACCCTTATGTAATGGGGGGCTCTCTGGGGACCCTGATGTAAGGGGGGCTCCCTGGGGACCCTGATGCAAGGGGGACTCTCTGGGGACTCTGAGGTAAGGAGGGGCTCTCTGGGGACCCTTATGTAAGTGGGGCAGGCTCTCTGGGGATCCTGATGCAAGGGGGGCTCTCTAGGGACTCTGATGTTAGTAAATAATAAAAGAGGTGAGTGAGGATGTTTTTTTGGACAATTGCGTATAGTTTTTTTTTTTTTTTTTTCCTCAAAGAAGTTTTTATTGTAACACAAAGAAAGAAAAACATTACAGTTTACAAAAAAAAAAAAAAAAATACACCAGCAACCATCTGCATATAATACACAAAGACATAACAACAACTGTCATAAGTTCCGAACCTTAATGTTCAGTGGTTCAATCAGCACAAACTTCACTCAGTTTTTCATGGAATGGGAAACCACCAGATACCGTCAGCCACCAGCGTCTTACACAAATCAATTGCGTATAGTTTACATACTGTTTTTGGGCATGTTTGCAAAATTAAAGTTGGCGGTCTGGATGAAGTCCAGGGACAAATTTTTGTCCCAGTCCAGCCCTGATAATAGGTGCTGGTTTGGTGTAACAATCAAATAAAAAGTTGGCTGTCCCTTGTGGTTGAAGGTCATTCTGATAATGGTGTCCATTCATGCTTTGACTTTATTATCTGATCATTGCACGATTGGATCAAAAGGATTGAATAGGCAAAACTGTCAATAAATTTAAGTTTGATTTACATTGGATTCGATCAAACTGAATTGATCAGTCAAGAAGGAAAGTTATCTAACAAAATTTCATCATTCTGCAGCCCTAAGATGCTTGTTCATGAATTCAGTTTTATTTTAATTGATCAGATTATGGGATTGTATGATAAAAACAGAGATGCGATCAATATCTTTCAATCTATCAAAATCCACTTCCCCTCGTGTTTCATATTGATTAAAGAGTAAATTCACTTTTCTTGAGAAAAAAACGTTCCCTCTGGGTGATCTATGTATATTGCAGAGATTTTAACAAACTTTGTTGCAGATTCCTAAGTTTTGTTATTCTGAAGAAATCACTGTATGTTTGTCGGTGTCCATGTGGGAAAGAAAATTGAATGCCTTGTACACACGATCGGATTTTCCGTCGGGATAAACTTGAAATTCCGTGCATACACACTGACACACCAAATTACGACCGTCAAGAACGCAGTGACGTACAACACTACGACAAGCCCAGAAAAATTAAGTTCAATGCTTCCGAGCATGCGTCGACTTGATTCTGATAGAATTTTTTTTGGTCGGAAAAAAAGAGAACATGTTCTCTTTCTAATTCCGTCAGAATTTCCGATGGAAAAAGTTAGATGGGGCACAGACACGGTCGGAATATCCGATGAAAAAATTCCGTCTGACTTTTTTCATCGGAAATTCCGACCGTGTGTACAAGGCATTATGGGAGTGGTTTCATCATTATCTACCAGCTGTTGCACCTACAGGGCACTAATGAGGGAAGCTGTTGGGCCTGCATCCCTTTATGCTCTGGACACACGATGAGATTATCGTACGAATGATGGTCCGTTTTTTTTTTGCATGATAATCTCAGATCGAATCTGATGAGTTTACTAAAGTCCCAAAAGTTCTTGTACAACAGAATAAAAATTCGGAGGTGATGTCATGTGTTGTAATGCATTTGTATTGCATTTTTGAACGGCAGCTGTACTGATTAAACGATAATTGTACAATCTGGCATCGTACAAATTTTTTTTTTCGTGCACGTCCGATCAAATAATATTGAATGAACTGTCCTGATTGGCTCTCGAAAGCTCTGTACTAATGATCATATTATTTTACGATCGCTCCGATATAGGCATTTTTCATACGATTTTTTGGTCGTGTGTACCGGGCATTAGACATGTTCCTATCGGAAGTATCTCACCAAAAATTATATTTTTATTGTAGGGGATGCCAAAAATCTGACGTGTATCTTAGAGTCCATTCACATTGAGCCGCTCATAGCGTCGGCGGTAAAACTATGCTATTTTTACCGCCGACGCTATGGGCGGATTTGCGGCGCATTTCGGCCGCTAGTGGGGCGGTTTTACCCCCCGCTAGTGGACGCGAAAGGGTTAAAACCACCTGCAATGCGCTGCTGAAGCAGCGCATTGCGGGCGGTATAGCAACGCTGTCCCATTGATTTCAATGGGCAGCAGCGGTGAAGGAGCGGTAAACACACCGCTCCTAAGATGCGGCTAGCAGGACTTTTTTTACCGTCCTGCTAGCGCAACGCTCCAGTATGAAAGCCCTCGGGGCTTTCACACTGAAGTGAATGTGACAGCTGTGACAGGGCGGATTGTAGGCGCTATTTTTAATGCTATAGCGCCTGCAATACGCTCCAGTGTGAAAGGTGTCTCCGTGTAGACTTCTGGGAAAATCAGTGAGCCAATCACACAAGCAGGAAACAATGTTTCTGGGGGGGGGGGGGGCGTTCTGTACAGATTCTGTATACAGAACACCTCCAGGTTGCCAAATTGCATTTTACAGAAAATTACAGAGCTGCAGATTGAAAAGGAAAGGTAATTTTTAATAAGATTCAATTACAATATTGTGTGTATATGCCATATTATTTTTCCTTTATTTGCAATTTTTTCCCCACAAAAGTGGAGTTAGCCCTTAAATTGTTACCCCTTAAGGTGGATGTAAACCCAAAATTATATATATATTTTTTTTTTTTGCAGTCACAATGTAGAGTATAAGATTTCCTATCATTTGTGCCAGGTTTTGCCACAAAGAGTTAATCCAGCTCTGAGCAATCCTCTTTTATTGTTCAGTAAGATAAAACGGACAAACAGAGTTACCTTTGTCTGTTCCGCCCCCTTGCTTTGAGTGACAGGTTATTTACATATCTCATGCACTCGCTTTAGACAGGCATTATTTTTTAATTCCCACCCCCACTCCTTTTCTGAAGTCATGTGGTTACTTTTCTGGATTTTGAATGGATGTTAGTGATCATAGCAGAAGGAATACACAGGAGAAAATGCATGTTGACAAGGGGAGTGTAGAGGTGGGCGGGGAGTCTACTGACATCACGACTCCACCCACCGAGCTCCAGACAACAGATCCACCCACAGAATCTTCAGTTTTTCAGTTCTTATAACAGACAGAGGGGAGACATTTGACAGATAAGGATACATGCAGGAGGCATCTATATCCTTATAGATCAGCACTAGGGCAGTAGTTTAGAAAGAATGAGAGTGGCTTTACATCCACTTTAATGTTGACTATAGATCAATTATTCCTATTGAGAGATTGATCAGAAAATAAATCGATCATTTATCGAACCGTGTATGGCTACCATAAAGATGGAAAGAGCAGCTGATCTGTAACCCCGAGGAAAGTGAGTAGACAGGAACTAAAGAGCTGACAATCAAATGATAATACATAACATGACAAGCTTTATGCGCAGACCCTCGCAAGCAAGAAAAAGAGTCAGTACAACATGGCCGACCATGACATCATAACTACCGACAAACTCCAATCCACCACATTTATTTAGAAATGTGTTTTCGGCTGACAGGTCCACTTTTTACGTGGTCGGTAATTTCAAATTTTGTGCATAATAAAGAAAAGCTATAAAATAAAGGCTTTTCTCAGCAATTCTATTTACTCTTCACACTAAGAAAACAAACGTTCTAATTTTGTCTGCTTATAAGGTCAGTTTTTCTATCATTGCACAGGCTATCAGAAAAAAAAAAAGCCTTTTATTGTTTCTCAGGATTAAATAAACATTCTGTCTGCAGAAGATGCCCAGCAGCCGGCTTTGGTAAAAAGAATCCTCTAAGAAGAAAAATTGTATTTTTAAATAATGAGGACTAATTTTTAAAGGGGCAGTGCGGTAATAAATCCCAAACCGTAAATGTATTATGTTGCAGCTTACCAATCATTAGATGTGGTGGCTGCATCAGTTTTCTTTCTGTTTTCCTCTAGTAATTTGGCCAGTAGCATACCTCCTGTATTAGTGAGACACTACTCTGGATAAATGAGCACAGGAGGTACAGCAGACCGCAGCATTATCAGTCTGGGGGAGGGGAGAGTTAAATGTATTAGCAGGTTTAGAACAAATTGAAGCCAAACTCCAGCTCACACTTTATAAGTTACAGCAAACCGTTTTCATTTTGGGATAAAGGTTTTGCATCATTTTAATCACCTCTGCCAGTGTTAAGAGGTTTGTCTTATCCATGTAGACTAAGGCTTGACAAATCCCAGGCGCCAGGTCACCATGGCGACTAGAAATTGCATCCTGGCGCCCGGGCTTTTGCCAGGACATTTACTGTTGCAGGGGTGCACAATTTCTATCACCCGACGCCCAGGATATGTAGTCCGGTATTCCAGGCTTTGCTTGCCCAGGGCTGGCAAAGCGGGCGCCGCAGGGTGGAAGGGAGAGAGGAGAGCGTGTCAAGTTCCTGACCTGGAAGCGACATGTATGAAGTCAATTCTGGATCCCCATTGACAGTTTGCCTGGCCACCATGACCGGGAATGAATGCAATGCAGTGCAATCTTCACTGTATTACATTCAGTGGAGCACAGGGAAAGACATCTGCCACCCAAAAATCATCACATAGGGGACTTTTTGTCCCCTATGTGATAAAAAAAATAAGTTAAAGTGGTTGTAAAGGCAGATGTTTTTTTTACCTTCATGCATTCTATGCATGAAGGTAAAAACATTCTGTGTGCAGCAGCTCCCCTAATACTTACCTGAGCCCCCTCTCGATCCAGCGATGTACACAAGAGCCTTGCCTCTCTGGGGACACGTACTCATGCTGTCAATCACAGCTGGTGAGCCAATCAGGAGACGGAGGGGGTGTTGCTGAGCCGTGGCTCCGTGTGTGAATGGACACACAGAGCCGCAGGTCAAGAGCTTGGGTGCCCCCACAGCAAGCTGCTTGCTGTGGGGGCACCCGGTAAGAGGGAGGAGCCAGGAGCGCTGGAGTGGGACCCGAGAAGAGGAGGATCTGAGCTGCTCTGTGCAAAACCACTGCACAGAGAAGGTAAGTATAACATGTCTGTTTTTTTGTTTTTTTAAACAAGACTTTAATATCGATTTAAGTAAAAAAAAAAAAATGTAATTGTAAAAAATGTAAGTTACACCCAAGCACATAGAATCCCCCCCCCCCCCAATATACGCACCAACGTAAACGCATGCTCGGTTTGAACTTCAGCATGTCGTCCCACCATGTCTAGATACATTGAGTTGCTGCCATGTGATTGGCTGATTAGCAATTTGTGTTACCAAGCAATTGAACAGGTGTGCCTAATAAAGTAGCCAGTGGATGTATATATATTTGTGGCCTTAATTGTTCCTTGACAACTATCCCATTGCCCAAGTGTAGAAGATGCTACAGTCACATTGCCTCCCCCTCTTGAACTGTTAAGGCAGGCAAACAAAACGTTCCATGATGTCAGATGTCCCCTTGGTGCTAATGAGTCTGCTGGTATTAGAGAGCACACCAAGGATCAGCACAAAGTGGCGTCCAAACGGGTAGTTTATTGCATGATCACAACACAAGAAAAGTGCAACATTTCGGAGTCACGCAGGACCCCTTCGTCAGGCATGTGATAAATGTGGGGTAACAGTGAAAAGAATTTAAATAACCATCAACCAATCAGAAAAGAAAGAAAACCAAAGCTCCTCCCACCCCAAATAGGTATGACGTCACAAATCCCGCCAGAAAAAACTCAGAAAGTTGGCATAATTACACAGATTCAAAAAATGGATGAAAATAAAGGGGTTAACAAAGTAACACATTAAAACTGCCTGTGAATTGTCATGTAGGTTTTGATACTGTGCATAGTGGGTCACTGTAAAGAAGGGCCCGTTGCTGGGAACATCAATATGCAGCGCGCGATCTAGATATCGATCAGCGCCAGTGCAGGTATCAGTGATTGCTCACCACAACTGCGATCGCCGACTGTGCATGCGCGATGCGGCGATAGTAACCAGGCAAAGGGGACACTGTAGTGCCGGGGGCCGCCGATGCCATGGAGAGGTATGACGAACCTTGGCTAGAAACAGATAGAGTCGCCCTATCTAAAACAGAGGAGGACAGGAGGATCGATCTTAACAAACCTTTGGCAGCCATTTTGTCAAACACAGACATCAAATACATGAACTAAGGGGTATGGTTATTTAAATGCTTTTCACTGTTACCCCACATTTATCACATGCCTGATAAAGGGGGCCTGCGTGACTCCAAAACGTTGCACCTTTCTTGTGTTGTGATCATGCAATAAACTACCCGTTTGGACGCCACTTGTGCTGATCCTTGGTGTGCTGGCAAATATCTACTCCGTGACTTGAACCAGTATCCAGCTGGTTGTTACTACAGCACCCTATTTTTGAGAGCTTATACCAGGAACGTGTGCGATGGGAATATGAAACATTGCTGGTATAATGCCGCGTACAGACGATCGGACATTCCGACAACAAAACCGTGGATTTATTTCCAACGGATGTTGGCTCAAACTTGTCTTGCATACACACGGTCACACAAATGTTGTTGGAAATTGCGAACGTCAAGAACGCGGTGACGTACAACACGTACGATGAGCCGAGAAAAATTACGTCCAATAGCCAGTGCGGCTCTTCTGCTTGATTCAGAGCATGCGTGGAATTTTGTGCGTCGGAATTGTGTACACACGGCACGGAATTTCCGACAACAAGTTTTGTTGTCGGAAAATTTGAGAACCAGCTCTCAAATTTTTGTTGTCGGAAATTCTGACAGAAAATGTCCGATGGGGCCTACACACGGTCGGAATTTCCGAACGAAAGCTTCCATCGAACATTTGTTGACGGAAATTCCGAGCGTGTGTACGCGGCATTAGAGCCTCAGGTTTTCTTTGCTAACTATCTGATTGCCCTAGTGTAGAAGATACCCCAGTCATGTTGCCTCCCCTTCTGGCACTGCTAAGGCAGGCAACTGACCAGTCCACAGTGTCAGGTGCCCACTTGAAGCTAAAGCGCCTGCTGGTATTGGGGGTCAACTCAACTGGTTTTATTATATCACACTGTTGTTATCTCGTAAAACAGGCAATATTGGTCTGAAAAAACACAATTACACATTTCAAAATTGGCACTGGAGGATAAAACACCCAGGAATAGTTGTATTAAAATGAGTTTCATTTTTATTTTTTTACACTTACAATTCGGGGAGTATGCAGGTAAGGTTTAGAACATATGTTTGTTGTACAGCTTTTTGTTAGGTGTTTGCAATCAACAATCAAAATGGCCCAATGAATAGCAGGGTCTCGTTTGCTCACAATCTGGCAAATGGCCTGGTTTGAGTGTTGGATACCATTACAGAATGCAATTTCTTTCTACGAAATGCAAAATGTAAAAAAATCAGCTTTGCAGGTAAACACAGAAAAATATGTACAGTATACTACTAAAGTGCCCTGTAGTCTGGCTAATGCACTGGCAGTGGCAATAAAGTGTAGTATTACTCTGAATGACATTTCTATTGAGTAACTGACGTCAACAAGCGTCCACTTTGCTGCCAAGTAACTACCTGTTACTCACCAGACTCCTATATTAGTAATGTTAGAAGAACATTGACATTGTGGTGACTAGTGTGAATCTCAGAAATTCAAAAGAACACTGGCATTTTAGGGATTGAAAAATTACACTGAGAACACTTAGAGAAATAGAACTGGAATCCTGCTCCAACCCTTACATATCGAGTTGGATTAATACTTGCTGTCAATATAGGTGAACTATCTTCTGTTGTCCACCTACACATCGAGTAGACTGGTGAGCCTCAGTATTACACTAACAAGGTTAGAAGTCACAGACACACGGGACAGAGAGATTAAAAGACACAATCTGCCCTCTACTTTAGTACACCTGGAACTGTCAACAAGAAAAGTGGGGATTACTGTCACCTGATCTGCTAGAAGTAGGGATCTATGTATGCAGCCTTAACTCCACACTCCACTATTCCACCCACTAAAATGCTTCAAACTGAGATAGGAACAGAGATAATCCAGTCAGTTTGAAGTGATATTAAAGGCAACAGTTTAAAACCTATAATTCATAAGAATATGTTACTGACAGTCAGCAACATGTGTGGATGGCTGTAGGCTGCCCCTGACTGCCCCGCCACCATGGGCCATGGACTGTGTCGGTTTTGCAGTCAAATGTATTCTTGCCTGTACTATAACTAATGCTAAATAGCATGGAATCCCAACCTAACAGTGGCCACTTTTCTCCTTGGTCATGAAACAGCAGCTTGCTTATACACACTGAGCCCTCCATAGTAAGCAATTTAGGGAGGAAGACAAAAAATGTCACACCAATTTTAAAGTAGAATCCCGAGATTTACCTAACTACTCTTAAAAATGCTTCCTCCCCCCTCATAACACCTGTACTGCACATGCACAGTAACTCAAGTAAGGGTGATGCTGTTATACCAAGACACCACCCAGAACACAGCATTGTCCCAGAAAATCCTGGACAGTTGGCATCTACGAGAGTGGTGACACAAGGTCAGAGTGAAGAACTAGTGAGATCTGCAAGAGACACTGGAGACTGACTCTCTTGGAAATGTTGGTTGGTTGAGTATCACTGTCTTCCGGGGACCAGTTCTAGTGTTTAGAGCAACCTTTCTAAACCAGGGGTCCGTAGAACCCTAGGGTTTCTCAAGAGGTTGCTAGGGGTTCCTTGAACTGTGGCTGATTAACCTCCTATTTGGTGATGCCTGCATAGTTTTGGGGCCAATGCTACCTGGCAGAACCAACAACATGACACCAATGACCTTTTCGGTTGTCTGCAAGGGGGGCAATCTTCCCAATGGCCACCAATGTTAGGGGCCTTTTTCCCACTGACCACCAATATAAGGAAATTCTTCCCACTGGCCATCAATGTGAAGGGCATTCTTCCCACTGACCACCAATGTAAGGAGCATTCTTCACACCGGCCACCATTGTAAAGGGCATTCTTCCCACTGACCACCAATGTAAAGAGCATTCTTCACACTGGCCACCATTGTAAAGGGCATTCTTCACACTGGCAACCAATGTAAGGGAAATTTTTCCAATGCCCAGCATTGTAAGAGGCCTTTTTCCACAGGCTACCAATGAATTTGTTTTAGCTGGGGTTCCCTTGAGACCTGATAATTACTTCAAGGGTTCCACTGGAGTAGAAAGGTTGAGAATGGCTGGTTAGATAGAGTAATACTCTGTGGCACCTGCATCAGATAAGGAGAGTATTTACTGCTTTCTTTAAAAGTTATCAGCTGTTTTAGCATACGGTAATGTCACAGGATCACTCTACACCTATAATTATAATGACAAAAAAAAAGCCAAAAAACACTACTATCATTCCACTAGTGAGACCGAAATTATACAGAAAATTCTAAGTGCCAGGATACATGGCAGCAATTCTTTCATGCTGAAAACCCTGGGGCCCAAATTATATCACTGACTGATCAGCACTGACAGATATAAGAAACCAGCATGTGATTCTCTTTGCCGGCAACCACAGAAAAGTTGAATATCAGTTTTACATGGAATAGGCTAAATTAGACTAAACCTGTCTAAAAATCCTCAGTGCTTGGCTGTTGTGCTGATCATCTGGCTTCTGGACTTTGAGTAAAGGTCCCAGAGCAAATATCAAGCAGATCAAAGAAGTCCTTTTCTGCATACTTGTCCCAAGTCAATACTGACAGCACAACAGCCAGGCAACTAACATTTTTAGAACAAGCAGGCAGCAATGACAGACTCAATGCTTTTTTCACAAGTGTATTTTAATTTTGATTAAACTGACAACTACCTAAACATCGTTTAAAATGTTATTACAATTGCATTGCATAAAATGTAGATTAGCTAAATTTTACACAGCTATTTCCATAGGAAAATATTTTATTATACCCGGCGGTTACATGAGCAGTAACAGACAAGGTAGAAAAAAAAAATCTGGCAGACCAAAAAAAGGAAAAATAAAGCTAAAATTAAACACCTGAATTTCTCGGAAGATACATGTCAACACTAATTCACACATTTTATCTCCACTGCTGAAAAGCTGCACTTCCCTGTGCACAGGCAGCGGAATGACAGCTACAAGACCTGAACTAATCAATCTCACCGTATGGCTATGATGGGAATATTCTGACAATCCGCATACATCACCAGACCAACCAGACAGATCCGGGAGCAACAGATAGATACATTACATACAGTTATAGTAGAGTGACCTATATTTGTCCATAGATGTTTGTCTGTCTATCTATCTATCTACAGGGGTTGGACACAATTATGGAAACAAGTATGGTAAAAGAACGCAATCGTTACCCAATATGGTGTTGGACCACCTTTGGCATCCAAGACGACCTAAATTCTCCTGGGAATTGACAAATATAAGTCTTGAATGGTGGATAATGGAATCTGATGCAACCCTTCATGAAAAAATCCGGGTCACAATCCTGCGTGTTGTCCTTTTGTTTCTTTCAGTTAGTTGACCATGTCCACCGCGCTTATGCTTATCAGACGTCGGTTCCCCGGAAACTGTATACGCCATCATAACCTTTGATACTGTACCTCGCGACACCACAAATAAAATGACAACTTCCGTCAAAGAGGCACCAGCTAAGCGGGCACCAACAATTTGCCCTCTGAGACTAAGTAAGCTCTGACATGACTCCGTATTACTAGCAGCGCATGCAGTGAATGACGAAAGTGAGGCTTCCCACCTGTTAGCTGGGTGTCTCATCACACAGCAGAAGCAAAAGAATGTTACATTATATCCGCTTTCAATGCAAAACATGTTGCCACTTTCACACCTGGGTGATTGGGGGGTTGGGGAGGGTTGACGAAGGACAACTTATGTTGCCCGCTTTACAGTATAGGAGCAACAAAAAAAAAACAATCATGTTTAAGGGACTTTTCAAGTGTTACAATGATGAACCACAGACTTACACAAAAATATAAATTCATAAAACCATATTTTATTAGTACAAAAGTGAAAACTCAAAAACTCATAACAAAATAAGATTTACTAAAAGCCCACATATATTCAAGTTTGAGATAAAGGCATTTAATATCTTCAGTCTTTTCTACTGCCACAAAAAAACCCTAAAGCCCTGTACACACGATCGGTTTTACCGATGAAAACCGTCCGATGGATTTTTATCATCGGACAAACCGATAGTGTATGGGACCCATCAGTCTTTTTTTCCATTCGTTTTAAAAAATAGAACATGTTTTAAATTTTTCTGATGGATCAAAAACCGATAGCAAATTCCTATCGTCTATGGGCAAGTCCATTGGATAAAAAACCCATGCATGCTCAGAATCAAGTCAACGCATGCTCAGAAGCATTAAACCTAATTTTTCTCGGCTCATCGGAGTGTTTTACGTCACCGCGTTTGGAACGGTCGGTTTTTTGACTGATGGTGTGTAGGCAAGACTGATGGAAGTCAGCTTCATCAGATTTCCGATGGACAAAACCATCGGATTAGAATCCATAGGATATCCGATCGTGTGTACGAGGCTTAAGGCTGGATTCACACCTATGCATTTTTTTGTGATTTTTTCATTTTGCAGATTTGCACTACAGAATGTGTTCCATAGGAAACCATGTAAAATGGACTGTAGTGAAGAGCTGCAAAATGCAAAAAGCACTAAAAATGCATAGGTGTGAATCAGGCCTAAGAGGACCTTACCATACAAGATTTTGTGCACTTTACTGATAGTAAATGTCCAAGAATCTTATATACTCTGAACCAAATGGTGAAACTCAACAGGTTTCTCACACTCTTGCATCTGTCTTGTCAGGTGAGTAAATATATTGTATAATTCAATATATGAGGATCCAAATGGGTAAAACATCTAAACCCAATGGGGTAGGGGAATTATTTTTTCCCATGTTTAACTGGGAGCTTGGAATTTGTATTTTTGTGCAAGTGTGTGGTTCAATAAATGTATTTTTTGAGCCTATATACAACTAAGTGCAATGTGGTGCTGGTTCAAACCTATATTGTTACATAGTTCCATAGTTAATCTGGTTTAAAAAAAGTCCATTCAGTTCAATCAACAGAGAAAAAAAAAAGAGAAAGAAAACCAACACACTCAAATAGAAAAACCTCCATATACAGGTGCATCTAAAATAATTAGAATATCATCCAAAAGTTTTTTTTTTTTCTGTAATTCAATTCAAAAAGTGAAACTCATATTATATAGATTCATTACACACAGAGTGATATATTTCAAGCATTTCTTTATTTTAATTGTGATGATTATGGCTTACAGCTAGTGAAACCCCCATATTCAGTTTCAGAGGAGGCTCTTTAATTAGGCAAATTAGGCGACCGCCTAAGGCCTCGCACTCACAGGGGCCTCGCAGCCACCTAATTTGCCTGTGATCAGGGGCATAGTCTCGGCATTGCGGCAAACTCCTGACCAGCTTGCCACACATTGCTGGTACCTACCGGTACCTTGGATGCTCAGGAAACCGGACCGCTGATCTGCCCACACGGGTAGCATTGATCGCTTCCTAAAGCCACAACAACCGGGAGCATTTTTCCAAGATGTCGCCGTACTGGCGCCAATGCAGCTGCCATTTTTATTGCTTGAATTATTTTTCCCATTATGGGCTTGAGTGGGGCCTCATGCCTAAGTTTTGCCTAAGGCCTCACAAAGCCTAGAGCCGCCTCTGTTCAGTTTATCTGATAAAATTGGATTACATAAAGCCAATTAAAAAAATTGATTTTTAATACAGAAATGTTGGCTCACTGAAAAGTATTTCCATGTAAAGTATAGAATGCACTCAATACTCGTACAGGGCTCTTTTTGAATTACTTCATCAATGCGGAGTGGCATGGAGGTGATCAGGCTGTGGCACTGCTGAGGTGTTATGGAAGACCAAGTTGCTTTGATAGCGGCCTTCAGCTCCTTTGCATTTTTGGGACTGATGTCTCTTATATTTGCTAGCCAATCAAGCACAGTGATACCATGATCAATAAACCAGGTATTGGTACTTTTAGCAGTGTAGGCAGGTGGCCTGCTGGAAAATGAAATCGGCATCTCCATAAAGCTGGTCAGCAGAGGGAAGCATGAAGTGCTCTATAATTTCCTGGTAGAGGCCCGTGCTGAATTTGGACTTGATAAAACACAGTGGAGCAACACCAACAGTAGACATGGCTCCCCAAATCATCACTGACTGTGGAAACTTCACACTGGACCTCATGCAACTTGGATTCTGTACCTCTCTACTCTTCCTGGAGACTCTGGGACCTGGATTTTCAAATGAAATGCAAAATGTACATTTATCCTGAAAAGAGGACTTTGGACCACTGAGCAACAGTCCCGTTTCTTTTCTCCTTAGCCCACGCAAGACGCTTCTGACGTTGTCTCTGGTTCAGGAGTGGCTTGACACAAGGAATGCAGCAGTTGTAGCCCATGTCCTGGATGCATCTGTGTGTGGTGGCTCTTGAAGCACTGACACAAGCCATAGTCCACTCCTTGTGAATCTTCCCAAAATTCTTGAATGGCCTTTGCTTTACAATCTATTCAAGGCTGCGGCTATACCTGTTGCTTGTGCACCTTTTTTTATCACACTTTTTCCTTCCACTCAACCCTTCATTAATATGCTTGGATACAGCACTCTGTGAAAAGCCAGCTTCTTTAGCAATGACCTTTTGTGATTTACCCTCTTTGTGGAGGGTGTCAATGACTGTCTTCTGGACAACTGTCAAGTCAGCAGTCATCCCCATGATTGTGTAACCTACTGAACCAGACTGAGAGACCATTTAAAGGCTCAGGAAACCTTTACAGGTGTTTTGAGTTAATTAGCTGATTAGTCTGTGACCCATGAGTCTACAATATTGAACTTTTTTTAACTACTTCCCACCCGGCCACTGTATATATACGGCCGGGTGGGCGCTCTCTCCTTCTGAGTGGACGTTCAGGAACGTCCTTCAGAAGGAGGGGGACCGCACGTGCGCGTTCCCGCGCAGCGGCACGATCCCGATGCACGCGTGTCACCCGGACACAGCGCATCTCGATTCGGCAGGAGGGCTCTGTGATTGGCCCTCCTGATCACATGACGGCCGTGTCCAATCACAGCCGTCATGTGATGTAAACAGAGAGCCGGTTGCTAGGCAATCAGCTCTCCTCTCCTCATACAGAAGTCGTCGGTGAGGAGAGGAGAGCGGATCGCTGCAGCTGGCTGGTGATCAGTGAGTATGAGCTGTTTTTTTCAGCTTTTTACTCACTGATCACCAGCCTAGTGTCCCCACATAGTGTAAAACACAAACATGTCCCCAAAATACATGTTTCCACACACACACATGTCCCCACATAGTAAAAACACCTGTCCCCTACATATGTGACAGTAAAATCATATGTCCCAATGATCATTTGCACACATATGTCCGTGATCACCTGCGCACATCTGTACATGATCATTTGCGTACATATGTCCGTGATCACACGAACCAATTATTATACACTTAACGGATTTTTTTTTACCAAAAACATGTAGTAGAATACATTTTGGCTTAAATTTATAACAAAATTCAATTTTTTTGGATTTTTTTTTAAATAGAAAGACGAAAATATACATTTTTTTTCCAAATTTCCGCTCTTTTTTCGTGTATATCGCAAAAAATAAAAAATGTAGTCGTGAATAAAAACCACCAATAGAAAGCTCTATTTGTGTGAACAAAATGATAAAAATTTCATTTGGGTAGAGTGTAGCATGACCGCGCAATTGTCATTGAAAATGCGAGAGCACTGAAAGCTGAAAATTGGTCTGGGAAGGAAGGGGGCTAAAGTGCCCAGTATTGATGTGGTTAAATATTCAAATTTTCTGAGATACTGAATTATGGGGTTTCACTAGCTGTAAGCCATAATTATCAAAACTAAAATAAACAAATGCTTGAAATATATCACTCTTTGTGTAATGAATCTATATAATATGTGAGTTTCATTTTTTTAATTGAATTACTGAAATAAATCAACTTTTTGATAATATTCAACATTTTTGAGATGCACCTGTGCACTACCCTATACCCACAGTTGATCCAGAGGAAAGCAAAAAAACACAATAAAGCAAGATCCAATTTGCTCCAGCAGGGAAAAAAATTACTTCTTGATCCCCTAAACGGAAATTGGCTATTTTCTGGATCAACTTTACCTATAAATGTCAGTATTCAGTTATGTGCATTTAGGAAAGAATCCAGGCCTTTCTTAAAACAATCTACTGAGCTGGCCAGAATCAGCTCTTGAGGGAGTCTATTCTACATTTTCACAGCTCTTACTGTGATGAAGCCTTTCCGTATTTGGAGATTAAATTTCTTTTCCTCCAGACATAAAGAGTGCTCCACTTGTCCTCTGTGATGACCTTAAAGTGTATAACTCAACACCGAGTTCACTATATGGAACACTTACATTATGCATTTATACATATTGATCATATTGCCCCCTTAATCTCCTCTTCTCATGAGAGAATAAATTCAGTTCCTCTAATCTGTCCTTACAGCTAAGCTCCTCCATGCCTCTTATCAGTTGCCCTTCTCTGCACTTCCTCTGTTCCCCAATATCCTTTTTGTGAACTGGTGCCGAAAACTGACTGCATATTCCAGATGAGGTCTTACTAATAATTTGTACAGAGGCAACATTATATCTCTCTCTCTGGAGACCATACCTCTCTTAATACAAGAAAGGATTTTGCTCGCTTTGGAAACCGCAGCTTGGCATTGCATTCTATTATCTACCAGAACACCCAGATCCTTCTCCACTATGGATTCCCCCAGTTGTACTCCCCCTAGTATGTATGATGTATTCATATTCCTAGCCCCCAAGTGCATAACTTTACATTTAGCAACATTAACTCCTTCCCGCAGAGCGTACGCACATATGCGGCCTCGGCTTTCAGGGGTTATACCGGGATGATGCCTGCAGCTGTAGGCATCATCCCGGTACCGGTTTTTAAAATGGGTGGTCGGCTCTTTAGGGATAACAACCGATGCAGATTAAAGCCGCTCGGCTGTTATACCGGAGGAGCAAGATGGGACTCCAGCCGCCTTCCGCCACTCTTACCGGGCCTCCCGTCCCACCAGGACTTCCGCCGGCTAGAGAGAGACTAGCACAAAGCCAGAAACGGCTTCGTTCCAGTCTTCTCTCTGTAAACACGGAAGCAATTTCACAAAGTCACTTCCGGTTAACTCGGTGCCAATGGCGCCAGTTTTTAAAAAAGTGACAGTATTCAGAATCACAGTTTTTGGTGATTCTGAATACTTTGAAGTGTAAAGGAGGGATTTGAGGTCTTTTAGACCCTCGATCCACTCCATTAAAGTGTACCTGTCACCACCTATTACTGTCACAAGGGATGTTTACATTCCTTGTGACAGCAATAAAAGTGATCTTTTTTTTTTTAAAGTAACAAAAAAACTAATTAAAACGAAATAAAATAAATTATAAAACAAAATAAAAAATTGAAAGCGCCCTGTCCTCGCGAGCTTGCGCAGCAAAGAAAACGCACACGTAAGTCGCGCCCGCAAGCGGTGTTCACATCACACATTTGAGGTATCTTCGCAATCGTCAGAGCGAGAGGAATATTTCTAGCACAAGACCTCCTCTGTAACTCTAACCTGGTAACCGTGATTTTTTATTTTAAGGCGCCACCTATGGAGATTTTTAGGTACCGTAGTTTGTCACCATTCCATGAGTGCGTGCAATTTCAAAGCATGACATGTTGGGTATTTATTTACTCGCCATAACATCATCTTTCACATTATACAAAAAACTGGGCTAACTTTACTGTTTTGTTTTTTTTAAATTCATGAAAGTGTCTTTTTTCCTAAAAAATTGCATTTGAAGGACCGCTGCGCAAATACAGTGTGACATAAAATATTGCAACAATCGCCATTTTATTCTCTAGATTCTCTCTATATATATATATAATGTTTAGGGGTTCTAAGTAATATTCTAGCAAAAAATACAGATTTTAACTTGCAAGCAACAAATGTCAGAAATAGGCTTAGTCATGAAAGGGTTAAACATCATTTGCCACATAGTTGCCCAATTAGACAGAGCACTGAGGCCGGCTTGTAAATTGGAGACATTCTCTAAGGACGTTATTCCACTGCAAAGACTGAAATGGTACTTTTAATCCCAAACTTTCATTTTTAAAGATATTAAAGTGTAAGGGCCCCAACACTAAACCTTGGCTTTACATCACTAACAACCTTAGACCATTCAGAGTAAGAATCATTAAACATTACTCTCTGAAAATTGTATTTTAGCCAGTCTTCTATCCATTTACAAACTGATATTTCCAAGCCTGTAGACTTTACCTTACACATGAGCCGTGTGTGGTGAACTGTGGCAAACGCTTTTGCAAAATCCAAGTATACCACGTCCACAGCCACGCCTCTGTCCAAGGTTTTACTTACCTCTTCATAAAAAGAAATCAGGTTTGTCTGACAACTTCTGTCTTTCATAAATCCATGATGTCTGTTGCTTAAAATGTTTTTTTTTCTAACAAGAACTCATTTATGAACTCTCCGGTATTAATAGAAGTTAAACTAACAGGTCTAAAGTTACTTGGTGAAGACTTTGACCCCTTTTTAAATATAGGCACCACATTGGCCCTGCGCCAATCCAGTGGTATTATTCCTGTCATTAACCACTTCTCCACCGGGCCTATTCTGGCACTTCTCTCCTTCATGTAAAAATCATCATTTTTTTGCTAGAAAATTAATCAAAACCCTCAAACATTATATATTTTTTTTTAGCAGACACCCTAGGGAATAAAATGTCAGTCATTGCAACTTTTTATCTTGCACGGTATTTGCGCAATAATTTTTCAAACGCGTTTTTCGTGGAAAAAAAACGGTTTCACAAATTAAAAAACAAAAAAACAGTAAAGTTAGCCCAATTTTTTGGTATAATGTGAAAGATGCTGTTACGCCGAGTAAATAGATACCTAACATGTCACGCTTTAAAATTGTGCACACTCATGGAATGGCGCCAAACTTCGGTACTTAAAAATCTCCATAGGCGACGCTTTAAATTTTTTTACAGGTTACTATTTTCGAGTTTGGTGCTAGAATTGTTGCTCGCACTCTACCGCACGCGGCTATACCTCACATGTGGGGTTTAAAAGGCGTTTACATATGTGGGCGGGACTTACATGCGCGTTCGCTTCTGAGCGCGAGCTACCGGGGACAGGGGCGTTTTACATTTTTATTTTTATTTTTTTGATCACTTTTATTCCTATTACAAGGAATGTAAACATCCCTTGTAATAGGAATCATTGTGACAGGTACTCTTTATGGAGAGATGCGGGGTCAATAAGACCCCACATCTCTCCTCCAGGCTGGAAAGCATGAGATCGGTGAAAAAAATTCACCGATCTCATGCTGACAGCCGCAATTGCGGCTTTGTTTACTTTCGGGTGCCGGGTGTGACGTCACAACGTCGCGCCCGGGACTCCGACGGTCATAGAGTTGACTGGGGACCATCTGGGCACCGGAAATCTCTATCGTCGCGAGCCGGCCGATTCGTTCTCCGGGCCCCCGATGACACGGGAGAGCCCGGAGAAGCACCGGATGGCGGCGGGAGGGGGGGATGTCCCCTCCCGCCGCCTATAAGAACGATCAAGCAGTGGAACTGCCGCTATGATCATTCTTATGGTGCGCAGAATCGCTGGCAGAAAAGAATGATATCTGAATGATGCCTGTAGCTGCAGCCATCATTCAGATATACCCCCTCAAAGTCAGCCCCGTCATATGACGTCCTTGTTGGACAAGTGGTTAAAGAGTCCCTAAAAATTTGAAACAGTGGCTTTTTGAAATGACACAGCTCAATTCTTTTAGGATTCGTGGATGTATGTCTAAAAATTTCTGGACCATATCAAATTTGAGCCATTGTGGATCATTTGCGGCTGTGTCACTACAACCCCCATTCTGGACATGAGCTACCTCATTGAGCTCCTTTGTATACACAGGTAAAGAAGGTATTTCATAAATTTGCCTCTTTGTCCCCAGTCACCCACTCTAGATTATTTTGTAAAGGGCCTACATGCTCAGACTTGACCTTTTTACAATTAATATATTTGAAGAGTTTTTCCTACTCTCTTTTGCAATATGTACTGTAGTTCGTTTTGAATTTTGCAGCCTTGATTTCCTTTTTACATATTCTGTTATATTCATTGTAACATTTAAATGATGATAGTGTTCTTTTATTTTTATATTTATTAAAAGCTCTTTTCTTATTATTTATAGCTTTTTAACTTTGGCCATGAGCCACAATGGTTGTAGCCTTTTAAACGTATTGCCCATGGGAATATAAACCTCGGAGCCTTTCCGAGGTTTGCCGAGCTCAGCCTAGCTGTCCTCTGGCTTTTCCGTGAATTTCCGAACGGCGCCTCAGGCCAAACGCGGTACTGCACACCGCTTTGGCCAGAATCCTGCTCGTTTTGCGAGACAACTTTCGCAAACCGAGTTAGGATATTTTAAAATACAGTGCTCGTATTGCGAAATGCTCGTTAACCCCGTTACTCGCAATCCGAGATTCCACTGTATATATTTATTTTCTGTATGCCATTGCCTTGTATATAGATATACATAGATGTGTATATATATATAAAAATACTCATGTGCAATCATGTATCATATGTTTATGAGGTATGCTTTGTTTATATGTCAATTAAACAATTTTATAATTTCTCCTACCATTGTGTCTTGTGCCTCATTCAAAGTCCCAAAAACTCTTTTCTTATTTCTGATTTAGGGATGGAGGTGCCTGGTATCATGCACTTCATTTAACGTCCCAAAAAACCCCTCTGCTTTCTGTATAAACTGCTAAATACCTTTTCTTAGCAGTATATAGCAGTATATAGCAGTATATAGTCTTGTGATGTCTTTCAGTGTCTGGTTAAAGCTTGTAGGAGTAGTTTTCTGACTAACCTACGAGACTGCAAGGCTCCTGACCCTCTGTCTTACAGTGCTGATTGGCCCTGTGCTGATCACATGCATCCTCCCAAGAAAAAAAGACCTCTCCTGGCAATACACACCAAACTGAGCCTGTGCAGCCTGACTCCATAGACTCTGTGTTATCGGGAAATTATCAGGCAATAGTGGAAGAAGGGGATTATCAGAGAAGACAGGATCAAACAGCCTTTTTACACAATTCAGAGAACTAACCACAGTATAACAAGCATACTTTACTGCATATACAGACTGATTTTACTGTTGTGGGTTTAGTAACACTTTAAAGAGGAACTGCAGTCTGCTCACATAATTTGGAATTAAAACATCTTTGCCATTCTGAAGCTTCCCTCCAACCACTTTAAATATTTTTTATATGCCAAATATGCTGCAGAAATCTCCCTCCACTAAGTCTGGCTGCAACTGTTTTAACTGTGGGCAGCTGAAGCTGCTGCCTGTTCACTTTCTGTATTTACACAGACACACAGAGGCACACCTCTAGCTCTGCAGCTCTCATTGGCCCTCCTATGACTTCTATGAAGGGCCCACTTTAATTCATCCCAAAGGTATTCTATCAGGTGGAGGTCAGGACTCTGTGCAGGCCAGTCAAATTCCTCCACCCCAAACTCGCTCATCTATGTCTTTATGGACCTTGCTTTGTGCACTGGTGTGCAGTCATGTTGGAACAGGAAGGGTCCATCCCCAAACTGTTCCCACAAAGTTGGGAGCATGAAATTGCCCAAAATGTCTTGGTATGCTGACACCTCAAGACTTCCCGTCACTGGAATGGGCCAAGCCCAATTCCTGAAAAACAACCCCACACCATAATCCCCCCTCCACCAAATAATTTGGACCAGTGCACAAAGCAAGGTCCATAAAGACATGGATGGGAGAGTTTGCGGTGGAGGAACTTGACTGGCCTGCACAGAGTCCTGACCTCAACTCGATAGAACACCTTTGGGATGAATTAGAGAGGAGACTGCGAGCCAGGCCTTCTCGTCCAACATCAGTGCCTGACCTCACAAATGTGCTTCTGGAAGAATTGTCAAATTCCCATAGACACACTCCTAAACCTTGTGGACAGCCTTCCCAGAAGAGTTGAAGCTGTTACAGCTGCAAAGGGTGTGGCTGCACTACTGCTGATCTCCTGAGCTCCAGTGAGGCCTATTGATCCAGGGAGCTTGATTACTCCCTATACCCAGGGTGGATGCAGGAACCTGGGGTGGACCCAGGGGAGGATCCCCCGGATGGCCAGAGTACTGGTCCTCCCATACCAGTGTTTGAGGACCTGGGAAATGGCCCAGCTAAAGGTGAAAGCCTGGCAACCTACAGAAAGAAGGTTTGTGCTAGGATTGCGAGAGTCGCTAAGGAGGAAGAAGTACTGGCGAAGTTGAAGTTTGACTTCAAGCATAAAAAAATTGCAAGTGACCGGCTTCACAGTTCTAAGAGGAAACAGATGCGGCCTGAGTTAATGGCTTTGGAGGCCAAAGTGGAAAAGCAGAGTCTGCTGGTGGCCACATTGAAAGAAACCAGCGGTGCTTTCAAGGAGAAGTATGGCAACGATGATCGCTTCCGTGCAATGCGCAGAGGGGCCATAGAGGCCAGTGGAGGGCAGGCATCAACAGAGTGCGTGAAGCAAAGGTCAGTGCAAAGCAAAAAAGTTTCTGTGGGCTCGGATTGTGTTTCTGGCCAGCACGCTGGAAAATCTTTGCATCCCGAGCCAACTATCAGTATGCCTGCAGAAAGTGGAGAAAGCTCTGGCACACAGGCTGCGGGTGATCAGCAGTCAGGTGTTTTGACTGGCAGTATGTCATTGGGCCAAGGAAGTTCTGTGCCCTTACCACCGCAGCAGGAGGCCATGGAGCAAGATGATCCATCTGAGCCTGTGGAGGGAGCAGGTATGCTGAACTTCATATCAGAAATGGAATCACCTTTGCATGGTCGCAAGTTTGAAGTGTCTGGATCATCTGAGGATGAAGAAGAGGTTGATGATGTCCCCCCAAAACCTTTGAAACATCGGGTGACAGAAAAAGAAGTTTTTGGTCATGACTTGCCTGTACAATGTAATGGAGGTGTAGTTCCTATGGATGGTGCAGTAGAGGGCAGCGGAGAGCAAGCTCATCTCCTGGCTGAGACTTCCACCTGTGTACAGCCAGCCAGTGCAGACTCTGCTGAGAAGAGTGCTGACAAAGACATCTCTACTGCTGGTAATGAAGTAAGAATTACCAAGGGTAATGTAAATGACATTTCTGTGTCAGAAGTCTCTGCTCCATCTGTTCCTGACAATAATGTTAATACTTTATCTAAAGAAGGGTCTGTTACTAAAAGTGATGTGCCGGATGTTGCAAGGAGTGCGGTTATTTCCCATGCTGCAGCACTGGCTGCACCTGTCCCCGGGGTGAGTAGGACCAGTTATTCTGCGGTCACTGGGAGTAATGTGAGTGAAGGTCAGGCCAATCTGTCACCATCTGGTAGCTCCTTTAAACGCCGCAATGTGGTCCAATTGAGGTGGACTGGAGAAGGGCCCCCCCCCCCCCACATAGGAGAGATGTGGTGGACCGTATTCTGGGGATGGGTTTTAAAGCAGAGGAGATCTTTGCCCTTATCAGCCCAGTTGGGTCATATGAATATGACCTCTCCTTTGTCAAGGCGGAAGGTTTAGATGTCTTTTGGGAGAGGTATGAGCAGAGGTGTAAGGAGTCCCCAAGATGGGCAGGTTTGTCACCTAAAGTAGTCTCCCGCCAGCCATTATACAAGAACGTCACCATTCTAGTGCGTAACGAGTCCATTCCTGCTGCGGATCTGGTGGTGTGGTTGAGGAGATATGCGGATGTCCAAGCCCCCTTGAGGAAAGTTGTAGATGACAGGGGGATATGGACAGGAGGATGGACAGTGTTATTAAAACTACATGTCACGGGTAATGTTGTTAAGCACATCCCTTCGTCTGCCTTTATAGGTCGTGACAGGATTATTACATTTTATGCAGGGCAACCAAAGCTTTGTCATCGCTGTGGTGAAAAGGGCCATTTTTCAAGCTCATGTTCTGCGCAGAAATGTTCCCTCTGTCAGGGCTCAGGGCATGTTGCAAAGGACTGCAATAGTATTCGTTGTAATCTTTGTAACAAGTTAGGTCACCCCTATAGCCTTTGCCCTGAAGCCCTCCATAATCAGCCAGAGGTGGTGGAAGAACTGCTGAGGATGGAGGAGGAGGAACGTGGGGGGCAGCAAGGGGTTGGTGGAGCTGTTTCAGCTAGTCCTGAGGGGCCCCCCCCAGGTGTCAGTTTCCCAATCTGAAGGTGTGACCCCTCTTGTGTCTGCTCCCCAGTCTGTGCTCCCTACTGTATCAGTGTCTACTTCTGTTGTGTGTTCTTCCCCAGTGTTTCAGGTGCCCAGTGTTCCAGGTGTAAATAAGTCATCCAGATTGGCTGAGGCTGCCAAAGGGGCAGATTCATGCTGATCTGAGGTGGCAGCTTCACCTGGGCCTTCTCTGAGGCAACGTAAGACCTCTAGTGGAGGTTCTAAGGGGAAGAAGGGGGAAGTTGCCACTGCTAATGATGTAGATGAGGCCTTTCAGGGTGATGTTTCAGGGGAGGAGGGAGAGTGGACCAAGGTGGGCAAAAGGAGGAATAAGGTAGTCCTGACCTCTGCCTCCTCGGTTTCATCTTTAGAGGTAGATGATCTACCTCTGGGAAACAAGTTTGGGTCCTTATCTGAGGGGGAGAAGGAGTCTTCTAATTCCGTATCTCAGATGGAGGAGGATGAGGTAGAGTGCTCCCTAAAGAGGTCAAGGTCTCCAGTAAAGTGGGAGGGAGCTCAGGCTAAGAAACGCCTACCTCAATCATCCTGATGGCAGTTCCCACTCCGATAAAGGTGGCAACCATTAATGTTGCCAGCATAAAATCTGTAGGGGCTCGTAACATGGCCTTATTTTTGCTCAGCGAGATGGATGCTGATGTTTTATTTTTGCAAGAGACCCGGCTAAATAGCCTTGCCGATGTCCACCTGGCAAAGAGGGAGTGGAGGCGTGGGCCCTCCTTCTGGTCTCTTGCGGCCGAGCCTTACAGCGGAGTTGCAGTACTTTTTACTGGCATGGTAACGTGTCGGCGGGTTATCGAGGTAGAGATTGGAAGGTGTATGGTCTTGGACGTCTCTGTGAAGGGGCATGATCTACGTTTAGTAAATATTTATGGACCACAAACTAGATGGGAGAGGAAATGCCTCTTTACAAAGATTAAGCCTTTCCTTTTTACATCTCGGCAAGTTGTCTTTGGAGGTGATTTTAACACCGTTACTAGGCCCAAAGACAGGAAAGGCTCCACTGACAGCCTGAGATATGATAGCGTCTTTCTTAATACGATAATCAGGGAAGCAGGTCTGGAAGATGCGCATATTAAGCGTTGCCCAGACAGCACGGGGTACACATTTAAGCGAGGCAGTTGTGAGAGCAGGATAGACAGGTTTTTTTTTAAGGGGGACTCTGCCTTTTCGGCTCCTGAGTGTCGTATGGTGGAGTTCTCTGATCACCTTATGCTGTCTGTTATTCTCAATGCTTCAGATATGCCACCTAAAGGAAAGGGTATTTGGAGGATGAATTCGGCTCTGCTGGATGACGAGGAGGTAAGACAATCTTTTGAGGATTTTTTTCAGGCTTAGGTAACTATCCTGGATTTCTGCAGCAGTAAGTCGGAGTGGTGGGAGCTTGCCAAAAGCCGGATTAGTGGGTTTTTCAAGGCCATAGGAAAAAGGAAACAGCTTGGTAGGTACATTGCCTACCAGCAGCTGCGGAGAAAACTTGATCGCCTTGTCTCGAGTGGTGGAGATTCAGGGGCAATCTCTGAGGTAAAACTTCTCCTTAGGAAGTATCAGTATGATCGGCACGCTTCTTTGGTTCTGGAAAGGGACTACGGGAAATACCACTCGCCCGACCCTTATCAGAACTGCAAACAAAGCGCAGCAGTTAAGACGGTTGTTGGGCTAAGGGATAGTACGGGCTCTTTGACGAAATCCAGGTCAGGGATCCTGGAGGTCTCAAGGTCTTTTTATGTGGATCTTCTGGGGGAGAAGTACCTCGATCGGGCAAAGATGTCAAGTTTTCTGGATTCTACACCAGGTCTGGGAAATAACATTCCGCTGGCAAGTTTGACGGGGGAAATCACAGCAGAAGAGGTAGTCAAAGCTATAGACGGTCTGGCTATTAAGAAAACACCTGGGCCAGACGGATTGACAGCTGAATTTTATAAGACTTTCAAATCCAGCTTGGTACCTTATCTTGTGGAGGTATTTAATGGCTGCCTGCAAGAGGGTTCGCTCCCTCCCTCCATGAGACAATCTGCTGTGATTCTGTTGTCAAAAGGCAAGGATCCCTCGATGATTGAGAATTGGCGCCCCATTAGCCTTCTCAATGTCGATAGAAAAATTCTGGCGAAGATAATTTTCTGGCGCTTGTCGTCAGTAGCAGACAGATCGCTTTCTCGTCAGCAGCACTGTTCGGTCCGGGGCAGGAGCACTTTTTCAGCGGTGTTAGCTGTCCGGGAGGCTCTGGAACGTTGCAGGGCTGAAGGCTGGGGAAAGTATTTGCTGGCATTGGATCAGGCGAAGGCTTTTGATCGTGTCAACCATGAGTACCTCTGGCTTCTCCTTGACAAGTATGGCCTGGAGGGTGGGTTTATTGGATGGCTTAAGACTTTATACAGAGAGGCAGAGAGCTTCATGCTTGTTAACGGTTGGGTTGGACGACCCTTCAGGGTTGGATCCGGGGTGCGCCAGGGGTGTCCACTGAGCCCTTTGCTATATGTGTTCGCAATCGACCCCTTCATCAGAAGGCTAGAGAGCGGACCGTTGTGCGGGGTGCCGGTGGGCATTACTGGTGAGCCGCCCTTGAGGGTTGTAGCCTATGCTGATGACGTTTCTGTCTTTATCTCTGGGACAGAGGAGGCGCAGGAGGTGGTCTCAGTTATAGAGCAGTATTCCGAGGCATCGGGCTCCCAGGTCAACCGTGATAAAAGTGAAGTTTTTTGGATGAGCGAGGGAGGTGAGAGCTTTGCACTTCCGGACACCTTCCCAAGGCCTCAGCAGAAGGTCAAAATATTAGGCATCGAGTTTGGCCCTGATGATTACAGTAAGTCAAATTGGGAAGCCAGGCTGAATGATGCTGATGTCAAGGTGAAATGCTGGAAGGGGTGGCGGCTCTCCTTGAGGGAAAGGGTGGACTTGATTAAGACCTACCTGATTCCTACCTTTCTGTATGTCAGCTTTGTTTGCATCTTGCCAGAGTCCTTCTATACCAGGATTTATAGTTGTTTCTTCCAATTATTATGGGGAAACAGGCTGAATCTTGTGAAGCGGAATGTGACTTACCTATCAAGGCGGAAGGGTGGCCTAGGGATGGTCAACCCGGTTGTGTTCTTCTCTCTGATGTTTTTGAAACACAATTTTGGTAACATGCTAGCAGAGAGACCGCCTGGATGGGTAGGTATTTTCCAGATCTGGTTTAGACCTTTTCTGGGCTGTTGGGAGAGTGGTGGGCCAGTGAAAAGCCTAAGGATCAAGCATGGTAAGCTCCCGGCTTATGTTGCCCCGTGCCTGAAAATTCTTAAACGGTGGCATGTGACAGCGGAGGATATCAGGTCCCTCCCTAGGAGACTCCTGGGTGAGAAGATCGTGGGTACTGTCTTTCATGCGCCACTGGCCTTAAGGGATTGCCCAGGTCATATTATGAGGGAAGGTTTACGTTTAATAAATTCTGAGCGGATTCCCTTGAAATTTAGGGACCAGGCCTGGCTCGCTTTCCACGGTAGGCTCTATGTGAGGGGGAACGTGAAGTGCCGCTCTTTGGACAATCGTGGTTGTCCAAGAGCGGAGTGTCAGGGTGAAGTGGAAACCATGGACCACTTCTTGCTTCAGTGCCCTTTCAATATAGAAGTCTATAAAAAGGTGGGGAGGGCTCTAAATATTCCTTTCTTGCCTAGCATGTCTTATGCTGAGTGGGTGTATGGAGCATTGCAGAATCGCAAGGGATTTGATTTGGACACTCTTTTTTTAGTCAGCTTAGTAGTCCGATATTACACCTGGAATGCACGGTGTCAGGTATCCCTTCGGCAGAAAGTCCTTCCTGTTCCGGTGGTGGTGTGTGAGATTCTTGGTGAGATAGGGAAAATTCGGAGTCTCGAGAAAGACAGATGGCGGCAAAGGGTCTGGATAAAGGCGTGGAGGAATATCAGGCCTGTAGCTGCTGTTTGTTGATCTCTGGGTGTTGGGTTCTTTCCCTGTTTTCTCTCTGGGCACTCCCTTAGATTTTCAAGGATACACATAATTTTTGAAGAAAGGCTACATACACATGATAATCTATGTTTCTTGGTCTGAGTGTTAATCAAGTTGAGTAATGTGTAGTATTTTTGAAGATGTCCGTGCTTGTAGTGATGTGTGTGTATATATAGTATAATTTAATGCAGTGATATTTCTCTTGGTGGAAAAAAACGTTTGTTCATATATTATAGGTTGAAGTATGCCTTTATTATTATTAGTCTTGTATACAATATGTTATGCATATATAAAAAAAAAAAAAAAAAAAAAAGGAAAAATATATATTTATTTTTTGTATTTTTGTATAAAACAAAAGTTGGAATGTGTTTCTTGTTTGCAAGATTCTCAAAATAAAAAATTGCCAACTCAATATTGAACCCTACGGACTAAGACTGGGATGCCATTAAAGTTCATGTGCGTGTAAAGGCGGGTGTCCCAATACTTTTGGTAATATAGTGTATAACAAAAATAATTTTAATGTAAACACACACAAGACAATACCCAGTTTTTGCTAAAATATAAAATATGGGATTGCGTCGAGCAAATAGATACCAAACAAGTCAAGTCTTAAGATTGCATGCACCCGTGGTATCGTGAAAAACGATGATACCCAAAAATCTCCATAAGGGACGGTTTTTAAAGCTTTTACTGCTCATCAGTTTAGAGTTAAAGTGTTTGTAAGGCTTCTTTTTTAATTTTTTTAACCACTTGCCAACCAGCGCACGCACTTTTACGTTGACAGAATGGCACGGACAGGCAAATGGGCGTACAGGTACGTCCCGCCGTGTGGTCGCGCAACCCTGCCGCGAGCTCCGTGCCCGATGTCTGCCGGTGTCCCGCGATCGTGTGAGCTGAAGAACGGGGAGATGTCAGTGTAAACACAACATCTCCCCGTTCTTCCTAGTGACATGTCACTGATCGTCTGTTCCCTGTCATCGGGAGCAGTGTCACTCGTAGCCACACCCCCTAACAGTTAGAATCACTCCCTAGGACACACTTAACCCCTTCCTCGCCCCCTAGTGTTTAACCCCTTCGCTGCCAGTCACATTTACACAGTAGTCAATGCATTTTTATAGCACTGATCGCTGTATAAATGTGAATGGTCCCAAAATAGCGTCAAAAGTGTCCGATGGGTCCGCCATAATGTCGCAGTCACAATAAAAATCGCTGATTGCCGCCATTACTAGTAAAAAAAAAAAATTAATAAAAATGCCATAAAACTATCCTCTATTTTGTAGACGCTATAACTTTTGCGCAAACCAATCAATAAACGCTTATTGCAATTTTTTTTACCAAAAATATGTAGAAGAATACGTATCGGCCTAAACTGAGGAAACATTTCAGTTTTTTTTTATATTTTTGGGGATATTTATTATAGCAAAAAGTAAAAAATATTGAATTTTTTTCAAAATTGTCATTCTATTTTTGTTTATAGCGCAAAAACCGCAGAGGTGATCAAATACCACCAAAAGAAAGCTTCTATTTGTGGTAAGCCACGTCGCACGACCGCGCAATTGTCAGTTAAAGCGACTCAGTGCCGAATCGCAAAAAGTGCTCTGGTCTTTGGCCAGCCAAATGGTCCGGGGCTTAAGTGGTTAAATAACAAACATGTCATACTTACCTCCACTGTGCAGTTTGTTTTGCAGAGAGTGGCCCCGATCCTCGACTTCTGGGGTCCCCCCCCCCAGGTGGCGCTGGTAGCTCTTCCCCACATCGTATAACTCCCTAGGAGAAGCGCTCTCCCGGGGGGTTACCTTGCGGGCTCGCTCCTGAGTCCAGCATTCGGCGTCCATAGACGCCGAATGTAGGACTCGGCCCCGCCCTCCGAGTCATAGGATTTGATTGACAGCAGCGGGAGCCAATGGCTGCGCTGCTATCAATCTATCTAATCAAGAGCCGAGACAATGGGCAGAGGGGAAGAGCGCGTCTTCGGGTGGGGAATACAGGACTCAGGTGGGAGCTGGGGGGCCGGTCAGTGACAGAATTTTTTTCACCTTAATGTATAGGATGCATTAAGGTGAAAAACATGAGGGTTTAACTGTGATCTATGGCAATATAATCATTGCTTTCACTCTGTTGTACGTGGCGACACCTCAAATGCAGTGACGTTGCTAGGGGGGGCGGGGGATGTGTACAGCACCCGGGTGATAACCACAGAGGGTTGACACTATCCCGAGCGGTCCTGGAGGCAGGGCTCTTCAGCCGGAATGTGTCGGTGCCGCGCTAGCCCTGAATGAGTCTCCTCACTCTCACTGCTGATGTGGCTGCCTCCTTTCACTATACACAAACCCGCCACCCGGAGATTGACAGTCTGAGCAAGCAACTCTCTGGGCGGCTGCACACGGAATCCTCCTCCGTCCTCCGCCCAGGTGCATGAGGGGAGGGGGGTCTGCACTGATGGAGGAGGGGGGTTATCCTGAGGGGGATTTATCCTGAGGGGGGTTCTGTACTGATGGAGGGTGGTGGTTTATCCTGAGGGGGGTTCTGTACTGATGGAGGGTGGTGGTTTATCCTGAGGGAGGTCTGTACTGATGGAGGGGGTGATTTGTTCTAAGGGGGGGTGTGTACTGATGGAGGAGGGTGGTGGTTTGTCCTGAGGGGGTCTGTACTGATGGAGGGGGGTAGTTTGTCCTGAGGGGGGGTCCGTACTGATGGAGGAAGGTGGTGGCTTGTCCTGAGCAGGGTCTGTACTGATGGAGGGGGGGTGGTTTGTCCTGAGGGGGGGTCCGTACTGATGGAGGAGGGTGGTGGTTTGTCCGGAGGGGGGTCTGTACTGATGGAGGGGGATTGTGGTTTATCCTGAGGGGGGGTCTGTACTAATGGAGGGGGGTGGTTTATCCTGAGGGGGGGTCTGTACTGATGGAGGGGGGCGGTTTGTCCTGAGGGGGGTCTGTAATGATGGAAGGGGTGGTTTGTCCTGAGGAGGGTCTGTACTGATGGAGGAGGGGGTGGTTTGTCCTGAGGGGGGGTCTGTACTGATGGAGGGGGGTGGTATGTCCTGAGGGGGGTCTGTAATGATGGAGGGGGGTGGTTTGTCCTGAGGGGGGTCTGTACTGATGGTGGAGGGGGGTGGTTTTTCCTGAGGGGGGTATGTACTGATGGAGGGGGGTGGTTTGTCCTGAGGGGGGGTCTGTACTGATTGAGGAGGGGAGCGGTTTGTCCTGAGGGGGGTCTGTACTGATGGAGGGGGGTGGTTTGTCCTAAGGGGGTCTGTACTGATGGAGGGTGGTGGTTTGTCCTGAAGGGGTCTGTAATGATGGAGGGGGTGGTTTGTCCTGAGGAGGGTCTGTACTGATGGAGGAGGGGGGTGGTTTGTCCTGAGGGGGGGTCTGTACTGATGGAGGGGGTGGTATGTCCTGAGGGGGGTCTTTAATGATGGAGGGGGGTGGTTTGTCCTGAGGGGGGTCTGTACTGATGGAGGAGGGGAATGGTTTGTCCTGAGGGGGGTCTGTACTGATGGAGGGTGGTGGTTTGTCCTGAGGGGGGTCTGTAATGATGGAGGGGGGTGGTTTGTCCTGAGGAGGGTCTGTACTGATGGAGGAGGGGGTGGTTTGTCCTGAGGGGGGGTCTGTACTGATGGAGGGGGGTGGTTTGTCCTGAGGGGGGTCTGTACTGATGGAGGGGGGTGGTTTGTCCTGAGGGGGGTCTGTACTGATTGAGGAGGGGGTGGTTTGTCCTGAGGGGGGTCTGTACTGATGGAGGGGAGTGGTTTGTCCTGAGGGGGGTCTGTACTGATGGAGGAGGGGGGTGGTTTGTCCTCAAGGGGGGTCTGTACTGATGGAGGGGGGGTGGTTTGTCCTGAGGGGAGGGGTCTGTAATGATGGAGGAGGGGGGTGGTTTGTCCTGAGGGGGGCCTGTACTGATGGAGGGGGGTGGTTTGTCCTGAAGGGGGGTCTGTAATGATGGAGGAGGGGGTGGTTTGTCCTGAAGGGGGGTCTGTACAGATGGAGGAGGGGGTGGATTGTCCTGAAGGGGGTCTGTACTGATGGAGGAGGGGGTGGTTTGTCCTGAAGGGGGGTCTGTACTGATGGAGGAGGGGGTGATTTGTCCTGAGGGGGGGTCTGTTCTTAGTGGAGGGGGGTCTGTACTGAGGAGCGACTATAGTTGGTGGGGGGGGTGACACCATGTTTTACCACACGGGGTGACACCAACCCTAGTAGCAACACTGCTCACATGTGTGGTGCAATCTCAGTTTACATACACATGTACACCCTGTGCGTCTTTATGTTTGTAGTTGTGTGCAGGGCAATGGGGGGTACATTTCATTTTTTACTGTTTTTTAATACTTTTTATTTTATTCTTTATTTTATTTAACTCTATTGATATCACAAGGGGTTAACAAACACTTTCATTCTCATTCACTGCAGAGGAAATTGAGAAATAAATGGTCCTCTGTCCCGTTTGCAGACCCCATAGTCTTGCATTGGTCGTTTTTGGTGGTGGGAATGCCAGATAAATGCAACAAGCTGTTATATTTTTTTCCGCGGAAACTAAGCACAGCACCACAGCGGTGGCATGTTTACAACTCAGAGACGCTGCATGTCTTGGTTCAGGTGGGTGGTTAGGGGGGTGGTAAAAATGCAGCCTAACCAAATGGTTTAACCATCCCCTAGCTGCATGGGTGAGTCAAGCCTTATGCTGAATACACACGATCGATTTTCTCGACGGTGAAAACACCGTCGAGAAAATCGACAGGAAAAACGAGGGAACGGCTTGGTTCCCTACACACGTCCGTTTTTCCCGACAGTTTTTTCTTGGTCGAGAAAAACTACCGTGTGTGGGCTCCGTGGCAGTGTTTCCCTATGGGAAAACTGCCGCGGAAAAAAACGACGGGAATCACGACGAGAAAAATTCGAGCATGTTCTAATTTTTATCGTCGTGATTAATGCCGTTTTTCCCATCTGGAAAAATGACAAAAAGCCCACAGACGATCGTTTTTCTTGTTAAAAAAAAGAAAATTTAATTTTTCCCGACGGGAAAAATGATCGTGTGTACGCGGCATTACAGAATAGCCGTGTGTCTCTAACAGGATAGATAATGTGCTTTGGTACTGAAATATTGTTCTAATTACTCCTGTAGTACCCGGGGGAATCTTCCTGGTAGCTGCAATGTGTTTTGTTCAGTACCTTTGTTTCAAGGTAAGCATGCATTATTGAAAACTGTGCTTAAAGCTGAACTCCAAGCAAACAGCTAAATGTACAGATGAAATACACATACAATAGCTATTTGCATTTTTGTCCATTCAGCTCTGAGATTTACACAGCTGTTCCCCACAGCACGGGAGTGCCTAGGAAGGGAGGGGTCCTGATGCTTCAGTGTTGCAGTTTCACTTTTACTTACAGGTCCCCTTTTGGTGAAACAAGAAGCAGCATACCAATGAGCTCATTTTTCAGTAACTCTGCTATTTCCTACTATCAGCATGCTACTTCCAATGCATCACACCTGATTAGCTCCTTGTGCTGCTTCTGTCTCCCCCACTCTGAGCTTTGTTGTACAAATTGTACAGTAGGCTGCAGGATTATAATACCAGATAAAATTCCGGTACTTGCACTGCTTGCATTTACAACCCCAATTCCCAAAAAGTTGGAATGTTGTGTAAAATCTACATAAAAACAGCATGCAATGACTGGCTTATCTCATCAACCCAAATCTAAAAAATAAAATGTAGCGGGGTCTCTAAATTTAAGTGGGACACTCAGGTGTATAAGTATGGGAATAATGGACCATTTGTGTTCGTGGAGGATTGGAAGGTGTAATAATCTCCTTGGCCTCTGGGTGGCGGGGTACCTGGAGGCTCAAGGTAGATTGGCCGTCACAGTGCTGCCCTTTTTGTCCCTCTCCGGAGATAGTACGGCGAGGGCGAGGAACCTGCCGTGGTGTCGATGGGAGGGGATAAAAGGGGGAGACGCCCTAACCACGGGGTCTTCTGGAGGAAGTTCTTCACGCGCCCAGGCACCTTATGCCTGGGTGCGGGCGGTTCCGGATTCCGGCCCAGGCGCCCTAGGCCTGACCGGAATGGAGTTGGAGTCCATCCCAGGCACCTTCAGCCTGGGGTGAGGTACTGAACTAGGAGGCCTGGGGTCCAGTGACTTTGACTGGATCCCGCGAGGGTGGAGAAGTCCGAGGGTCCCTGAAGTGGATGGGGCCCATGTCTGAGGTGAGGAGGCCGGGGAGGTTACCCATTCGGAGAGTCTGGAGCAGCATCAACCCAGTGACGGATGGGCCTCTGGTAACTCCCTTGGAGGGACATCTTCCCCTGATAGGGGCCCCAACGTAGCGAAGGTACTCCTGTATACGTTCTCTTGAGTCGCTGGTAAAGACTCTCAAGTTCTAAGTTCTTTCTAGCTAATGCTATAGTAACCGCTGGCGAGATCGCAGTGGTTTAGCTGACAACCAGGACAGTGCCTCGACCTGCTCACCCCCCCCGTATCAAAATGTTATCAAGTCGCAACCAGTTTGCTACTGAAGCACTGTTTATCGTGAGATATACAATAAAACAAGAGTTGGACTGTGATCGGTGTGTGGAACTCTGGTTAATGGGAGCAAAGGGAAGTGTTGGCACAGCGGGACTTGATTCTAGACAAAAGCACACAGGCCCGAGGAAATATCTGGTACTGGCCTTCACCTCACCCACAGCTATGGGGAGAACATGGGCCATAGCGCATCTCACTCTGTCGTGTGACATACCCCTAGACAAAGGAGATGGGGTGAGGCCGCTACAAAAATATTTATAACATATTATTTACAATAGAAAACATATCAAATGTTTAAACTGAGAACATTTTAAGAAAAAAAGAGGGGAATTTTGAAATTGATGGCAGCAACAAGTCTCCAAAAAGTTGGGAAAGGGCCATATTTACCATGGTGGAGCATCCCCTCTTCTTTTATCAACACTCTGTAAACATCTGGGAACTGAGAACAGTTGCTGGAGTTATGGGAGAGGAATGTTGTCCCATTCTTTCCTGATATAGGATTCTAACTGCTCGACAGTCCAGGGTCTTATTGTTCTCTTCAAGATGCACCACATATTTTCGATTGGTGAAAGGTCTGGACTGCAGGCTGGCCAGTTAAGCACCTGGACTCTTCTACTGCAAAGCCATGTTGTTGATATCATAGATACAGTATGCGTTTTAACCTGGTCCTGCTTAAAAATTCAAGGCCTTCCCTGAAAAAGTCGTTGTCTGGATGGGAGCATATGCTGCTCTAATACCTGGCTATATATTTCAGCGTTGATGGCGCCTTTCCAGATGTGCAAGCTGCCCATTCCATATGCACTAATGCCCCTCCATACTATCAGAGATGCTGGCTTTTAAACTGAGCGCTGATAACAAGCCGGAATGTTCCTCTCCTCTTTAGTCCGGAGGACACGGTGCCCATGGTTTCCAAAAAGAAACTGTCGATTGGTCTGACCACAGAACAGTTTTCCACTTTGCAACAGACCATTTTCTGTTCAGAGATTGCTGCTTCTTTGCATGAAATAGCTAATTTACTTTGTATTTTTGGATGGCACAATAACCTGTGTTCACAGGCAGTGATTTTTGGAAGAATTTCCAGAGCCAATGCAGTGATGTCCATCACAGAATCATGCCTGTTTTTCATGCATTGCTACCTGAGGGCCTGAAGATCACGGGCATCTAAACTTGCGTTTCAGCCTTGGCCCTTGTGCAGAGATTTCTCCAGATTCTCTGAATCTTTTGATGGTATTATGTACTGTAGATGGTGATATATTTTAAGTCTTCGCAATTTTGTGTTTAACATTATTCAGAAATTGTTTGAAAAATTTTAGGCACAGCTTTTCACAGATTGGTGAACCTCTGCCCATCTTTACTTGAGACACTCTGACTCCCTAAGATGCTCTTTATATACCCAATCATGTTTCTGATTGGTTGCCAGTTAACCTAATTAGTTGCAAAATGTTCTTCCAGCTCTTCCTTATTTGTACCACTAAGGCTAAGTTCACACTGGCATTAAAAGCAGGCGTTTGAGGGGCGTTAAAAATGCCCCGCAAACGCCTATGCAAATGATACAATGTTCACATTCTCAAAACATGAAGCGTTAGCGTTGTTTCGATTCAAAATTAAAGCCTCATTTCGAGTCAGGAGGCATTTGAAGCCTTTCAACGCCTCCCATTCAAGTCTATAGTAACGCAGTTGCGGCCTGTTTGCAGTGCGGTGCAAATTTTAGCTGGTTGTTAAGAAGCAGGCCAGCTGCTGTGTCCTTAACAACCAATGAATTGGGGGGAAAAAAGCCCCCTGCCTGCTGACCCCAACAACCACTGGCCAGGATTGTGGGGAAGAGGGTCTTGTCCCCATTAACATGGGGACAAGGTGCTTTGGGGTGGGGGGGCAGAGCCATTATATTGAGGGCATGTGGCCTGGTATGGTTCAAAGGGGGGACGCTCATCCCCTCCCTTTCCTAACCTGCTGGCTTCATGCTCAGATAAGGGTCTGGTGTGGACTTTGGGGGGGGGAACCCCCACACCATTTTTTATAAATATTTTGGCGTGGTGTTTCCCACAAAATCCATACCAGGCGCGAAGGGCCTGGTATGGATTGGGGGGGGGGGGGGGGGCAGACCTGAAGCTTTTCTTTTCCCAATTTTTTTAATGCCAGCTATTATTTTTTTTTACATTTAGCTGTTAGCGGGGAACCCTGCTGACAGCTGATGAATCATCTGTTGTTAAATACCCGGCGGCTGGCTTCCCAGCCTGTTCCTTAACAACCAGCTATTGTAGGCATTTGTGGTGCGGTTTTAACAAGCCAAAAGCGCTTGTCAACCGCGCCACAAAAGTGCATAGGGCGTTTGGGGTGCATTTTTATGCTCATTAAACACGTATCAACTGCACCTATTAATGTGCATTAACGCTATAGGTGCGTTTGATAAGCGTCAGTATTTTGCAAGTGTGAACAAGCCCTTACTTTGCCAGCTTTTTGTTGCCCTATCCCAAGCTTATGGTAATAAAGACTGGTCACTGCTGCTCTCTCTCCTTGTGCAGGGTGACAGGTCTTGTCTCCGCCCCCTCCTGTAGTTTTCTGCAGGCAGCCTGTATTGGGAGGGGCCCAGCATGGTCCTGCTCTCTGCACAGGTTTATGTAGTAGAGCATCCTGAGGATGTCCCACTCCCTGCTACTTTTACAAACTGATATCTGGGTTTGCAAAGGCATATGGGGCACACAAAACAGATTTATATCCTCTGTGGCTATTGAGTGATATATTTTAATGAAAGTTTTTGTGCCTGGACTTCAGCTTTAAGCCCCATACACACGGTCGGACTTTTGGCCAACAAACTTCATTTTGAGCAAGTTGGACCAACAATCCGACCGTGTGTACGCTCCATCGCACAAACTTTTTTTGCTTTTTTCTTGTTTTCATCGGACAAAAGTTGGGTCTGCAAACGGACAAACTTTTGCCCAACAAAAGTCCGATGGAGCAAAGTCCGACCGTGTGTACAGAAAACCATCGGACTTTTGTCCGATGGACAAAACAACTAATGTTAAAATCAACCAACAATAGCAGAAGTTGACCAAAGGGTGGTGGTAAAGAGCAGAAAAGAGCAGAAAAACCACGTGATGTTGCAAAAAGTTTTGGGAAAGTTTGCAGAAAAGTCCGAGCGTGTGTATGCTATGGGTGTTCCCGACCAACTCCGTTCGGACAAAAAAACACGCAAAAGTCCGATGGAAGTCCGACCGTGTGTACGAGGCTTTACACTAACTGGCATCAAACAAAAACTAAAACTTTAACATTGGGTGGAATGAACCTTAAACCGAGAATTTACAATCTGCAGAATCTACTTTCTACCAAACTAATTATATTAATTATCTAAAAATAATTTTTTTTTTGCACTTGGCAAACATCTGCTATAATAAGAAGTGTGAATTGGCCAGAACTTCTCTAAAGTGTCTGTTTAAAAATATTTACAGTGATATCACTGCAATGTATAAGAAATAACTAGGCTGTTAAAATGACATTTACTGTACTGAATGTATCTGATAAATGAGTGTGCTGACCAGCGTTGATGGGGAGAGTGCGGCATGCCAAAACAACCAATCAACCCATGCACATTGGACATTTAGCCCTGGTGCATGAGGCTCTGGTGTTGAGGTACGGGTGGAAGGCACAGGTGCACCGGCCAGCCCAGTCTGATTGAATCCAATTAAAAGGCTCCATTCACACGTGAATGACTCCAAAGTTGCGCTGACTTTGGAGTGCAACTTTCTTTTTTTTTTTTTTTTTTTTAATTTTCAACAGTATAATAAACATTTACAAATTGTACCATAGCATTAAAAATAAATTTTTATACATACATTTAAAAACCCACTTATTCGGTCTCGGCTTTTCACACCTCATTATCTTTACCTAATCTATCCTAGAGGATACCTGTCCCAAAGAATCCTTCTATATTGTATTGTCCCCCTATATAATCAGTCGATTTTAGTTGGTCGTTGACTCAGCGGGGAGGTACATAGAGAACGAGAGGTAGGGAAAGAGAGAGAGAGAGAGAGAGAGAGAGCAACTTTCAAGCAACTTTGGATGGGTGCAGCTTGGATACGACTTTGACTTTGACAATTTGTGATAACGGACAAATGTTGCACAACTGTTGCATTGTATAACATTCAGGTACGACTTTCATGCAACTTTTGAGGATTAAAGCGGAGCTCCGCCGGAAAAAAAAATATTAAAAGCCAGCAGCTACAGCTACAGCAGCTGCTGGCTTTTAATATTTGGACACTTACCTGTCCTGGAGTCCAGTGACGTCCGCAGCAGAGGACGAGCGATCGCTCGTCGCTCTGCTGCTCCCTCCGCCATCCTCGCTGAGGGAACCAGGAAGTGAAGCCCTGCGGCTTCATGCCCGGTTCCCTACGGCGCATGCGCGAGACGCGCTGCTCCGTTCTGATTGGTGCTCCTGTGTTCTGGGAGCTGAGTGTCTCCCAGAACACCAAGGGAAGTCTGCGGGAAGTGACGTCACTCCCGCAGATTCCCGGAGAGAGGACTCCCGGATGTGGGTGAAAATACCTGTCTTAGACAGGTATCTTCACCCCCCTCCCCCTTGAAAGGTGTCAATTGTGACACCGGAGGGGGGGAGGGTTCCAAATAGCAAAAGTTGCTATTTAGGGTGGAGCTCCACTTTAACATTGAGGTCTTTGTCCCTCAAGCTGCATGAAAGTCAGACCAAAGTAGTGCATGAACTACAGAAACTGGCTGCAATCGTTTTCTTTTGTAGGCTTTCTTTTCTTTTTTTTTCTTTTCACCTGGTGATCCTGCCAGTAGATCTCATATTTTCTCAACAGAACAAGCTGTTGTCCTACAGATGTAGCAGTTAGGCCCCTTTCACATTTGTGCGACCTGAAAGTTGCGTGATTTTGCTGCGACTTTAAGCAACCCCTGTTTAACCTATGGACTATGGACCTCAAAGCGCATTAAAGTCGGACCAAAGTAGTGTAGGGTCTACTTTGAAGTCGTTGAGACTTGAAGTCGCACAGCTATGAACGGTACTCATTGGAAAACATGGGGAACGACCTGTCATGCGACTTTGCCATCCAAAGTTGCAGGATAAGTCGCACAAGTGTGAAAGGGGCCTTAGAGGGTCGAAGCAAAAAATTTACCACTGACAGGGGCGCTTACAAGGGTCAGCTTTTATTTATATAAAACCTTTATCCCAAAAGGAAAAAAAAAACAGTTTGCTGTAACTGCTTAAAAAGCGTTAACTGGAGTTTGGCTTCAGTTTGTTAGTGTGTCTAAGGCCCCTTTCACACTGGGGCGGGCAGGTCCGGTGGCGGTATAGCAGCGCGATTTTCAGCGCTGCTATACCGTCGTCCTTACCGCGGTATGCGGTCGCTAGGGGGGTGAATTTAACCCCCGCTAGCGGCCGAAAAAGGGTTAATACCGCGGTGTCCCATTGATTTCAATGGGCAGCCGCGGTAAAGGAGCGGTGAACACACCGCTCCTTTACCGCTGTAAAGAAGCGGCTAGCAGGGCTTTTGGAGCGGTCCTGCTAGCGCAACGCTTCAGTGTGAAAGCCTTCGGGCTTTCACATTGAAGGCTACAGGCACGAATTTTTCATGCGGTATAATAGCGCTAATATTAGCGCTAAACCGCATGAAAAACGCCCCAGTGTGAAAGGGGCCTTAATCTACTAATAAATCTAACACTACCCTCCCCCCACTGACAATCCTGCTGTCCAAAGGTGCCCCCTGTGCCCCTTCATGCAGAATGGGGGGCCAGGGCCGCCATCAGGAATTTTGGGGCCCCTTACACAGCTTCAGGCATGGGCCTCCTGGAGCAAAGGAGAACCGGGGGGTGCTGCCCCGCCGCAAATTTAGAAGCGGGGGCGGGCTGGCGTGAATTGAGAAGCGGGGAGTGCTGTTGCCGCAAATTGTTGAGGTCGGGGGGGCTTTGGGTGCTGACGAACAAAAAAAAAAAAAGAACAAAAGAAAAGGGGGGGTTGCCATCCGGGGCCCTGGGGACCTCTGGGCCCCTTACAAAAAAAATGTATAAAAAAAATTTATAAAAAAAATGTAATAAAAAAAAAAGGGGGGGTTGCCATCCGGGGCCCTGGGTACCTCTGGGCCCCTTACAAAAAAAAAAAAAGAAAGAAAAAAAAAAAGAACGTTTTAGAAAAAAAAAGGGGGGTTGCCACCCGGGCCCCTGGGGACCTCCGGGCCCCTTACAGGTGTACTGCCTGTACCCCCCTGATGGCGGCCCTGTGGGGGGCACTTTACACTCATACCAGGGGCGGATCCAGGGGGGGGCAACAGGGCAATTGCCCCCCCAAAACCATCTGTCACACTCGCTTGCTCTTTTTTTTTTTTTGCCTGATCTCCCGAACTTTGGGGACCTGGTACCGGCCGGCCGTAGGTCTCCTGGACCCCAAACTTAGCACACATGTAGCCTCATGTCTCCTCTATAAGTTTGCACAGTTTGGTGTCTGGGAGACCTAGGGCTGGGGAGAACCGATTTTTCAAACCCGGGCACTCCTTCCATAGACTCCCATGTTAAACATCAGTCTAGTCATGGGTACAGTGAGGCATGGGCACAGTGAGGCATGGGCACAGTGAGGCAAAGTGAGGCACAGTGAGGCATGCAGATGGACACCCTAGGCTTATACTTGAGTCAATAAGTTTTCCCAGTTTTTTGGGGTAAAATTAGGTGCCTCGGCTTATATTTGGGTCGGCTTATACTCGAGTATATACAGTACTTGTTCTGCGGCTGCCGCTGCCTCTCTGAGTCTCTCTCTCAGTTTCTCACATCAGCCGATCAGCGGCGCCAAAAGAGAGACTCGTCTAATGTAGTTACGTGGCGCACTGACACGATACCAGGAGCGGAGGAGGAGGTGGGTGGAGCCTCTTCCCTGCACTCGTTGCTAACGCCTGGGCCGCTTGGCGTGTAGCAACGAGTGACGTCAGTGAGTAACGTCAGGCCGCTCTGCGGGCAGGTGCGATAGCGTGCGGCTCCGCTTGCGGCGCGATTTGTTGTCAGGGGGCGGCGCGGTTCGTGGGCAAGGCAGGCAAGTTAGTGACAATCCGCAAGGTGTGGCAGGCGACGTGGCAAGTGACAATCCGCAAATTGTGTCAGGTGATGTGGCAAATGGCAATCTGCATCTGGTGGCAGGCAAGTGACAATCAGCAAGGTGTGGCAGGTGACGTGGCAAGTGACAATCCGCAAGGTGTGGCAGGTGACGTGGCAAGTGACAATCAGCAAGGTGTGGCAGGTGACGTGGCAAGTGGCAATCCGCAAGTTGTGGCTAGTGACAATCCGCAAGGTGTGGCAGGTGACGTGGCAAGTGACAATCCACAAGGTGTGGCAAGTGACAATCCACAAGGTGTGGCAAGTGACAATCCACAAGATGTGGCAGGTGACGTGGCAAGTGACAATCCGCAACGTGTGGCAAGTGACACGCTCAGGGCTCCCACTAATTGCAGGTGACGGTGGCAAGTGACACACTCGGGGCTCCCACTGATTCTGCATTGAACTATTTAATTTCATATTACAATGTAATAATAGAAATAATAAGCTTCAATCATCCTGACACCATAACAACCATGGTGCCGGGATGATTAAAGCGCCGACACCAACCATTTCCCCGATAAATTTCCCACAAAAAAAATTTTTTGCCAGTGCCCCTCCCGAGAAAAGACTCTGGATCCGCCCTTGACTCATACAGGATGTAAACAGAGGGGTAAAAGCCAAAAAAGGAAAACAAATGCAGCATTCACATCCAATGATTAGTAAGCTGCAATATATTACATTTTGGTTTGGGTTTAAAGGGGTTCGTTTTTTATTTTCTAAATAGGTTCCTTTAAGCTAGTGCATTGTTGGTTCACTTACCTTTTCCTTTGATTTACCTTCTAAATGTTTGTTTTCTTTGTCTGAATTTCTCACTTCCTGTTTCTCCTCACTGAACTTCACACCATCATCCGAGTGGTGTGGAGTCAGCCAGAACAGCTTACTGAGGATAAACAGGAAGTGAGAAATTCAGACAAAGAAAACAAAGAAAAAAAATATTTAGAAGGAAAATCTAAGGAAAAGGTAAGTGAACCAACAATGCACTAGCCTAAAGGAACCTATTTAAAAAATAAAAAACAAACCTTTACAACCCCTTTAACTAGTTGGCATCGAGTGCACGCAAATATGTGGCCTCTCAGTGGCCGGGCCTTGGTGCCGAGCGGCCGCATATTTGAATGCAATTGTGCTAACTGTACTGTGCCCTGGCACAGTGTCTGGAGGCTCACGGAAAGTTCCAGATCGCTGCTTGTGATTGGGACTTTTCGATCATGTGACCGCCGTGACAGCCAATCATGGCGGTCACGTGGCCATAAGCCCCGCCTCTCAGAATAGCAAAGAGGGCAGGCGGCAGCTGGCGCGAAGGAGTTAATTTCACTTTAAGGCCTAATTTCAAGTTAGCTTTCACTTTAAATAGCTTGTTTGGGCCATGTAATAATAGATACCGTCAGCTACATATAGTACCCAGCAATGTGTTCTGGCAGCATTACGGGGACTTCCGCCTGCTGCTTCAACAAAATTGAGCCCAGCCAATCATAGGATTCCTTGTATTTATATCAATGAATACAAAACGTCCTCTGATTGGCTGAGGTGGAAAGGCTGATACTTGACATCATGATCTCAACCTTAGCCAATCAGAGGAAGCCTTGTGTTCATTGAAAAATACAAGACATTTTGCGATTGGCTGAGCAGAGCTCACAGCTCGAGTTGATTTTGATCTGGGAATGGGACAGGAAGTCCCTGCACCAATGCCAGAACACAGCACTGTGTACTGTATATAGCTGATAGAGTGCTGATAGCACTGACAGCGGGCAGATCTATTAGTAAAGGAAATGGTTTGTGTGGACCAGCTTGGTCCAAACAAACGATTTAAAGTGAAAATAAACCAGGCTTTACCAGGTTCTCTTTACACCGGAGGGGGAGATACAAATCATTTACTATGCACTGCACTCTGTTCAACCGTCAGAGCTGGAGAAAAATAGATAGACATGACTTTCTCCACTTGCTTCCCAACAGTTCAGCACTTGATGCCTGCATGGCCATTCCCTTGTCCCATGGTAGTGGGGGAAGTGTGTCTGGCTTGTAAAAGATAAATTGGAAATTGGAAAATGCACTCCTGACAGTACTTGACCTTATATAGATAAAATGGTGGGTGCTGGAAGTGATTGCTACAGATGATGCCGTGCTGAAAACCAATGAGAAGATATAAAGTCACCAGCACTCCAAATGAATGTCTTGTACATGCTTATTGTGAAGAAAATGTCACCTAGGTCCAAAGAATGTCAATGTTTTGAGGCCCCTTCCTCAAAGCAACCTACCATCACTATGTTGCCATGAGGAGGGGACCTTGCAAGCCCCAAAAAGTTATCATCCTTTTGACATATTTCACGTTCTTCACAATAAACATGTACAAGACATTCATTTGGAGTGCTGGTGACTTTATATCCTACCTTGTGTAATTGTCCACCAGTCCATTCAATTGCTGAAACCCCCACAACATTGACCCAACAATGTGGACTCTTACACAAGATAAGATATGAAGTCACCTGTACTCCAAATAAATATCTTGTACGTGTTTATTCAGAAGAAAGTGTCACATAAGTCAAAAGAATGCCAGATTTCCAGGGCTTACAGGGTCCCCTTCTCAAGGCAACATAGTGACAATATGTTGCCTTGAGGAATGGACCCCCCAATACGTTGGCATTCCCGCCACAGTGACTGGAGGCTCACGGAAAGTTCCAGATCGCTGCTTGCAATTGGGACCTTTCCAATCATGTGACCGCTGTGACAGCCAATCACGGCGGTCACAAGACATTTATTTGGAGTGCAGGTGACTTCATATCTTATCTTGTGTTACGCCTCGTACACACGGTCGGATTTCAAACAAACTTTTCTGTGGATTTTTGTCCGAAGGGAGTTGGCCGGGCACACCCATAGCATACACACGCTCGGACTTTTCTGCAAACTTTCCCAAAACTTTCCCAACATCACATGGTTTTTCTGCTCTTTACCGCCACCCTTTGGTCAACTTCTGCTATTGTTGGTTGATTTTAACATTGGTTCTGGGCATGCGTATTTGTACCTCGGACAAAAGTCCGATGGATTTCTATACACACGATAGGACTTTGCACCATCAGACTTTTGTTGCCGAAAAGTTTGTCTGTTTGCAGAGCGAACTTTTGTTCGATGAAAACCGAAAAAGTTTGTCCGATGGAGCGTACGCACGTTCGGATTTTTTGAAAAACTTGCTCATTTTGAAGTTTGTTGGCAAAAAGTCAGACCGTGTGTACGGGCCTTAAGAGTCTACATTGTTGGGTCAATACTATGGAGGCTCTCTAAATGTAGAGAGTTAGGACTGCAGATAATACTGGGGTGCCTTGTCGCAGCCTCTGCAACGTATGCATGTGTTTGCAAATGTGTGCAAACTTAACCCCTGTTTTTAATGGGAACTGTTATGCGGCGTACACATGATCGTTTTTCATGCCATTTTTTGAACCAACGTTTTTCTCGTCGGTTTTTTCATGTTTCCTCTCAAGCCTGTCTTGTATACACACGATCATTTTAAAAAACGTTCAAGCAAAGCGCAGTGACGTACAACACGTACGACGGCACTATAAAGGGGAAGTTCCGTTCGGATGGCGCCACCCTTCATGTTAGTAAAGTTTGTTGAGTGACGATTCGCGCTTTTCAGCCTCCTGCTTTTCAGTCTGTTACAGCGTGACGAATGTGCTATCTCCATTACAAATGCTAGTTTTACCAGAACGTGCGCTCCCGTCTCATACTTGATTCTGAGCATGCGCGTTTTTTTCACCTCGTCAAAGCCCACACACCATTGTTTTTCACGTCGTTAAAAAAAACGACGTGAAAAAATAGAGCATGTTCGAAATTTTTAATGGTCGTTTTTCACGTCGTTAAAAATGCTCTGGAGCACACACACGATCGGTTTTAGTGCCCATTTTTAAAAATGGCATTTTTAACGGCATGAAAAACAATCGTGTGTATGGGGCATTAGACAGGATAATTTGGTTTGTTGCAGGCTGGCTGGTAAGTTGAGCTGGGAATTGTTCTATGTTTTTTTTTTTTTTTTTACATGCATTGCCCTTCCATGTGCTCCTTGCAGTTAAGGCCAATTATAGGTTGGGGCAGTTGCCATTTGTTTGTACTGTTGACTTAATTTCTTACATTGTTATGCCGCGTACACACGGTCGGAATTTCCGACAACAAATGTTCGATGTGAGCTTGTTGTCGGAAAATCTGACCGTGTGTAGGCTCCATCGGACATTTGCTGTCGGAATTTCCGACAACAAATGTTTGAGAGCTGGTTCTCGAATTTTCCGACAACAAATCTAGTTGTCGGAAATTCTGAGCGTGTGTACCCAATTCCGACGCACAAAATTCCACGCATGCTCGGAATTAGGCATAAGAGCCGCACTGGCTATTGAACTTAATTTTTCTTGGCTCGTCGTACGTCTTGTACGTCACCGCGTTCTTGACGTTCGCAATTTCCGACAACATTTGTGTGAACGTGTGTATGCAAGACAAGTTTGAGCCAACATCCGTCGGAAATAAATCCATGGTTTTGTTGTCGGAATGTCCGATCGTCTGTACGCGGCATAAGTGTCAAGATTGTTGGGTTAATGGTGAGAAAGTTTCAGCAGAAGAATGGAGTGGTGGGGGAGTGCATGGAATGTAACGATGTGATTTCACCCTCCCCGGCTCTAATGTGAACTTGTATGGGTTCACCTGAAGGCTTCATTTATATCCCAGCATTTGGAAAACGTAGGAAAAATATCGCTTTTTTGCATGTTTCCGAAACACTCTAAAAACATGCATTTTGATTGCGGTGCAATTCATTCTCCATGGAAACCTAAATTCAGCAAGCAGATTTGGATTTTGCTGTGCACAAAAATGTGCAATAAACATGGCAAAACACAAAGTAATAAGTGTGCAAAACTGAACGCAGCAAAAAGCTACATGAGCTGCTTGGCCGTCTTTTTTTGCACGCAGGGCAGCCCATTGAAATGAATGGGATGCTCTATATGTGTCAGGCTAAAAAGCACACGTTTTAGAAAATGCTAGAAGTTAATGGGACCTAAATATTGTCTGTTTAACCAAGCACCAGCAGAACAGTCGTATTTCCTATGGTGTATGGGGGGGAAAAAAAGCATTATTTACATCCCAACAGGCCACATAAAATTGCTCCATAGGAATTTCAAAAAATCAACATCTCTTGCTGTGCAAAAATGCTCAGTTAGGAGATTTCATCTTAAAACAAAATCCTTCTTTTCCATTAGAACAAAGCCCTCCTATTTTTGTTTATATTCTGAGTTTTTAATAGGGGATCTACAATCACACTCGTCTAGGTGAAAAAGACAGTTGTCTATATAGGGTCTAGTTTCAAAACGATCATTGGATTGGATTCATCCCTCCTGTAACCCTAATGCCCCGTACACACGATCCGATTATCAGACGAATGATCGTCCGTTTTTTTTTTTTGCATGCTAATCTCACGTCGAATCTGATGAGTTTACTAAAGTCACAAAAATTCTCGTACGACAGAATAAAAATTCAAAAGTGATGTCATGTGTTGTATTGCATTCTCGAACGACAGCGGTACTGATTAAACGAAAATCATACAATCTGGCATCGTACGATAAAAAAAATTCTGTGCATGTCCGATAGAATAATATCGGATGAACTGTCCTGATTGGCTCTCGAAAGCTCTGTACTAACGATCCGATTATCGTATGATCGATTTGAATGCGGCATTTTTTGTACGATTTTTGGATCTTAACACTAATTCCTCCTGTAACCCCAACACTAACCCTCCCTGTAACCCTAACAAATATCCCTAACACTATTCCCTCCTGTAACCCCAACACTAATCCCCTTGTAACCCTGACACTAATCCCTTCTGTAACCCTAACATGAATCCTCCCCGTAACCTTAACACTATTCCCTTCTGTAACCCTAACACTAATCCCCTTGTAACCCTGACACTAATCCCTTCTGTAACCCTTAAGCCCCGTACACACGATCGGTTTGACTGATGAAAACCGTCCGATGGATGGTTTTCATCAGACCAACCGATCGTGTATGGTACCCATCGGTCTTTTTTCCATCGGTTGTAAAAAATAGAACTTGTTTTAAAATTTTCCGATGGATAAAAAACCGATGGGAATTTCCGATAGTCTATGGGCAAGTCCATCGGATCAAAAACCCACGCATGCTCAGAATCAAGTCGACGCATGCTCAGAAACATTAAACTTCATTTTTCTCGGCTCATCGGAGTGTTTTACGTCACCGCGTTTGGAACGGTCGGTTTTTTGACTGATGGTTTGTGGGCAAGACTGATGGAAAACAGTTTCATCGGATATCCGATGGACAAATCCATGGGACGAAAATCCATAGGTTATCTGATCGTGTGTACGGGGCTTAACATGAATCCTCCCTGTAACCTTAACACTATTCCCTCCTGTAACCCCAACACTAATCCCCTTGTAACCCTGACAATAATCCCTTCTGTGACCCTAACATGAAACCTCCCTGTAACCTTAACACTATTCCCTTCTGTAACCCTAAAGCCGTGTACACACGATCGGTTTTACCGATGAAAACAGTCCGATGGACTTTTTTCATAGGACAAACCGATTGTGTATGGGCCCCATCGGTCTTTTTTCCATCGGTGTTAAAAAATAGAACATGTTTTAAATTTATCCGATGGAAAAAAACGATAGCAAATTACTATCATCTGTGGGGAACTCCATCGGATAAAAAACTCACGCATGCTCAGAATCAAGTCGACGCATGCTCAGAAGCATAGAACTTCATTTTTCTCGGCTCATCAGAGTGTTTTACGTCACCCGCGTTTGGAATGCTCGGTTTTTTGACTGATGGTGTGTGGGCAAGACTGATGGAAGTCAGCTTCATCGGATTTCCAATGGAAAAATCCATTGGTTTAAAATCCATAGGAAATCCGATCGTGTGTACAGGGCTTAACACTAATCCCTCCTGGAACCCTAACACTAATCCCTCCTAACATGAATCCCTCCTTTAACCCTGACACTATTCCCTCCTGTAACCCTAAGGCAGTGATGGCAAATCCTTGGCACCCCAGATGTTTTGAAACTACATTTCCCATGATGCTCATGCACTCTGCCTTGTAGTTGAGCATCATGGAAAATGTAGTTCCAAAACATCTGGGGTGCCAAGGTTCACCATCACTGCCCTAAGGGCTTGTTTACACTAGCACTTTGAGAGCAGTAAAACCAGGGGGTTGAGTCTCGTTTTTACCGACCCTCAATTACCCTCCCTTTAATTGAAAAGGCAACATCTGGGGAAGTATATATCCCATGCCTGCAATGCCGCTGCAGGAATAGCAACGTCACTTTCGGCGAGTACTAACACCTGGCGAACGCAACCCATTCAAGTGAATGGGGCTGCACTGCAACCGCCCTGCAACTGTATAAAATGCACATGGTTGCAGTGCAGTAGTCTGGCATTAAGAGGGGCTGAAACAGACTGTGATACAACGCCACCTTACCACCTGACAGATGCTCTCTGAAGAGTGATCCGAACACAAATTGTGCTTCAGAGATCACTGCAAGTGTAAATGAGGCCTAAAACGACCCCCCCCTCCGCAAATCCCTCCTGTAACCTTAACACTATCCCCTACTGTAACCCTAACACTTATCCTCCCTGTAACCCTAATACTTATCCTCCCTGTAACCCTAATACTTATTCTCCCTGTAACCTTAACACTTACTGTATACTCCCTGTAACCTAAACGTTAACAACCTTCTCTGTAAGCCCAACTCTCATACTAATCCTCCATATAACCAATCGTCATACTAACCATCCCATAAGTAAACTTAACCCCTTGTTTGCATATTCACACTCCTTGCTTATATCCCATCCCCTACCTTCCGAGAGAAGGGGGCGCTACAACAGAGTCACTCCATAGATAACGTCCTCCTGTTATCTCATGCACAGCTCTCATTGTTTCAAGCCCTTGACATTTAAAACAGATCAGTTTGTATGGCTTTATTACAAGTCTCTATGTTACATCCTTTGCCAAGATATGTCACCGGGAGCCTCAAACCCACTAGAACACCGGGATTCTTTAAATTATCTGTGTGCATATAGAATACAATGCAAAGTAAGCAATTAGGCCCAGAATTTCACATGCAACGCAATATCTGTAAAAATAGCGGCATTGCCAGTGTAATTCATATATTATATTAAAATGTCTCCCATAGATATGTATATGTAGCCTGTTGTATTGAAGAGAACTGATATAATTTACCTGTACAAATTAACACATGATTATCAGTGTTACATATATTCTAAAGAATACTCTTTAATGGGTCCATATTTATGAACTATCCAACTCATGGAAACATTTTTAATTTCACATTCCATATGTAATTAATAGATAGAATACAGTAGAGGTATTGGTGGATAGATATATAAATAGGTGATAGATAGATAGATTCTAGATAATAAATAATGAGATAGATAGATAGATTGATAGATTGATTGATTTATTCTAGATAATAGATAGATAGATAGATAGATAGATAGATAGATAGATAGATAAATTCTAGATAATAAAAAATTAGATAGATAGATAGATTCTAGATAGATTGATTCTAGATAATAGATAGATAGATAGATAGATAGATAGATAGATAGATAGATAGATAGATAGATAGATAGATAGATTGATTCTAGATAATAGATAGATAGATAGATAGATAGATAGATAGATAGATAGATAGATTGATAGATTGATTCTAGATAATAGATAGATAGATATGATAGATAGATAGATAGATAGATAGATAGATTCTATATAATAAAAAATTAGATAGATAGATAGATTCTAGATAGATTGATTCTAGATAGATAGATAGATAGATAGATAGATAGATAGATAGATAGATAGATAGATTCTAGATAATAGATAGATAGATTGATAGATAGATTGATTCTAGATAATAGATAGATAGATAGATAGATAGATAGATAGATAGATAGATAGATATGATAGATAGATAGATAGATAGATAGATAGATAGATAGATAGATACATAGATAGATACATAGATAGATAGATACATAGATAGATAGATTGATAGATAGATAGATTGATAGATTGATAGATTGATTGATTGATTTTAGATAATCGATAGATAGATAGATAGATAGATAGATAGATAGATTCTAGATAATAAAAAATTAGATAGATAGATAGATAGATAGATTCTAGATAGATTGATTCTAGATAATAGATAGATAGATAGATAGATAGATAGATAGATAGATAGATAGATAGATAGATTGATTCTAGATAATAGATAGATAGATTGATTCTAGATAATAGATAGATAGATAGATAGATTGATAGATAGATTGATTCTAGATAATAGATAGATAGATAGATATGATAGATAGATAAGATAGATAGATAGATAGATAGATAGATAGATAGATAGATAGATAGATAGATACATAGATAGATACATAGATAGATACATAGATAGATAGATTGATTGATTCTAGATAATAAATAATGAGATAGATAGATAGATAGATAGATAGATAGATAGATAGATACGAAAAAGGACTTATAGATCCTACTATAGACACTTCATGAAATTTGTACCTGCTATATTGTAAATTATTTATATTACCATGGATCAACTAGAAATGTATAAAATGTTTATATTTTATGTATAAAAATTTTGAGTTTTGCAATAACAACCTGCTAGAATGTATGAGTATACTTAAAATAATAAAAAAAATAATAATAATAAACATTTTCTACTTTTTTCCTAATCTGTTATTTGTGACTCTTGGAAACATAGCACTAAAAAGCAAATATTAAAATATTTGTTTTCTATACCTATATACTGTATATAATGGAAATCTCAGGTATGCCTGGTAGAGCTCTGAGGATATTACTATGAATATGTATGCACAGGCAAACGATGGGCACAAATGGACGCCTTGTGTAATCCTCAATTTTCCTCTGTACTGTAGATATTAGATACCTTTTGTGTTTTATCTCATTGAAGAAATACAAAGAGCGGTGAAACAGGGCACAGCTCTTATGCATGCAGTGTCCTGATCCAACCACAGGTAAATTGCCACTTTATTTAAAATTCTTATATGAAATTTTCCTTTTTTGCTCTTTAATAAGCCATCTCAATTTGTCTGTCTCTTCTGACTCTCATAGAGAAAAATGGTTGTTCCCTCTTCAGAAGGAGGCAAGGGAGGCTTATAAATGGGCTGCAGAAATCATGAGATAGCCTAGATCAATCTTCTACTAAAAGAAGACTACCTCAAAGTCTCTGCTTGATTGACTTACAAAATGAATTTTCAGATGAACTTCACGGCCTTAACGTTAATTACTTCCTAAGAGACACAAAACTTTCCTAGCCCCCCCCATCAGTGTAATACTAAATATGTTTAAAGGAGCCATAAACATGGAACAGAGTTGTTTTAATAAATAAATTAAAATAAAAAAATGAAATATGCAAATAAATATCCATATCTACTAAAAAAAAAAATAGCAATATGTTGCTGTGACCTGTTTTTCTGCACGATCAGCAACAGGTTTAAAAATGGAACTGGACATTTAAGCCTCGTACACACGATCGGATTTCCATCGGACCTTTGTCCAAAGGGCGTTGGCAAAAAATTGTTGGCCAACAACACGAAACTACGTGTTTTTCAGCTCTTTAGCGCCACCCTTTGGGCAACTTCTGCTAATGTTGTGTTATGGTTAGCATTGCTTCTGAGCATGCGTGTTTGTACTTTGGATTTTTTTCCGACCGACCGGTGTCCACACGATCGGATAATCCGACATAACACATTTGTTGGTGGACAATTTTAAAGCATGCTATCCCACATTTGTTGTCGGAAATTTTGACAACAATTGTCCGATGGAGCATACAAACGGTCGGATTATCCGACAACATCCTGTCATCACACTTTTCCAGTTGGAAAACCCGATTGTGTGTACGAGGTTTAAGATTGGATCGCTGTTGTCTACAGACAGCCAATCATATTAGAAGGATTTTTCAAACTCACCCTACACCGCTTAGTTGTTTAAAATGAGCAGGATTTGATCTCAAAACAGATTTAGATACAATGCTCCTTTTATGCCTTTGTTTATTTTATTTGTTTTGCATATAAATCTATGTCACATATTATTTCTGGCCTTTAATCTTAAAAAAATACTCTCTCTCTCTCTCTCTCTCTCTCTCTCTATATATATATATATATATATATATATATATATATATCATATTGTTTTGGCCCTTAACCTTGTGCAGAAATCTGGTGCAGCTCTGCTTAGTAACCAATCAGCCTTCAGGTTTTATTGTCAAAGCTTAACTGAACAAGCTGAAGCTAGAATCTGATTGGTTACTACACACAGCTGCACCAGATTCTATGTGCTCCAATTTTAGTAAATCTCTCTCTCTCTCTCTCTCTCACTCTCTCTCTCTCAGAATGGCTGTATACTATATATATATCTATATATAGATATATATAGCGTCTTCAAAAAGTTACCGCACCTTTTATTTAAAAAGTGCAGAAAGTTTTTGAAGAACTCTCGCATATATTTATACAAATAAATGAATAATATATATATATATATATATATATATATATATATATATATATATATATATATATATATACATATATATATATATATATATTATTCATTTATTTGTTTAATAAAAATATATATATATATATATATATATATATATATATATATATATATATATATGAAAATGACACAGCCAGTCTTGCAATTTAATCCTTAAAACAATAAAGTAAAACTCTTTAAACTTAACTCCTAACTTTAATATGATTGTAACTCCGCCTCGCTTCCTAACAAGTCCTAAATGAGAAGAATATTTATTTCCAACAATCAGATGCAAACGTTCATGTCGTCATGTTTATTTGTTTCCATTTTTGAACACTGGAGATTTTCTTGTTTAATTTATGAACACCACGAGGCTAAATGATGATTAGTAGTTTGTAGAAACCGGTGTGATCAGACACCTGGAGGATCTTCTTTCCACCCAACATTCTTTATTCCATGCATGTTCATCTCACATCCCCTAGCCCAGTGGTTCTCAACTCCTGTCCTCAGGACCCACTAACAGGCCAGATTTTAAGTATTACCTTGGTGAGATGCAGACTAGAATACTGCAATCACTGAGCAGCAAATTATATCACCTGTGATGCATTTCAGTTATCTTGCAAACCTGGCCTGTTGGTGGGTCCTGAGGACTGGAGTTGAGAACCACTGGCCTAGCCTGTGACCTACAGTTGCCACCAAGAACAACTAGGAGGCAAATTTTAACACTTTGCCCAAATATTTGTCAAACACTAAGTGGTGGATTTACTAAAATTGGAGAGTGCAAAATCTGGTGCAGCTCTGCACGGTAGCCAATCAGCTTCTAACTTCAGCTTGTTCAATTAAGCTTTGACAAACAACAACCTGGAAGCTGATTGGTTCCTATACACAGCAGCACCAGATTTTGCACTCTCCAGTTTTAGTAAATCAACCCCTAATCCCCTAACGCTGGCCATACACTCGACAATCTAATTGTACAATTTTCTTTAGACAACTATGTAGTGCAAGGGCCTGCCTGACAAAACACAAACAGAATTATTATTATTTTTTATTTTTTTAAATCAGTAATAAAGTTTATTAAACTTAAACAAGCAAACATAACATACACAGCCAAAATACATGACAATAAATGTATATTGCCATATACAGCATACCATAATCAGAGAACAGCGGGTCCTCACAAGGCACATACAGCAAATCATTACAGAGTTATTTAACTTGTTGCTAGAAATAGAGGCGTTTCAAGGTTTGTCTTCATATTAAATCTAAAGGAGATTGGTACAGAAAGCATACAATCCAATTGTATAATATATGGCCAGCTTAATGCTATTATTTTATTGCCATTTTTAATGCAAAATCAACTGGTACAAGGATTGGGGTGTGTGTTGAGGAGTCTTTTTTTTTTACTATTGGTTCCAACCGTATCAAAAAAAGTAGAGAAGAGTGGAACTTTTGCCTATAGTAACCAATCTGTTGTTGCATGTAACCGCTGAAGCTGAAACCTGATTGGCCGCGTTGGGGATGCTTTTTTGCCCCAGTTCTTAATGAATATACTCACAACCCTCCCTTTACCCCCTCTCCAACCCCATTGAAAAATGATAGTCTGTCTCTTACAAATAAAATAATGATGCAATCTATTGTTTAAAAAATTATATATATAGATATATATATATATCTATATATATATATATATATATATCTATATATATATATATATAGATATATAGATATATAGATATATATATATATATATATATATATGTGTGTGTATAGTATTGAAATTACTTCCTTTTGCTGGCACCCCCAAAAATCCCACCAAAAAACCTCCCTTGCCTATATATATATATATATATATATATATATATATATATATATATATATATATATATATATATGTGTGTATGTATATGTATGTATATATATATGTGTGTGTGTGTGTGTGTGTATATATATATATGGATAAGATACACATATGTATGCATAAATGTAACTGTTCCTTACAAAATAAAATTATATAAACCCCTTGGGATGAATCATTAACAAGTTATATAAAATTGTAGATAATGATATAAGTACATATTATTATGTTATTATTTAGTATTATTATGTTATTATATTATGCAACCAGCTATTATATAAAGTGCATGGTGACACAACAGCAGCAGTGGTACATGTTAAATCCTTAGTGTGTGATTTTATTATAAAAGGTATTATGTCACAGGTCTGTCTCATCTTTAGTGGACTCCCATGGCAATACAAAACTAAAGTCGAGGCTAGATCAAGGTCTTGTAGAGCTGGCTGACACAACAAAAAAGGAAATCCCTTTTTTATTTTTTACATTGGCGCTGTCTTTGCTGAGTAAACAGCAGTGGAAAGTCAATGGCAGTGGTGACTTTTGTCCAAAAATCAGATTCTATAGCAGAGTCCAGGAGCTTTGGACAAAGTTGGTGCCTGGACACTGCTTTGCTCATAAATAATAAAAAGTGGCTGAGCCCAGTCTGACCTTTTGGTTTCCTCTGTAACAGTAATCCAGAAACAGACTCAGTAAAACCATGCGGCTTTATCTCATTAGCAAGTTACCCCAAATCAGAGACCCCTTTTTTCTTGCTGAGTGTTGCCCTTAAAATATTTTTTTCACTATTTCCACTACAAACTTATACAACTATCCCATTTTTTTTTTTTTTTTTTTTTATTAAAATTCACCTGGAAATATTGTTGATTTCAATACTCAAATAGTGGATCACTTTCAGAAATATTGTGTATTCTGCAGGCAAGACTTGTCCCACACATTACCATTTATATAGCCTGTTAAAATCCAAATGTATATACCAGTATATAACTTTTATATATTACAAACCATTTTATATATTACTAAGGAGCATAATTCATATAGTGCTACAGTGTGTGCTGTTTAACAGCAAAACCTCCAATTTAGAGGAAACTGGATTTCCTAAAGCCGGCATACTGTACAGTGTGTCTTAGATCAGAATCCATGGCTCACATGGAGAAGCTGTAAGTCCCAGCAGACACTTTTCCCCATCATGCTGGGACTTCACAGCCACTGCTGACTTACAGAAATCTTCATCTAAAGTGTTCATAAAGGAGCCAAATAACATATCTATGTGGATGAATGAGCTGTAACTATATCTATGGGTCACTTTCTGAAACTTCAAAGAGATTGAAGAGCTTTCTTTGAGAGAAAAGTTGGGACAATTAGAATGGATTTGTTTTTTTTAACATTTGGTGATTTCTTGTCCACTGATAGCAGAATTTTAGCAACTGTCACTTTAAATGTAATAAACAAGTAATGGGATTAAACTAGTACTGGCTGCACAGTGGTGATGTTATATAGAAGAAAGAGAAAGAAAGAAAGAAAGAAAGAAAGAAAGAAAGAAAGAAAGAAAGAAAGGAAGGAAGGAAGGAAGGAAGGAAGGAAGGAAGGAAGGAAGGAAAGAGAAAGAAAGAAAGAAAGAAAGAAAGAGAAAGAAATTATAGAGGAACTAAAGAAGGAAAGAAGGAAAAAGAAAGAGTTGAGGAACTAAAGAAGGAAAGAAGGAAAAAGAAAGAGTTGAGGAACTAAAGAAGGAAAGAAGGAAAAAGAAAGAGTTGAGGAACTAAAGAAGGAAAGAAGGAAAAAGAAAGAGTTGAGGAACTAAAGAAGGAAAGAAGGAAAAAGAAAGAGTTGAGGAACTAAAGAAAGAAAAAAGACATATAGAAAGAATTAAAGAAAGAATGGAGGAAGGAATAAAAGAAGTTAGGGTGGAGGAAGAAAGAAAGAAAGAAGAAAAGAGTGAAAGAAAGAAGAAAGGGTGGGGGAACCTAAGAAAAAAAGTAAAGAGAGGAAGAAAGAAAGAAAGAAAGAAAGAAAGAAAGAAGACAGGCTGGAGTATCTAAAGAAAGAACGAAAGAAAGAAAGGAAAGCAGTAAGAAAGAATGAATGGAGGAACTAAACAAGAAAAGAGAGAAAGAAAGAATGAATGAAGGAACTAAAGAAAGAAAGAAGACATAGAAAGAACAAAGAAAGAATGGCATAAGGAAGGGAAGAAGAAAGAAAGAAAGAAATTAAGGAAGGAAGGAAGAAGACAGGACGGAGGAACTAAAGAAAGAAAGAAGACATATAGAAAGAAAGAAAGGAGACATATAGAAAGAAAGAAAGAAGACATATAGAAAGAAAGAAAGAAGACATATAGAAAGAAAGAAAGAAAGAAAGAAAGAAGACATATAGAAAGAAAGGTGAAAAGATAGCTAGATTTATTAGCAATTTGTGGATGTTGCTCTTACCTGGTTGTTCTTACAGAGGTCAGCCCACATGCTGGTGCCATCTCCCCCCCTCATTAGGACATGATAGGTGAAGAAGTAAATGCCAGGGATTGAGCAGGTGAACTTGCCGGTGGTCGGGTCATAGTGATTGCCCAGGTTGGTGACCACATCGTCGAACTTGAGCAGCTCGTAACCCTCATGCTGCCTCTTGAGCCCGGCATAGAAGGCGATCTTGGGCACGGTGGTGTAGGTAGCTGCGCTGATGGCACCGGCGGCATTTAAGCCCGGAGTACCCGGTGGCCCCGGCAGCCCCGGTCTTCCCGGCTCCCCTTTATCACCTGGTGGTCCCATAGGTCCCGGAGGTCCCGGCTCCCCCGGTGGTCCCCTTGGCCCAGCCTTCCCTGGCCGCCCAGATTCCCCCTTGGCACCTTGGATGAAGGTAGGTAGGGACTGGAGGAGGCTGTGGTCCCGCACCGTCTCCGCGGTGGCAGTGCTGGGGGGTTTGGTCCCATAGGGGTCGCACACCATGCGGCAGGTGCCCAGCATCTCGTAGTGGGCTGAGGTCCCCGCTGAGTTGACCAGAACCGGGATGAGGATGACCAGCAGAAGGACCATGACCACCCCCAGGGCGCCGGCTGCCACCAGCCTCTTCCTGGCCACCAGCCGGCTCAGAGCTGGCCGTTCCTCTTGCCTGCTTTTCGACGAAATCTTGAAGCCTTTCTGGACACCACCAGCGAATGGGGAAGCCAAAGACTTGGGGCTCCTCCTGAAGAAGAAGCCGCCCGAGCCGCTGTATGGCCGGAGCTCCGGAGCTGGCCAAGGTGCTGAAGCCTCTGCTGCAGGACCTCCTCGGGATTTGACTCTAGCTTGGTGGCCCGCAGTCTCTCTTGTCCAACTTTGTTGTCTCTCTCCCCTGGGGTGGTCTTTGATAGGAAGCAGTCTCTTTCCTTTCCAGGTGGTCTAATTCTTCTCTGCTCAGCGATCTCTCATTCCTTAAGCATCAAAGACAATGCTGGAGATCCCTCTCCCAACTCCAAGAACCTGAACCCACGTGTAGCCTCACAGCTCAGCGCCTCCCAGCATCCTTCCTTCCACTCCTCTTCATTGGCATCGACTTTTTTTTCTTCTTTTTTTTTTTTTTTTATGTGCACACTCTTGCAGTTGAAATGAACTTTCCTGCTGTTCTTTCTCCTCTTCTCCTGAGGAGGTGACCGCAGCTGCTCTGTGCTTGAAGGGGTGCAGATGATTGATGGGGAGGGTGGTGCTGGCAGAGGATCCCTCACTTCATCAGCTTCTCTCTATCTCCCTCTCCCTCTCTCTAGTATTAAACATATGAATGCCTGGCAGCATGCATAGGGGCTGCCCTGTAATCCTCTCCTTCACATGCAGCTCAATGAACAAGATGCTGGAGTAGAGTCATCACCTGTAGATCAAACACCCGACTCCAATCCTCAGAGATCCCTTCCCTTCATAGCCATCCCTTGTCACATCCAGCTGCATCATTCATGCTCTGGGAAAGGAGCTTCTGGAATACTGCAGGTGATGACTTACACACTGGATTATTCAATAAGGCAAAAAATACTTACATACACTGCGTTGCCACAAACCCCAGAAAAATGTAATACATTGCAGCTTACCATTCCTTAAAGTGGTATTCAACCCAAGAAAAAAATGTAATATATTGCAGCTTACCATTCCTTAAAGTGGTATTCAACCCAAGAAAAAAATGTAATATATTGCAGCTTACCATTCCTTAAAGTGGTATTCAACCCAAGAAAAAAATGTAATACATTGCAGCTTACCATTCCTTAAAGGGTTAGTTCATTGAGAAAAAATGAAAAGTTGAACTAATACTGTATACTAGTGTTCTCCAAACTGCAGCCCGGGGGCCGGATTTAGCCCCTATGCTTGCTTTTATCTGGCCCTTGGGGCATTATTCCCCGCACTGTCAGCAACAGTGGGGCATATGGTTCTTGCCACTGACACCCACAATGGGGCACTATTCTTGCCATTGATACCAAGGATGGAGCAATATTCCTATCATTGATACCAACAATGCTGCACTATTTTTCCCAGTGACACCAACAATGGGACACTATTTCTCCCACTGACACCAATGATGGGACACTATTTCTCCCACTGACACCAACGATGGGACACTATTTCTCCCACTGACATCAACGATGGGACACTATTTCTCCCACTGATACCAATGATGAGGCACTATTCCTCCCATTGATACCAATGATGGAACACTATTCCTCCCACTGACATCACTGATGGGGCACTAGTCCTTCCACTAACACCAACAATGGGGCACTATTCCTCCCACTAATACCAATGATGGGGCACTAGTCCTCCCACTGACATCACCGATGGGGCACTAGTCCTCCCACTAACAACAACGATGGGGCACTATTCCTCCCACTAATACTAACAATAGGGCACTATTTCTCCCACTGACATCAACGATGGGGCACTATTCCTCACACTGACACCAATGATGGGGCACTATTCCTCACACTGACACCAATGATGAGGCACTATTCTTCCTATTGTTACCAAATGATGGGGTTCTTTTACTACCACTGACATCAATGATAAGGCACTATTTCTTCCATTGATACCAATGATGGGGCACGATTTCTCCCCCTAATACTAATGATGGGGCATTGTTTACTCCCACTGATGCCAGGACATTTTCTTCTCCTACTGGCCACAGTCCGGCCCCCATAAAGATGGAAGGACAATAAACTGGACCTTTGTTAAGAAAGTTTGGAGACCCCTGCTCTACACCCTCTGTGGGTGATGGGCTGTTAGTGCCCACGCAGCTAGTGTAGGGATCCAGGGATTTGAAATCCCCTCTCCTCTTCTCCTTTCTGCTGAGTTTTCGGGATGAATCAGAGTGATTCTGATTGGTCAGCGCTGCCACAGAGCAGCACTCTGATATGTCCCGGAAGTGCTGCAGGAAGAGGGGGCAGGGATCTCAAATCCCCAGACTGCTACACTGCCTGCATGGGCAACGACAGCTCATCACCCACAGAGGTAAGTACAGCGGGGACCAAAGAGGTGTGAAGGATGTAGAGTTTAAGGTCTCCTTTTCATTCTTTCTGAAACTGTGAACTAACCCTTTAAGTAGCAATACATCTAAAAACAAAAATGTACTATATTGCAGCTTACCAATCCTTAAAGTTATAGACTTATAGTAAAAGATAATTTTTTTGGGCTTGAAATAAAAAAGATGTTATACTTACCTCCTCTGAGCAACAATAATGCTCATATTGACTTTAGCTGTGCTGTGTGTGTCTATGGATGCACACAGCTTGGTTTGGGAGCGAGCCCGCACATACAATAGCAAGTGGCTTGCTGAGGGCTCACTTGGAGAAGAGGAGAAGCAAGTGAAGAAGCAAGCCGGCGGGGACCTCAGAAATGGAGGTAAGTGATCGCTCTATGCAATAACATTACAGAGAGCAGGTAAGTATAATATGTTTATTTTAGTAACTGCTTTAAAGGAGTTCTATGGTCACAGCATACATGTTCATTTTATACCATCAGCATTGTAATAACAATACAAACAATAGTTATTAGTGACAATCCAATATAAGCTTACTTGAAAAATCTCCTTCGATGTTGTGAGTGCTGCCTGTCTGCAACGTCCTGCATATTTTATAACTTCTCCTCTGCAGTTTACTTTCCATTCCTAAGGACTATATATCCCATGGTACCTTGCTCTCTGCAAGCAGTGATTCCTGTACTGACTTCGCCTCCTGAAACTCCTCCTCTCAGCACCTCTGTAGATCAGAAGGCAGGATCTGTGAAATGTGTGACACAGCAGTGCCTACTCCCAGGGTATAGTGACTACGTGTCACAGGATTCAAGGAAGTAAATGTGTGGGGATCCTCACAAAGTAAGTTTAAAAACGTCACGATCGTTCAGATTAATACTGTAAGTGTAGGCTAGAAATAATTGCAATGCAATATGGAAATGAATAAAGGATTTAACTTAAAGTGCAGTTCACCTTTAGCAACAGTTTACAAAAGGCTTCCTATGCAATTCCAGACCTAAATAGTACATACCAGCAGGAGCGGTCGGTCCAGCAGGGGGCGCCGCGTCCCTGCAGGTTGCCAGACTCATACGTTTATATGAGGTTTTTTTTTGCAAGCCACATGATTAGAGGACTGAGGCTCTTATTGGCTTGAAAAAAATTGGTCTCGGGGCACAGTGCTGCTCCCCGAAACCCACCTGCTTGTGACAATAGCAAATCAATATTTGCTATTGTCTTCCGGCTTCTTCTCCCAGCCAAACAGGACAGGAGGCGGATCGGGTTGGCCGGAAGGAGAAGGCGAGGAAGCCATGGAGGGGTAAGTGTGACCGTTAACGTGGAGAGGCTGAGTGCGGGAAGGCCTGTGGGGGTTTGTTTGCCCCCCCCCCAAAAGTTTAGCACCTGCCGCCACTGCATACCAGTGCTCCTCATTTGCAAATTTTGCTCCTGCTTCTCAATACATACACAGCCATGGGGGACCCTCTCCACAAAAACTGCTGGTCCCTCGACCCCTCTCTGTCCTGCTGTTTGCAGGACAACAGGACGGAGAGGGCACATATAATACAACCTGCATGGAGTTTGCATGTCCTCCCTGTGCCTGCGTGGGTTTCCTCCCACACTCCAAAGACATGCTGGTAGGTTAATTTACTCCTGTCTAAATTGGCCCTAGTTTGTATATGTACGAATGTTAGTTAAGGACTTTAGATTGTTAGCTCCTTGAGGTCAGGGACTGATGTGAATGTACAATATATACACTATATTGTCAAAAGTATTGGGACACTTGCCTTTACACGCACATGAACTTTACCTAGATCGGAGATGCGGTGTGTCAGACTGACACGCCGCACCACCGATCGCCGCGCTACATGCCCCCGCAGGCGCGGAATCATGGCTTTTCCTGCTGGACGTCATATGACGCCTAGTCAGGATAACAGAACCACTTTCCGGCCGTCACTTTTCTATATGGCGGGCAGGAAGTTGTTAAAGTGTGTCATGATTGGTATCTTTTACTCGCCATAACATCATCTTTTACATTTTACCAAAGAATTTGGTTATGTATTGTGTTTTTCTTTTTGTATTAAAATTGAAAATTAAAAAGTAAATTTGTTCCAAAACAAATTGATTTGAAAAACCACTGTGCAAATACCGTGTGGCATAAAAAAATTGCAAAACACACCAATGTATTCTCTAGGGCATCTGCTTTAACAAAATATATACATTTTGGGGGGTTCTAAGAAATTTCCTAGCAATAAATACCGATTGCTACATGTAAACAAAAAGTGCCAGAAAAGGCCCGGGTAATTTATGTTCCTTGAAAGCCCAAAGGTGCTCCTTGGATTTTGGGCTCTCTGTGCATCTAGTCTGTGAAGAAGTCCCACACATGTGGTATGCCCATACTCAATAGGAGTAGTAGAATGTGTTTTGGGGTGTAATTCTAAAGATGCCTATGCTGTCTGTGAGAAATAACTTGTTAAAATGGCAAAATTGTGACAAAAAAATTACAACTTCAAAAAACTCACCATCCCTCTTACTAAACATCTTGGACTGTCTACTTTATAAAAAGGGGTCCTTTTGGGGGTATTTGTACTGTCCTGGCATTTTAGGGCCTCAAGATAGGCAGTTGGTACATCAGGACTGATCAATTCTCAAATATATTTACCATAGTTTGTAGACTCTATAGCTTTCACACAGACTAAATAATATACACCTATTGTTCTTTTTCACCAAAGAAATGTAGCAGAATACATTTTGGCTCAAATTTATGAGGAACGATTATTTATTTAAAAAGTTTTTTGACAAGAACTAAGAAAACATTTTTTTTTTTTTTTTTTTAATTTGTGGTCTTTTTTCCTTTTTATCGAAAAAACCGTGGTGATTAAATACCACCAAAAGAAAACTCTATCTGTCTCAAAATAATTATATAGAATTAATTTGGGTAAAATTATGCATGGCTGAGTAATTGTCATTCAAAGTGTGACAACCCTGAAAACTGAAAATAGCCTGGAAAGGAGTGAAAGTGCCCTGTCTTGAAGTGGTTAAAGTCCCATCTGTAATGTGAACCTGTATTTTGCACAGTATGGCAAAAGGACAGGTTCTCCTTAAGCAGCACATTAGCTCAGTACCTAGCACATATGCTTTACATCTCTGGAGTCCTCAGAACGGACACCGTCTACAAGGAGTCTATGGAGTTGATTTTCTAAAACTGGTGCACACGGAATCTGGTGCATATCTGCATAGAAACCAATCATCTTCCAGTTTGTTTGTTTTTGGTCAAAGCTTAACTGAACAAGCTGACATTAGAAGCTGATTGGACCAGATTTTGTCGTAGCTGCTACTAGATTTTGTCGTAGCTGTACGTCGGCTCTTTAAGACGCTGTAGCAGGCGTGCACGCAGCGTATCCCCGGAGCCGATGCGCGTGCCCGGTGGGCGCAATGACCGCCGGGCACCCACGATCGTTTGTGACAGAGCAAGAACATGGATCTTTGTGTGTAAAAACACAAATCCTGGTTCTGTCAGGGGAGAGGAGACAGATCGTGTGTTCCTACTAAGTAGGAACAACGATCTGTCTCCTCCTCTATTCAGCCACATTCCCCCCTGAGGGAACACATTTAACCCCTTGATCGCACCCTAGTGTTAACCCCTTCCCTACCAGTGACATTTATACAGTAATCAGTGGCTATTTTTAGCTCTGATCGCTGTATAAATGTCACTGGTCCCAAAAAAGTGTCCGATGTGTCCGTCGCAATGTTGCAGTCCCGATAAAAATCGCAAATCGCCGCCATTACTAGTAAAAGAATAAAATAAATAAATATGCCATAAATCTATCCCCTATTTTTTAGACGCTTTAACTTTTGCGCAAACCAATCAATATATGATTATTGCACTTTTTTTTATCACAAATATATATAAGAATTTTTTTGGGGGATATTTATTATAGCAAAAAGTATAAAATATTGTGTTTTTTTTAAAAATTAGTTTTTTTTTGTTTATAGCGCAAAAAATAAAAACCACAAAGGTGATCAAATACCACCAAAAGAAAGCTCTATTTGTGGGCAAAAAAGGTCATAGATTTTGTTTGGGTACAACATCGCACAACCGCGCAATTGTCAGTTAAAGCGACGCAGTGCTGTATCGCAAAAAATTGCATAATAAGGAAGGGGGCAAATACTTCCAGGGCTGAAGTGGTTAAAGATTTAGCCAAATGAGACACCATCAGAGATTCTTGAGGGTATGCCCCAACACAGTGAGAAAAAAAAAGGATGCCTTCTAGAGCAATCTATTTAGGCCTTGGACTCACCTTGCCTTCTACGCCTTCAGTTATGCAGACCATTAAGAATGTACTGTTTCTCGCAAAACAATAATTGATTATACCCAGAATATATTTTTTTTCCACCATTACTTTTCCTTTACACTGGCTTTTCCAAGAAGCAAACAAGATAATTAAGAGATAGGGTAAAAATTTAGAGCAGAATAACACCTTTAGTAGTTGAATAGTACATTTGGATAGATATCTGTATTATTTTTTTAGAAGAGGGGGAATTGTTGGGACTTTGAATGAAGCACATTTAAGTGCCTCCATCCCTGGTTCAAGTAAATGAGGAACGGAAATTTGGGACTTTGAATGAAGCAATTGAAATGCGGAGGTGCGATTAGTTAAGAATTTATTTATTTCATAACATGGATATATATCCCAAAAAAAATATGATTTCATATATATACACATATAGCATGCACAGAGTATAAACATTTAGAATAGATGAGTACGTACATTGATCTTTAATTGATAACATAAATATAGATCCAGTATAAAATATGATTTAATATATATACATATAGCATACACAAGGTATGAGTGTGTGAAAATAGATAAGTACATACATTGATACATAGTCATAGCAGGTGTATATAAGTCAATATAAATGCATGAAGTGACATGGCCCACATACACCAGCGGCAGCATGCCCGATACCTGTATCTGTGTTCACATGGTATATCGAATTATATTGGATTGTATATTCATAACATTGTCAAACTTGATAATAAATGAGTAGGTATCTATGGATATGTGGTGTAACTGTGGCATCAAACATAGCTCAACGTGTTTCATGGATGTCTCCACTCATCAGGAGCAGATGCGACAGAAATTCCAATAAAATATATAAATATAATGAAAAACCCATACTCTGGCTAGAGAGTGAAAATATCAAGGAGGATAAATATCTGTAATTAGTTGGTTCAACACACTAACCAGCAAAGGCAGTGAATGTGATATGCGGCAACCGGCATAGGTCGAGCCACAAGCACATACCTCCCCGCGGGAGCTGAGGTGGCAATATACCAAGATGCAGCAATGGACAGTGCTGGGGAGTGCATGAATGAAGTAATGATCTCCATATAAAAAAGATTTTTGAAATCACTCTTCAGGGAGTTACACTGGGTTCATTATCTATGAATTAATTAATTATTTGTCAATACATTATTATTATTATCATAATTATATACACACAATTAGTAATTTTCTGTTCCCAGATACCCACATTTGATGAGCTACACATTTCAAAAATCTTTTTTATATGGAGATCATTACTTCATTCATGCACTCCCCAGCACTGTCCATTGCTGCATCTTGGTATATTGCCACCTCAGCTCCCGCAGGGAGGTATGTGCTTGTGGCTCGACCTATGCCGGTTGTCGCATATCGCATTCACTGCCTTTGTTGGTAAATGTGTTGAACCAACTAATTACAGATATCCATCCTCCTTGATATTTTCCCTCTCTAACCAGAGTATGGGTTTTTCATTATATGTATATATTTTATAGGAATTTCTGTCGCATCTGCTCCTGATGAGTGGAGACATCAACGAAACGCGTCGAACTATGTTTGATGCCACAGTTACACCACATATCCAATGATACCTACTCATTTATTATCAAGTTTGACGATGTTATGAATATACAATCCAATATAATTCGATATACCATGTGAATACAGATACAGGTATCGGGCATGCTGCCGCTGGTGTATGTGGGCCACGCCACTTCATGCATTTATATTGACTTATATACACCTGCTATGACTATGTATCAATGTATGTACTTATCTATTTTCACATGCTCATACCTTGTGTATGCTATATGTATATATATTAAATCATATTTTATACTGGATCTATATTTATGTTATCAATTAAAGATCAATGTACGTACTCATCTATTCTAAATGTTTATACTCTGTGCATGCTATATGTGTATATATATGAAATCATATTTTTTATTGGATATATATCCATGTTATGAATTAAATAAATTCTTAACTAATCGCACCTCCGCATTTCAATTGCTTCATTCAAAATCCCAAATTTCCTTTCCTCATTTATTTAGATATCTGTATTAGACCCCAAAAAAATAGGGACAACTGAGAGGGAAAGGGGAACGGAGGGATCTGGTTCCAAAAGAGGGACAGTCCCTCTAAATCAGGACAGTGGGCAGGTATGTAATAGTACGAGTACACTACTCAGATGTAGAAATAGCAATACAGTGAAAAGGCAATCAGTACCTTTGAGTCTCCCAAAGGTGATACCTGAAGAATAAAGTAAACCACTGCAACATGTAAGAAAAGGAAACAGGGAGGAACAAAAGTGGACCAATGGAGAGGATGGAGGAAAGATGGATAGCTAGAACAAGAAGGGATCTGCAGCAGGAGGGGACCAATTCCACCCCTGAAACGTGTTGGCTGTATCTGATGCTCTTAATTATTAAATGTTGCAAAAAGTCCTTCAAGTGAGAGGAACTTCTGTACCAGGCGCTCCTCTGAACACATCAATCAAATGTACTGAAAATTTTCATACAAATGGTCTTTGGAAAATCTATTAGTATATGGCCAGCTTAAAGAGGAGCTCCAGGCTTCTTCATAAAAAATGTAAAGTCAGCAGGTACAAATACTGTAGCTGCTGACTTTTAATATTAGGGCACTTACCTGTCCAGGGATCCAGCGGTGTCCTCACCCGAGCCAATTTTTCAGTCGGCTATCAGGTGCTGGCACTGTCATCTTGACTAAGAGAAACCAGCAGTAAAGCCTTGCGGCTTCACAGCTGGCTTCTTACTGTGCCTGCGTGAAGCGTGTTGCATTTTGTGAATGGGCCAGCTGCGGGGGGAAGGAGGAGGGGGCTGAACTTCCGGCTCAGTTCGCCGCAGCAAACTGAGCCGAAAGTGGGAGCGGGTACCTGTCAAAACCAGGTAACCGCTCCCCCCAAAAGGTGCCAAATGTGGCAGCTGAGGGGGGCAAACAAGCAGAGCTTCCCCTTTTGGGTGGAGCTCCGCTTTAAGTCGAAGGTACAATGAGAAAAGTGATTTTCCTAGCTTATCTGTAATTAGTAGCAGCACTTTAAATGTGCTGTGCAATTATGCCTTGTAAATTTTCTTCCATGTGCCCTAGACCATAATCCATTTTGAAGATGCATACTGCAAAACGAATCAGATGTTTAATCAATTAAATATGCTGCATTTGCAATGCAAATGACCTGATTTGTCACAGGTATTATTCCCATCATCAAGTCGCTAAGGATCAATGTTATGCTGAGAAGTCAAGATTTAGATAAAAAATACATAAAAAATTGATCCTGCAGTCCCCGTCTTGTAGTCTTGAGCTAAGCTTGTCAGTCAAGCCTCAATGACATTTCCTTGTCTATATCTGAGCGATGTTCCTTCCAAGGCGACTTACTACACAAGGCTCAGAATCCAAAATGAAACACGACAATCGAAAAACAAACAAACCAACATTCCCTGCTTAGGGTCCCTTCTTCATGTTCCCGCTTGATATTTTATTATCTCCATCCGCCTTTATTTTCATTTTTATGCTGCAACACAATAAGGTCAAAGAACCTGACTCCAGGAAACAAAGATTTATCGATTTCTACATTTAAGGAGAAATGTCAGATACTACTAAGCCTTCTTCCTGAATGAATGAGTAGCAGATATACAGAGAAGGAAATCGGCACACCAGATATTATGCTTCTTTTATGATATCTTTCCCATCAGGCTGATAAGGTTTGGCTGTAGCTTTTCATCTTTTCATTTGTAAATATTGTATTTGTCCCATCCCGCATCTGTCAGCTCGTGAGCTATTATCTGTCTCAGACACATCGCGGCGGTTTGGTCACCAGAGCAATTCGGTCTAGGGAGGGACGGCGAGTGTGATGGGGATGGAACATTGGCGCTTTTGTCAGATGGCACTTGAATTTAGCAGATAAAGGAGCAGGGAGCTCCGAGAGCTGAATAGAAAATCAATGGCTTGTCATTTGGAAACTTTTGACAACCGATCAGATTAAACAAGATCAAAGAGACAGAAGTTATGATTTGTCATAAGTTTTTAACCGTGGAGTTGGAAAAAGACAAACGGGGAATGACGGCCGCAATGTAGAAAAAACAGAGATGGGAAACGGAAAGAAAGGCAAAAACACAAGTGACAAGTGTAATGATAGAAAAAGGAAAATACTGGAAAATACTGCAGTATGGCCATTGGATTTCAATTCTTTCAATCATGGAGGCCCACATGTGGGTGCCACCTAGGGAGGTCTACATGCAAATGTGGCCTGTCTAGGAATTCCCACTCCTCCAGACTGATGTCCACCCATCCAGGCATTTTGATATTTGCATATCTCCTCCATTGTTTGTATCATGGCTGAAGGTTCTTGAGAGGAATATTAAGGCAGGGTGCTGTGAGGTTTTCAGGAAGCTATGTACAGCACCCTGCTACCTGTTCTTATCAGTTTTTAGGAGGGAGAATGCTGGTGCCTCCTGTTGGGTGGGGGTGCTGGAGAGTATCCCTTCTGATGTCATTTGAAAAGGAATGGTGATGGCAGCGGAAGGGTCTTTTTCCTCTTGGGTTGAATCTGGCCTTGTGCATAGTTGCCAACATTGTAAAAAAATGTATAGGGACACTTTTTTGTCTGTAGGCGGAGTTTGTTTGTTGCGGACCTCTAGCAGTGGCAGCGAAAAATCAGGAAAACAAGGATTTCCCGGGACATTTCCCTGGAATCGCAAAAAACAGAAAAAAGGTCTGAATCCCGGGGAATGTCCCGGGAAATTTGGGACAGTTGGCAAGTATGCTTATGCACAAGGCTTGTCCCCAGTTGCAGGCAAGGCTCTCCCTAAGCTGTTTAAGTTCTGATGCCTTCTGATGGGGCTGCATCTGTCTGGCTGGGGTCTGGGCTGTGAAAGAAGCCCGTGGTGTATGTGCCCCTGGGGTGGCAGTCCAGGGGTGCGGTAATTTTTATAGTGGGGGCGCTCACGTTTTTTGGCACCAAGGTCACCGCAGCATGGTGTCAGTTTATGTAACTGTGAACAGCGGTGATCCCGAGGATCACCGCTGATCTCAGCTTATAAACAGTTTATGAAACAGAGATAATCGTGAGAGAACGGGTTTGAACATGTTTTCCCGCTAATGATCTCCGCACACTGAGAATTCTCATTGACTGACACAGAAATGGCCAGTTTATGAAGCTGTGATCTCAGCACTTCACTGGCGATCTGTGTCAGAATTCACCTCCCAGATTCACCAGCTCAGAGGTGGAGAATCCGGGAGTGAAGAGAGAATCCCGGGGGATCTGAGGGGGATCAAGGAAGATTTTTAACTTTCTTCTACCTCGTTCAGACCCCCCAAGACTGTAACCATGTCCCCCTGTGATATTTATGTTTATATATATATATATAGCGGGGGTCCTAAATTTAGGGGTTTGCTATGCTAAATTTAGGGGTGATTCGAGTGGTAGCTGGCTTGAATCTTTCAATTTACTGGACTCTGCCTTGCTGCTGTTTCACCTGGCGTGCAGTTCCCCTTAGAAGTATGGGTGGCGTTATCACTTGGGGTTGAACCACAGGTGATGGAGTGGCGATTGGGTGTCCTCTCTCGGCAGCCGTGCAGTGGGTGTGGTCTACCTGCTGTGCATGCCGGGAGAGGATACATAAAGGGGCAGACACAACCTGGGAGTGGTCGGTTCTTCTTGGTTCCAGAGTCGGAGTCCTGGTGCGTGGCGCATGGCCCTCCAGGCCATGGGGTCACGTGTGCTTCAGTGCCAGGCACCTTTAGTCCTGGGACTGCAACTTCAGCCCTGGGCCCAGCACCTTTAGCTGGAGCCCACTTCAGGAGGAGGAATCCCAGGGTGCCGCCTTGTGAGGGGACCCGTTTCTAGAAGAGGAGGCTGGGGGAGGACCGTTCCAAAGGACTGGTGAGAAATCACAGTGAAGGAAGGGGCCCAGTAACTCTTCGGAGGGATCTCATCCATCCGAAAAAAGGGATCTAAACAACGGGACCATTAGGAGGTTCGGGACACTATAGATTCTGTGGCAGAGGATCTCCTGAACGCATCCATTAGGGAATCTGAAAAACTGTTCGAGCTACATGCCGGTTGCTAGTGCCTTTGGGTGACTATCTGGGTGAGCTATACCCACTCAGGATCGAGTGGCGAAGAAGCCAGGAGTGCCTGAATTGATCTGTCTTCCTAACACCTTTCTCTCTTTTCAACTTTGTGGATGTTCATGCATAAGGAAAAAATAAACTCTACGTTGGAGTTGACACTGGTATGGACCTTGGAGTTACTTGGGCTATAGAGACTTTGTCCTTACATTCTAGGGACAGAAACCAACTTTAAGGAGAACCTTGCTGCAAGACCCTAAGATAAAACAAGTGTGCTTAACCTCTGAAAACCAGAGGGTACGGGCATGGTGGCCATGGTGCGCCTTTTTCTCCTGTGAGCGGGCCAAGGATAGAAGAGGAGAAAGAGGGGGCCGTGTCGCTACACATATATATATATATATATATATGTATATATATATATATATATATATATATATATATTGTGTGTGTATATACATGTATATATAATGTGTATACATATATATATTATGTAGGGGGACTCGTTCTTTTATTAACATTAACCACGCGTCTGTCTCTGTATTGAGCAGTGATAATTTATCACTGCTTAATAAACTGACATCTCAGTGTTTATGTGAATTTCTGGTACGGTAATCTCGTAAAGTCTCACGAGATTCCAGTATCAGGGGCCGTTCTCCAGTGTTGGAAGCTTTTGTAGATCGCTTCACTCCTCCAAAGGTGAAGCAATCTACACAGCTTCATAAACCGGCACCCAGAGGAGAAAGATCTCCACTGTGAATGCCCGAGAATGAAGCAGTGAATATATTTTACTGCTTCATAAACAGACACCCATGTCACACTTTTTTCATACCTAGGGCCAGGTCTTTTGGCTAGGCCAGAAGAATATTTTATTCCTTGCCTAAGGGCTTGCCATGGTATTGCACTATGGTGCTATGCACTTATTCACTTCTTCTTCCCTCTTTTTTTTTGTGTGTTTTTGTTACTTGCACTGTGCACTTTCTCACATCCTGATTAGTAGGGTGTGGGTCCTCGGGCCTGCCCTTAAAGTCTTGGGAGGGGGGGTATGTGGTCATCTGGTACTCCCTCTCTCATGTCTCCCTTTGGGGGAGCCCCACCTAGTACTTGGGGTTGGTCTGTTTCGGCAGACCTCTCAGGGAATGGGGTCCATCTGGTTTTGACCAGGTAGGCCAGTGAGTACCCTAGTCCCTGTCAGTAGCCTTGCACCCTGGGGGATCAGGGCAAGGATCCTTTCTCTTCGGAGGAGGACTACCGTATGTGTACACCCTGTGCACTTTTTTGTCTTCTCACTTTTTGTGTGTGCACTTTTTTTATTTGCTCCAGGTGTTAAAGAGGAAGTAAACCCAGATGGGTTTTACTTCCTCTTTGTTTCCCTGCAAAGGTAAAGCATAATGGGCTACTATGCATAATATAGTAGCCCATTATGTGTCACTTACCTGAAACCGAAGCCTGCGATGTCCCCGATTTCCTCGCTGGCTGGAAGCGTCCATTCTTCACCCCTCTTCCTTCCGGGGCCGCAAACTCTGGCTCTGTGACTGGCCGGAGTCGCGTGACGTCACTGCCACGCATGCGCACTGGAGCTGCCAGTTACGGCATGACCCAAACTTGAAACGGTACAGCGTGCCCTTTCTAGAGTGCGCATGCGTCAAATACACCAGCGCATGCACGGAAGACATCGTCGTACGAGGAAATTGTAAAGATCTTCTAAACCGTGTAGGTTTAGCAGCTATTTCCAGCACCTACAGGTAAACCTCAATCTAGGCTTACCTGTAGGTGAAAGTGGTCTGTAAGGGTTTACAACCACTTTAAGTTTTCAAGTGTGTGTCACGACACCACAGGACTTAAAAAAATAAAAAAACAGACACTTTTGCCACCTTCATGCCCAGGACAATTTTCAGGTTTCAGTGCTGGTGCACTTTGCATGACAATTGTGTGGGTATGCAACACTGTACTCATATGACATTTTTATAATTTTTGTTGACACAAATAGAGCTTTCTTTCAGTGGTATCTAATCACCACTGTTTTTTAAATTTGCTAAATAAATGAAAAAAGACACATATAAATAATCTTTCTTCATAAATTGAGGCCAAAATGTATACTGCTACAGTGAAAACAACCCAAATTAGTGTATATTATTTAGTCTGTAGGAAAGTTATAGAGTAGTCCATAAACGATGGTATATATCTGAAAATCAATCAGTCCTTATGATGAAGTGTCTTGAGGCCTGAAAATGCTAGGACAGTACATATATCCCCTAATGACCCCTTTTTTGAAAGCAAGGTCCAAAAAGACAAGGATGAGCGAGTTTGGGGTGGAAGAACTTGACTGGCCTGCACAGAGGCCTGACCGCAACCTGATAGAACACCTTTGGGATGAATCAGAGCAGAGACTACAAGCCAGGCCTTCTCAACCAACATCAGTGCCTGACTTCACAAATACGCTTCTGGAAGAATGGTCAAACATTCCCATAGACACACTCCTAAACCTTGTGGACAGCCTTCACAGAAGAGTTGAAACTGTTATATCTGCAAAGGATGGGCCAACTCAATATTGAACCCTACGGAATAAGACTGGGATGCCATTAAAGTTCATGTGCGTGTAAAGGCAGGTGTCCCAATACTTTTGGTAAAATAGTGTAGATCAGACCAAAATGAGGGGCAAATGAGGAGGAAAGAGAGACAGAGGGATTTTGTACCAAATCAGGGACAGTCCCTCAAGTCAAAACCAAACAATGCCAACCTACCTGGCTTTCCTATCCTGGAAGTTATCCCTGCAATATAAAAACCTGTAGGTATTGTAATTTGTGTGATCTGGGTAAAACATTTGTTGCCACGGCTACAGATGAAGAGTTCACTATACAGCAATACATCAACTGTGGCACAAATTATGTAATTTACCTGATCACCTGCATTTCATGCAGCCTCCAATATGTAGGCTGTACCACACGTCCTTTGAGAACCCGTATAGGGGAACACTATTGTGACACAAATAATTTAAACGCTAGAAATATTTCGAATGCAACACGTCACTTTAGGGAATGTCATCAGGGCGATCTTTCCTCTTTTCGTTTTATAGGAATAGAACGGTTGTCTCACTCGCCCAGAGGAGGTGACAGGGAGAGAAGACTTTTGGGGAGAGAAGCATGGTGGATTTTTAGATTAAAAACTAGATCGCCTCGGGGGTTAAACCTGAGGTGGGATCTGGACTTGCACTTACATTAAGAATGCCTCTCCCCGGAGTCTCCCCTCTTTTTCTTTCTTTCTTTCTTTTCCTCTTCTGGTGCCCCCTTTTTTTACATACCTGGATTATTATTTTTATCTTTGTATTTAATGTTTTTTGAATTTATTGGTGTATTTTAATTTATATGTGTGTGCGCATGCGTGGCTGCGTGCATACATGTACATATTATCACTATAGGGTGTGTGAAATATAGTGGCTTACACATGGATCACCCAACATGTATTTCAGCTGATTCCCCTTTTGGATAATTGCCTGCAGTCAATTTAGACAATTAATGGGTGGAGCCAGTGATCCTCAGAGCTACTATTTATTTCACAAGTTTCATGTCTGTAATGTGGTTATGACTAAGGCCTTATAGGCTGAAACGCGTCAACCTTTCCTATTTGCGTTTGTCTACTGTGGCTTGTCAATAAATACATCTAATTTTTTAGAGCAACGACCGGAGTGCGGATCATCTTTTCTTCATTTACTTCTACTCAGCCAGCGACTGTGGATCGAGCACCTGGGAGCTCTGCTTTCTGTCGATGTATGGGTAGTAGCACTGACTTTTCTGTTTATATCTTATGATGAAGTGTCTTGAGGCCTGAAAATGCCAGGACAGTACATATATCCCCTAATGACCCCTTTTTTGAAAGCAAGGTCCAAAAAGACAAAGATGAGCGAGTTTGGGGTGGAAGAACATGACTGGCCTGCACAGAGGCCTGACCGCAACCTGATAGAACACCTTTGGGATGAATTAGAGCAGAGACTACGAGCCAGGCCTTCTCATCCAACATCAGTGCCTGACCTCACAAATACGCTTCTGGAAGAATGGTCAAACATTCCCATAGACACATTCCTAAATCCAGTGGCGGTGCGTCCATAGAGGGCGCCGGAGCGCCGCCCCCTCTCGCTCCCGCACCGCCACTGAAAGACAATACACAGATTCATGCATTGCATGAATATGTGTATTTGCGCCGCTGCCGTGCTGCCCACTATACATATGGCCGGCCTCCTGGTGAGTGCCGGCCATATGAATTAGAGCGGCGGCCGGCGGTGGGTGTGGCTTGGAAGTGCCTATCAGAGCCAGCGGCTCTGATAGGCTTTCCGAATACAGCTCTCACGCTGTATTCGGCTTCCAAAAACTCCTCCCAGGTACGCACGGGGGTGCGTTCCTGGAAGAAGACTGTGGAGGTTTCAGCCAATCAGGTTCACCGGATCTGGTTACCGGTGACCTGATTGGCTGAAGCGACATCGAGGGCGGGAGAACATATCGAGGACGGCGCGGACCGAGAAAGGTAAGTGCAGGGCTGGGGGGGGGGGGACAGGCTGCATTTGGGGGACAAACTGGCTGAATATGGGGGACAAACTGGCTGCCTTTGGGGGGAACTGGCTGTATATGGGGGACACGCTGGCTGAATATGGGGGGAACTGGCTGTATATGGGGGACAAACTGGCTGAATATGGGGGACAAACTGGCTGAATATGGGGGGAACTGGCTGAATATGGGGGACAAACTGGCTGAATATGGGGGACAAACTGGCTGAATATGGGGGGAACTGGCTGTATATGGGGGACAAACTGGCTGAATATGGGGGACAAACTGGCTGAATATGGGGGACAAACTGGCTGCATTTGGGGGGAACTGGCTGTATATGGGGACAAACTGGCTGTATACGAGGGCACACTGGCTATATATATGGGGACAAACTGGCTATATATATATGGGGGCACACTGGCTGTATATGGGGGCACACTGGCTGTATATGGGGGCACACTGGTTATATATATATATATATATATATGGGGGCACACTGGCTGTATATGGGGGCACACTGGCTGTATATGGGGGCACACTGGTTATATATATATATATATATATATATATATATATATATATATATATATGTAGCGGGGTCCTCAAATTGATGGGATACACCTGGGGAATAGTGTGACCCAGGTGTATAATTGTGTTAGGGTTCAGACCCCTTTTTGTTTCGTGGAGGATTGGAGGATGTAGTATTCTCCTTTGCCTGTGGGTGGCGGGGTACCCACAGGCTTCAGGTAGAATCATCTCCTGCAGTGCTCCCTGTTTTGTCCCTTCCCGGAGATGGTATGGCTGGGGCGGGGAACCCGCCGGGCCGTTGATGGGAGGAGATAAAAGGGGGAGACGCCCTTACCACGAGGTCTTGGCGGAGAAGGAGGTCCTCGGAGGAGGAGGGTTGCGGTCCGCACCCAGGCCCCTCAGGCCTGGGTGCTGGAGATCCAGGAGTCTGGTCCAGGTGCCCATGGCCTGGTCCGGAGTCATGTTGGCGTCCATCCCAGGCACCTTTAGCCTGGAGTGAGGTACTATCGAGGAGGCCTGGGGCCCAGTACCTTCGACTGGGTCCCGCTAGGGTGGACTGTCCGAGGGTCCCTGAGCGGAGGGACTCGTATCTGAGGTGAGGAGGCCAGAGAGGTTACCCACTGGAGACCCGGAGCAGCACCAACCCGGTGACAGTGGGCCTCTGGGAACTCTCTTGGGAGGACACATCCCCCTGATAGGGGCCACAGCGTATCGAAGAGGGCTCCATTGCTGTTCATAGGGGTTGCTGGAAGAGACCCCATCTTTCCTGTTCTGTAACAGCCGGATTGGCTTAGGCGCCGCTGGTCATAGTACAGTGGCATAGAACTTAAACTTTAGGAAGTGCCTCGATCTGCTCGCCCCACCGTTGGCAAGGTTATAGGTCCCAACCAGTTTGCTGCAAAAGAACTGTTTATTGTGCTTTGCGTATTGGAGTGTCAAATAAACAAGTGTTGGACCTTTCTCCGGTGTGTGAACTCCAGTTACTGGAAGCAAAGGGGAGGCTGGCGAGCTTGCAATTACAGACTCAGTGCATTCACAGAACACACCGGCCCGAGGAAACATCAGTAAGTGGCCTTCACCTCCCTACTACAATGGGGAGGACATGGGCCGTGGCGCATCTCACTCTCACAACCCAGGAACCCCTAGACATGAGTTGGTGTGTAACCGATAAAGATGGAGAGAGAGAGTGAGGCCGCTACACGTGGGGGCTCGTGAGTCCGGGATAGAGTGTGTTCTAGAGATGGACTTGAGAATGTCTACATTTGAACTTTGCTGCCCAGAGGAGTTCCGAGCAGATCGGCCATATTACTGGCCAAAGTGCGTCCCTGCTCGGAGTTGTGGAAATGACCCTAACACGGGAAAGGCCCATGCGGAGGAGCGGAAAAAGGGAGAGGTCCAGCCGTGTGACGTACTGCACGTGGGGACTGTTAACGCACTGCGCCACGAGGCACCCCATGGCGACATCGTTCGTGGGCGGAGTCAAGAAGAAGCCCGCGAAAATGTACAGCTCATGGGAGGAGTCTGGCCAAGTGTGGGGATACACGTGGAGACTCCGGCGCGGGGTCAGTGCATGATGGAGCAGCAGATAGTCGGGATGACCTCAAGTGCCCCGTGGATTATGGTTCCTCACCCCACGAGAATGACTTCCTTTGCTGCCCCCATCACAGACACGGGGATAAGACTCAGGCCCCGAGGGCGGTTGGCTCTGTACACTTGCAGAGACACGGAGGCCCTCGGTGTGATCTGTCCCGGCTGCTCGGGACTGGTGGTCACCCTGAAGCCATTCGGGCGATGTGAGGAGTGCAGAGAATTCCTTTTTGAGGTCGAGTCGTCCACAGCAAGGCCCCGGGCCCTTCGCCTCAACTACCTCACGGGTACCGCTACTCCGGAAGGGGAGATCAAGGCCTTTGTTGAGGTTCCCGTGCGCGCTGACCAGGGCGATGGACTGCCCAACAGAGAAAAATCCGAGGGTGCTGCCTCGGTCGCCACAAGTTCTCTGCTCCCACCCCCGAAGAGGAAAGTTGGCCTAGTACAGGCATCCTATGGACGTGGTCGAGCTTCACCCGGCTGCTTGCCTGGCCTGGATGGCGCCGGTCGAGAAGGAAGTCCCGGACATCCCAGTCCTCTACAAGGGTCAGGTGAGCCAGGGGCTGGGACTGTGGTGGTGGTTGGAGGTGTCGGGGGCCCATTGGAGGTGGAGCCCCCCAGGGAGGATGATTCTGTGTTCACCGGAAGATATCTGCCTGCGGAGATGTATGACACCTCCGACCTAGAGTCGCTGTCTGACTGCGGAGATGATGGTGAGATAGACGAACTGTTCAGCCGCAAGGGCTGGGATAGAATGCCACTTCTTGCTTCCCGTGCGGTACGGGATTCACCTATGTACACAGGAGACAGCACACCTCGGGTGAAAGACCCGCAGCTTACGAGGGAACCTACCCCTCCACCGGTGTCCTCACCTGCTGTTACCTCACCTGCTTTGGTTGTGGGGACACCCCGTGCTTCTCTGAGAGCGCCGAAAGTCAGTTTGAGGGAGCTGGTAAAGGCACCTCGGCATCCGGAAGCTATTGTGCTGCCTGGAACTGGAGAGAAAGCCACTATGCCACCTTTGGCCCGCTTGCAGAGACTGTTTTGCCACAAAGTAGCTCGGGAATATGGGTGGGAGTACCCGTATCTGCCCCGGGACTTGCTGTTTGAGGTGGAAGTCTGGAGAGCAAGATGGTATGACGAGTTTGTGTGGGACAAGTTGAAGGTGCCCCATGCTCGCAGGTACCTGGAATGTGTGCCGGCAGTGTCTAAGAGGTTTGAGGACTGCAGAGCTGAATGGAAATTGGGGCGCCATATCCATGCTGACAAGATAGTCATTTGCAGAAGAGAAGGAGAAGATGTCGAGTATTCGATAGAGGCATTTGACAAACACCTGAAACCCCTGTATCTGCCGGATCCAAAGTTTTACTTATAGGAGAAAAGAACTCCTGTTTATTTCCTTTGTGCACTTGAACTTTCTGGAAGAGCCATTCCCAGACACCCAGGACTGTGCCCTGCTTTTGTTTTTATTTGGGCTTTTCTTTTTCTCATTGGAGACTTGGGGCTGTTGTGTTTTTTTTTTTTGTGTTTCCCCTTTTCTTCATGTGCCAAAGGCAAGGACATTTGGGAATAGTGGCAGAGTAGGGAAAAGCTGGAAGAACGAAGATTCGTTGAGTGTCATGACCGCGGCGTTGTCACCAGGTGGCAGTGTTGCGCAACAAATGTTTGAAAATGTTTCACACACACATCACCTTGCTTGTTGGAGTGAGTGGGTCTCTCGGCTGACGGGCCCACTCATGCCAAATGACACGAAATTATGTTAGGATGTTGTTTTTTTCTTTCCCCTGCAGGAGGATCGTCAATCAAGATCATTGAGAGTGGGTGGCTCTTAGACAGTGTGGGAGAGGGGTTGTGATTATGCCGATGTTTAAAGTGTTTTATGACATAAGTTGTTTTATATGTTCCCCATTCCCTGAGCAGGTCTTGGCACTTGGGAAAAATTTAGAGGAACTGCCTCAGGGGTTTCACTCCATGTCACCACTTTATGGGAGGCATGGGTGTGCACTAGGCTTGTGCAATTCGTTTCGTAACGAATCAAAATTCGTCCGAATTTAGCAACTTTCGGACATTCGGAAGCATTCGAATTTCCGAACAGAGCAATTACGAATAAAACCGAATCCGAAATAAATTATACCGCAAAATAGCGAATGCCCGAAGGTCTTCGGCATAATTCGTTATGAAAAAAGTTACGAATGTACGAATCCATTCGAAGCACAATAACACTCACTCTGCTCTCTGCTTCTCCCTCACCATGCTGAACTCCCTCTCAAAATGGTGTACAGGGGCGGAGGCTATAGCCGCATGAAAAAACGAAAGTAAAATACGAGATTTCAAATCCATTCGAAGCACAATAACACTCACTCTGCTCTGCTCTCTGCTTCTCCCTCACCGTGCTGAACCCTCTCAAAATGGTGTACAGGGGCGGAGCCTATAGCCGCATGTAAAAAACGAAAGTAAAATACGAGATTTCGAATCGTTACAAATAACCGCTATGTATTTAGAAAAGTACAAATCCATTCGAAGCACATTAGGCATAATAGGCAGCGTGGTTGTGAGAGAGACACGGAAAATTACGAATCAACGAACCCAAAAAAAGTTACGAAAGTAGGAGTTGTGTCCAGAATCAACGAAAAACAACGTACTCTACCGAAAGTACGAATTATAAAGCAACAAAAAATTCAACGAAAAATGTCGCTTGCAAAAATACGAATGAGTCCGAACACGAAAAATCCCGTCTAGCAAAATTAAGAATGATTACGAATCAACAGGACCGGAAAGAAACGAACCGAAACGGAACGAATTTTTCCGTTGTGCACAAGTCTAGTGTGCACCTGACGCTGGGGACCAGCGTCCAATCACAGGGGGGAATGTGTAGCGGGGTCCTCAAATTGATGGGATACACCTGGGGAATAGTGTGACCCAGGTGTATAATTGTGTTAGGGTTCAGACCCCTTTTTGTTTCGTGGAGGATTGGAGGATGTAGTATTCTCCTTTGCCTGTGGGTGGCGGGGTACCCACAGGCTTCAGGTAGAATCATCTCCTGCAGTGCTCCCTGTTTTGTCCCTTCCCGGAGATGGTATGGCTGGGGCGGGGAACCCGCCGGGCCGTTGATGGGAGGAGATAAAAGGGGGAGACGCCCTTACCACGAGGTCTTGGCGGAGAAGGAGGTCCTCGGAGGAGGAGGGTTGCGGTCCGCACCCAGGCCCCTCAGGCCTGGGTGCTGGAGATCCAGGAGTCTGGTCCAGGTGTCCATGGCCTGGTCCGGAGTCATGTTGGCGTCCATCCCAGGCACCTTTAGCCTGGGGTGAGGTACTATCGAGGAGGCCTGGGGCCCAGTACCTTCGACTGGGTCCCGCTAGGGTGGACTGTCCGAGGGTCCCTGAGCGGAGGGACTCGTATCTGAGGTGAGGAGGCCAGAGAGGTTACCCACTGGAGACCCGGAGCAGCACCAACCCGGTGACAGTGGGCCTCTGGGAACTCTCTTGGGAGGACACATCCCCCTGATAGGGGCCACAGCGTATCGAAGAGGGCTCCATTGCTGTTCATAGGGGTTGCTGGAAGAGACCCCATCTTTCCTGTTCTGTAACAGCCGGATTGGCTTAGGCGCCGCTGGTCATAGTACAGTGGCATAGAACTTAAACTTTAGGAAGTGCCTCGATCTGCTCGCCCCACCGTTGGCAAGGTTATAGGTCCCAACCAGTTTGCTGCAAAAGAACTGTTTATTGTGCTTTGCGTATTGGAGTGTCAAATAAACAAGTGTTGGACCTTTCTCCGGTGTGTGAACTCCAGTTACTGGAAGCAAAGGGGAGGCTGGCGAGCTTGCAATTACAGACTCAGTGCATTCACAGAGCACACCGGCCCGAGGAAACATCAGTAAGTGGCCTTCACCTCCCTACTACAATGGGGAGGACATGGGCCGTGGCGCATCTCACTCTCACAACCCAGGAACCCCTAGACATGAGTTGGTGTGTAACCGATAAAGATGGAGAGAGAGAGTGAGGCCGCTACATATATATGGGGGCACTCTGGCTGTATATGGAAACAAACTGGCTGTATTTGAGGGGGCAAACTGGTGGCATTTGGGCACAGTGGCTGCGTTTAATGGGCACAGTAGCGGCAATTGATTTTTTATTTTTTTTTAAGTTTGTTTGCGCCCCCCCAAAAATTTTGAGCACCAGCCGCCACTGCCTAAACCTTGTGGACAGCCTTCACAGAAGAGTTGAAACTGTTATATCTGCAAAGAATGGGCCAACTCAATATTGAACCCTACGGAATAAGACTGGGATGCCATTAAAGTTCATGTGCGTGTAAAGGCAGGTGTCCCAATACTTTTGGTAAAATAGTGTAGATCAGACCAAAATGAGGGGCAAATGAGGAGGAAAGAGAGACAGAGGGATTTTGTACCAAATCAGGGACAGTCCCTCAAAATCAGGTACAGCTGGGCGCTATGTTGTGTACAACTGTAATGTGATCTGCTGTGATTGGCCACAGCAATCACATGGTACCGGTAGCGGGCCAGTACAGTGATCTGTCATTGACTATGTCTGGTGGACACGGCAGGTGACAGAATGTGCCGGAGCAACAGTGCTCCTTCCCAGCCGTCTTTTACAATAGGCCGGGCGAGAAGAGGTTAAAAATGTAATTAGCATGTTAAAGAAGATGGGGAGGAAGGAACCAGGGAATGCAAAATATAAGCAGATTAAATTTCAGCTTTAAACATTGTAAAGTTTTACCAAGATTTTGGCCTTGTTAGAAATAAGCTCAGCTTTCCCGAGATGGTTTTTATCAATGTGACAGAAAGTGGTGGCGTCTGGCACGCCATAGGAGTACATGCAAACATTGGGGGTGTTTTTGCTTCTGAATGAAGGAGTAAGAAAGTGCTGAGCATGAATGTAGGAGGAACATCTGTTTTACAAGCAAAGAATCCAAAGTATAGGAAAAAAAATAATTAGCCTCTTCTGAATAACAAACTGTCTTTATTTAGGTGAGATATACAGTAACAGTGACCCAACACCTTGAAAGCATAACTGTCTGCAAATGAAATAAATAGAAAAGGAGATGGAAAGTTAAAGCTGGAGTTTATTATTTATAGCTTTAGTTTCATGACTTACCTGTAATGGAGTATGCCCCACCAGGGCTGCTGTTAGAAATCACAGGACCCCGTACAGGCTACCTGACAGGGCCGGGGGCCCCAAGCTTTCCAGCCGAAAGTGACTGAGGACATAGATTTATCAGCACAGAGTAATGAATACAGTTACATAGTTAGTCAGGTTGAAAAAAGACACAAGTCCATCCAGTTCAACCATAAAAAAATAAAAAATAATATCGTACAATTCCATATACCTAATTCTATACCCACAGTTGATCCAGGGGAAGGTGGAAAACCCCAGCAGAGCCTGATCCAATTTGCTACAGCAGGGGAAAAAATTCCTTCCTGATCTCCCGAGAGGCAATCAGATTTTCCCTGGATCAACTTTACCTATAAATGTTAGTACTCAGTTATATTATGTATGTAGCGGGTATGTGAATTTAGGGGAGGCATCTGGGTGGTAGTGTAACCCAGATGCACTGATTGTTAGGGAATCTGAGACCCCTTTGTGGTTCTTGGAGGACTCTGGTGGTGTGAGGTTCCCTGCGGCCTGTGGGTGGCGCTGTTGCCCTGGGCCGGAGCTGAACACTCACCGCAAGACTGCATCCCTTTTTGTCCTTTCCTGGCGCTGGTACAGCGGGGCGGGGAACCTGCTGTGATGCAAAGGGAGAGGAGATAAAAAGGGCGGACGCCCTGACCTTGGGGTTCAGAGTTTGGAGTCGGAGGACGCGGCCGCACCCAGGCACCTTCAGCCTGGGTGCTGGCATTCCGAAATTCCGGGCCCAGGTGCCCTCGACCTGGCCGGAGTGGGAGATGGAGTCCATCTCAGGCACCTTTAGCCTGGGGTGAGGTACTATGGCGGAAGCCTGGAGCTCAGTACCTTCGACTGAGTTCCGCGAGGGTGGAGGAATCCGAGGGGGCCCTAACTCCTCGGGTGCCCGTGTCTGAGATTGAGGAGGCCGGTGAGCGGAACTTCTCCGGGAAAGTCTGGCGCAGCATTTGCTGGTGACAGAGAGGCCTCCGGTAACTCTCTTGGACAGATGTCCTTCCCCTGATAGGGGCTACGTTAGCGAAGGTAATCCATGTTCTTGTTCTATATAGTCAGTGGCAGTGACTATTCGCCACTGGTGACACCACAGTGGTTAGCTCTATCTAAAAAAGGATTGTGCCTCGACCTACTCCCTACAAATACTGAACTGTTCATTGGGTCCCAACCTGTCTGTGCTGAATGACTAATTTGTTGAGAAGAATAAATACGAGTTGGACCGTTTTCAGTGTGTGGAACTTCAGTTACTGGAAGCAAAGGGGGTCATTCAGTAAAGGATTTGACACTAGGACATACACACAAAACCCCATAGTTCTGGCTTTCACCTCCAGTCTCTCTGCAGGACATGGGCCGTGGTGTATCTCATCCCTCCCCCCAGTACTAACCCCCTAGACGAGACAAACAAGCCGTGAATGAGAAGGGGTGAGAGGGGTGAGGTCGCTACATGTACATTTAGGAAAGAATCCAGGCCTTTCTTAAAGCAATCTACTGAGCTGGCCAGAACCACCTCTGCAGGGAGTCTATTCCACATTTTCACAGCTCTTACTGTGAAGAAACCTTTCCGTATTTGGAGATGAAATCTCTTTTCCTCTAGACGTAAAGAGTGCCCCTGTGTCCTCTGTGTTGACCGTAAAGTGAATACCTCAACACCAAGTTCACTATATGGACCCCTTATATATTTGAACATGTTGATCATATCCCCCCTTAATCTCCTCTTCTCAAGAGTGAATAAATGCAGTTCCTCTAATCTTTCCTCATAGCTGAGCTCCTCCATGCCTCTTATCAGTTTGGTTGCCCTTCTCTGCACGTTTTCCAGTTCCCTGATATCCTTTTTGAGAACTGGTGCCCAAAACTGAACTACATAGGAAACACTCCGAGGCTTCCTGCTCATTCACAAACTGAAGCATAGTGAACAAATTTTACTATGCTGCAGTGATGAATGGACACAGGAGTGATTGGTATTGATTGCTCACTGTGTTCATTCAGGAAAGGAAGGGGCCTGGAAATTAAATTTTTATTGGCCACTTCCTCCCGCTCTCAATCCTGAAACATCTCCCTTTGTGCCTACAGTAGCTTCCGGCAGGAGAGGAGGGAAGCCCGAAGTGCTGTGGGGGGAAAGGGGAAAATGGGGGGCCTAGACAGCAGATGGAGGGAGCTCATATGCTAGGACCAATCCCCCTGCAGTGCAGCTGGAGGGAGAAAGAGGAAGAAAAACTGCCAGCTCTGCAGGGGGAGCCAGAAGAGGATCAGTAGCTGCACTAAGACAGTACTGCCAGCCCTCTTGCTCAGCAGGTGCCTGGGCCCCCTTTTGAATTGATGGTGCCCGGGCCCAGTACAGGAGGGCTGGCTGTAATGCCTTATCAGTGGCCCTGTGTCTCACAATGTGCAGGCTGCTGGATTCTGTAGAAATCTTCACTGCAGAACTGCCCTGTGCTCTTCTTGCTGCTGACCATCCAGTGCCGTAGAGGTTAACAGCTTTGGGTCTCCAGGCTCAGCTGCACTAAAGATGATGCAACAGGACACGCCCCCTCTTTCCTCCTCCTCCTCTAAGGAAAGTTCTTTCACTGATTACTCTGCCTGTGACATGATCTGTGAATGGAGGAGGTCTGATCATTCACATGATTATCTCCTCCATTCACAGACCATGTTACAATGGAAATCTGCCACGTGTGTGCACACGCACCACAAACTTAGTACTACACTGCCTCCCAGAATTGCTGTGTTGTTGTTGTAATCCAAGCAGGGAGTGAGGCAGAAGCCAAAAGTGCACAAAAATCAACAAAACAGTAAAGAAATACTGTAGAATAAATATTTTTAGTATTTGCATAAGAGGGGCAGTGGAGGGACAAAGTAGTACATTTTTGTTTAGGTGAGCTATGTTTTGCTTTAGCCACTTGTCTACGAAGCAATTTTTTTATTTTTTGCACACTTTCAAATCTGCATTTTTTGCTAGAAAAAACTTTAAACCCCCAAGCAATGATATGTTTTCTAAAAGCAGAGGCCCTGGAGAATAAAATAGTGGCATTTTATCATGTCGCACAATATTTGTGCAGCTATTTATCAAACACATATTTTCTGGAACACGCACAAATACAATATTATACCCATTTTTGGGGAAAAAAATAAAACATGAGATTGTGATAAGCTAATAGATAAGAAACCTGTCAAGTCTTAAAGAGGAAGTAAACCCTGATGCATCGCATAGTAGCCCATTATGTGTCACTTACCTGAAACCGAAGCCTGCATCATCACCGCTGTCCCCTGTTGCAGGAAGTGTCCATTCTTCACCCCTCTTCCTTCCGGGGCCGCAAACCATGGCTCTGTGACTGGCTGGAGCTGCCAGTCACGTCATGACCTTCCTTTAGAAACGGCACGATCGCCGTTTCTAAAGTACGCCTGCACCGTTTCTACGGCGCATGCGCCGTAGACATCGGCGCTCGCCTCTATTGTAAATATCTCCTGGACCATGGAGGTTTAGGAGATATTTCCTGCACCTACAGGTAAGCCTTAATCTAGGCTTACCTGTAGGTAAAAGATGTTGTACAGGGTGTACAACCACTTTAAAGTGATTGTAAAGTCTTGTTTTTTCTCTATAAAAATAACAAACATCCTCTGTGTAGTGGATTTGCACAGAACAGCCCAGATCCTCCTCTTTTCGGGTGCATTTTCGGTGCTCCTGGCCCTTTCCTCCTGTTGAGTGCCCCCACAGCAAACAGCTTGCTATGGGGGCACCCGAGCCGGTTCACAGCTCCCTGTGTCCATTCAGACATGGAGCTATGGTTCGGGCCCGCCCCCTCTTTTTCCTGATTGGCTAACTGACTTTGATTGACAGCAGCGGGAGCCAATGGCACCGCTGCTGTGTCTCAGCCAATCAGGAGGGAGAGTCCCGGATGGTCGAGACACTTGTGGACATCGCTGGACAGAGAGGGGGCTCAGCTAAGTGTTAGGGGGTGCTGGGGCGGCTGCTGCACACAGAAGGCTTTTTATCTTAATGCATAGAGTAGATCAGCCCTCAAAAAATCCACTCGCCTGCTCGCATTTTGCGAGTGGATTTTGAGGGCTAGCGAGTGTGGGCTGCCTGGGGGCGGGGGGGGCTGGGTTTGACGGAGTGATCGTATGGGAAGTGAGAGGAGAGCCGCCGCCACCGTCTGGTTGATCAGAGCGCGGGGAACATAACAGCTTTCATTTCAATAGCTGTGTTTCCCGCCGCGCTGTCATATACAGCCCCGCCCTCTTGTCCGGGGACATTGATAGACAGATCACCCATCCCAGGATTGGATGGGTGATCTGTCTATCAAAGTCCCTGGACAAGGGGCTGGGGCTTTATATGACGGTGCGACGGGGAACACAGCTATTGAAATGAAAGCTGTTATGTTCCCCGCGCTCTGATCAACCAGGCGGCGGCTCTCCTCTCTCTTCCCATACACAGGTAGGCTGCATTGGGGACACAGAGCTGCATCGGGGACACATGGCTGCATCGTGGACACATGGCTGCCATGGGGACACATGGCTGCAATGGGGACACAGGCTGCATTGGTGGACACGGATAAAGTTGTTAATATTTATTTTTATAACTTAATTCTGCATAAAACATTTAAGTGTCATTTCATGAGATACTTTATGAGGGCGTGTTTAGGGGTGGGGCATGGTAGGGGTTGGGCGGGGCAACTGGTGGCGAGTAACCCTTGAGGCCTGGCTAGTAGCGCAGGACTTGAAATTTTGAGCCCAGGAATAGATTAAGATAAAAAACCTTCTGACTTTGAAATCTCAAAAAAAAACAAAAAAACATGGTACCCAAAATTCTCCATAACAGGTAATGCTTTAAAAGCCTTTACAGGTTATCATTTTAGAGTTAACCATGTATTACAACCCTAGAAATATTGATGTCCCTCCGGTGGTCGCAGTGATACATCATATGTGGAGAGACAAGAGACAGACATGAAATATATCCCAATGTTTTATAAAATAGAAATCTGTCCTATCCTAACTATTCACAGTCCCAATACAGCTCTTAAAAAAGGAGAGAGAGATTATATTTGCAAGCTTGCTTGATTCACCGAAACAAATTAAGGGAGCCGAGGGGTTTTAGATGTGTATTTACTATATAAACCTAATTCTCTTTGTTTACACAGCTCAGGATACAGAGGCGACTAGCAGAAAGCAAGACCATATTACAGTAAATAGGGTGTTATATATAAACGGCTCTTTACCATGTGATCAGCTGTGTCCAATCACAGCTGATCACGATGTAAACACACGTTTTGGTTATCGGCATTCCTTTCCTCATGATGTCACAGCGTGAGGAGAGGAGAGAGTGTGAATGGGGACATCTGCACTCATAAGGGACCTGATCATCAGGGCCCTTATTATCAATGCAGCCCCAACAGTGCTCATCAGTGCTGCCTATCAGTGCCAATTAATGCCCATCAGTGATGCCAATCAGTGCTCATCAGTGCTGCTTATCAGCACCTGTATCAGAGGCAGAGTGGAGTGGTTCACCGGTTGTGAGCAACGTCAACTCTCTGGAAACTGAGACGCAGGTTACTGAACCCCTGCGATCTGTCCAGCACTCTGATATGAGGAAAAGCCCTAACCCCAGTGTGGGACTAAGAGATTGGCGGTGAGCCTGTGGTGTAAATCCTTTTACACCTGAATTACAAACTGTATTTGCTTTAATATTGGCTGAAGAAAGCTCTTTTTCTAATTACTTGTATTGAAGATATGAATAAAGGGACTGTTTGCTTTCACCAAACTCAACTGGGTGACATTCCTGGGCTACCTCAAATCACAATGTGTATATATATATATATACACACACACACACACAATTGTCCACAATAGTAATTCTGCAACACCTCAAATGATTTATTAATTCCTTGCAAAATCCACAAACTTCCCATGTGATAAATGATTGCAATATGTACAATAGTTTTGAAGCGCTCACAGCCCTTCCTCAAGTAAGGCATGTTTTATTTTATTTGGGGAAGAACTGTGAGTGGTTCAAAACTAAACTATTCTACATAGTGCATTGATTTATTACATGGGAGGTTTGTGGATTTTGGAAGGAATTAAATTGTTACTGAACCCAGGACTCTGCATTCACTATATCTGGTCTCCCACAGTACACAGAATATGGAAATGCAATTATTTTAGTAAATATAAACACCTTTCCTCATCAGCAGTATGTAGCAGTCCTGTGACTTCTAGGTCTGGTTAAAGCGTGTAGGAGGAGTTCCCATTCTCCCCTGACTGTCCTATGAGGCTGCAGGGCCCCTGACTCTCTGTCTGGACAAGGCTATTTAGCCCTGTGCTGATACCATGCACTCTCCCAAGAAAAAAAACCTCTCTAGCAACACTCCACCAAACTGAGCACGTGCAGCCTGTCCCCTACCCTCTGTTCTGTCAGAAGATGGGTTGGGGACAGTGGAAGAAGGGGAGAATCAGAAGACAGGATCAAACAGCCCTTTTACACAATGTTCAAGATTAACCCCTTAGGTCTCACAGTGAATATAACAAGCATGCTTTACTGCATATACAGACTGATTTTACTGTTGTGGGTTTAGTAGTTTAGTAACACTTTAAATGCTGCAGAATTACTATCGTTGACAATTTTCTATTCATGGGGGCAGAGGGTAAAGCTCCTTAACTGTGTGCACTTATTATATTTATTTATATATATATATATATATATATATATATATATATATATACACACACATACACATACACACACACTATCTATTAATGGTATTTTTAACTGAAAAATCTGAAGTTTTTAAGACAGCATCAAAATACCTGAAAAGTAAACTTGAACCTCTGGATCAGATACAGAAAACAGAACTCAGCTAGACCCCCTGAAGAATTAAGTTGGCCCAGCTCTGTGTAAGAGCCAGGAGCAAAGAAAGGCAATAAGAGCTACTGGATCCTCTGAGAGAGTGTTCAGTATAAAGCATCAGGATGAAAAAGTGTACAGTAATGTAAAAAAAAGATACCAATTAAAATATACAATGTAAAGGAAGGGATATTTATACACATTGTTCATTAAATAATTTCTGCACTCTAGTAAAACATCATTTTCCTAATTATGTTACTCAAAATATGTGGAGTAAAAAATGAAATCGATAAATCCGGACGATTGTAGGCAACTGGCAGAGGTTCCCTGTACTTGGCTGCTTTCATGTATGGGATGTGTGCTAGGAGGACTCAGAGCTATTCTTCAATACTGTACATCATATTTGTAGCACCTAAATAATCAAGCTTGAAACAAAGAACGATGGACAAAATTGTTTACTTTCTGCTCTAAACATATCCATAATAAAAAGTGTAAAAAAATCTAATTTCTTTATCAATTTAGGCCAGGGGTCTCCAAACTTTTCAAACCAAGGGCCAGTTTATTGTCCTTCAGCCTTAAAGCGGAGTTCCAACCATAAAAAAATATTTCACTATTGTACAGCAAATATTTAAAAAAAAAACATTTGAAGACTTTTTTTTTTTTACCTTTTAATGCTTGTTGCTATGTTACATAGTTAGGTTGAAAAAAGACACAAGTCCATCTAGTTCAACCATAAAAAAAAATATATATATATATTAGATAAAAAATATTGTACAATCCCATATACTCAATTCTATTTCTATACTCACAGTTGATCCAGAAGAAGGCAAAAAACCTTCCTCTGTGGTCCCTTCTAATCTTCCCCTTTCTCACCGCGGCGCCTGATGTCATTTCCCTCGGCGCCTCTGCTTGCTACTGCTCCTGGGAGATGTGTGTCATCATTTTCCAGGAGTCAGTGGGCAGCGCCGAGGCCTAGGTTGCCATACCAACAGGGCGGGCACTTCTGGCGCCGCCGCCCATTGTTATGGCAACCTGTATACTTTACGGTGCTGCTACGTGCCATTACTGCGCATGCGCGAGAACGGGCGGTGCATGCTGGTCATTCAGCTGCACCATATCCCGGAAAATAATGCTTGTGGGCTTCACATGCCCACAAGCAAAATGGGAAAGGCCAGGACACAATTATATAACTTAATTTTTTATATTACAGTGGAAATCCAGGGACAAAATTTTCTAAACCAGCGAGTGTTATATGTTAATGTTCTGCCCTTTTGAAGTGTTTAAAAAAAAAAATTAGAACATGACGTTGGAATTCCTCTTTAAGGAGGGCCGGATTGTGGCCAGTGGGGGCAGAAAATGTCCTGAGCTCAGCATCAATGAGAATAAATATGGCCTCAAGGTTGGTGGTCAGTAGGAGGAATAGTAGTGCCCCATCATTGTTAAGGTATCAGTGGAAGAAATAGTGCCCCCTTGTTGGTGTCAATGGGAGGAATAGTGCTCCAAGGGACGGATAGAGGCTAGCAAAGGGCCACATATGGCCCTCGGGCCACAGTTTGGAGACCCCTGATTTAGGCCAATGTGTATTCTGCTACATATTTTTGGTGAAAAAAAATCCCAATAAACGTATATTGATTGGTTGGTGCAAAAGTTATAGCGTCTACAAACTATAGGATGTTTTAATTTATTTATTTTTTCACTAGTAATTGCGGCGATCAGCGACTTATAGCGGGACTGTGATATTATGGTGGACAAATCGGACACGAACTGACACTTTTGACATTTTTTTGGAGACCAGGGACATTGTTACAGTGATCAGTGATAAAAATATGCACTGTCACTGTACTAACGACACTGGCTGGGAAGGGGTTAACATCAGGGGGCAAGCAAAGGGTTTGCTAGCGTTACCATAGCTCCCAACTGTCCCTGATTTGGAGGGACTGTCCCTGATTTGGAACAGAGCCCATCTGTCTCTCTTTCCTCCTCATTTGGGTCTGATCTATATAGTTGTATATAAAATGCACTTTTTATCTTTCAAAAAGTGTTTCCCAGTACTAAACCCTTCATCCAAATTCTAAATTGCTGCATTTGTAAATTTCAAATGTCAGTATAAAGGAATAGTAGTGGTAAAAAACGCACTTGTGGGTTTGACTAACAAATGTTTTTGTAGAATCCTCCACGGGGGCGTGTCCTATGACTACATACTTTCGCTAATAGGTGTCCCTTATTCCCATCTTAAGAAGTTGGGAGGTATGGTGTTTCAGTGTAGTGGGGAAGGTGCTTTTACTAGTGGAAGGCATGGATCTGTGTTTCTGCTTTACAGAAACACAGGATCCATGTCTTCTGTACTGACAGAACGGCAATCTGCCTTGTTTACATAGGAAGACTGGCATTCTGGCAGTGTACCGAACAATCAGTGGGTGCCAGCAGACATCAGGTGTGGGGACCCGCTGTAAAAAATCACAGCGAGGGTGACCCACTGGCGGCGCGCACGTACGCACAAAGCCCGGAAGTGCAAAATCACACACACATACATATATATATATAGGAAGGCTAGTATGCTAGCCTGAAATTATGGGAGGAGTTTGAGGGGTACTTATACAGACCATCCACCAGGGTCAGCGTCGGCTGTAGTGCGCGGTATTCGTTGTCATCAGCCGACGCCTTACAACTCACAACGTCCGTGTAGTTGCTTTCGTACCTTCCAGCTTCGCTCGCAGTTGATCGTATCCCCGCTCGCGGTCGCAGGTAGGACCGGCCGTTACCGTTCGTACGAATCGTAGCGCCGGTACACGTTTCTTCTTTTTCAAAATCACACGGTTCATAACCCCGTGTTTTCCGTCTGCATCGTATGTTTATCGACTAGTCCAGTTGTCTTTCGTACCCTGTCACACCCACGTTGCTACCGGTAACGGTCCGTCCAGACACTACGGCTCCCAGAGCTGTTGTACGAATTACTCACAGCTCGCAAGGCTCTCGCCTCAGTCGCACATCCGATACCCAGTCGTCGGACTGGTATCCCACACTGCACTTCCTTATCCCTAGTCACTGATGCCATACACCTCCTACGATACTCTCCCTTCACCTTACTGATGCCCCACACCTCCTACTTACACCATACACCAAACAGTCTGCGCCGGCTCTTGTCGCTAACAATCGGCACTACAGGCCGGGCCCTCGACAATCACAAGCCCCTTCAACTTCGAAACAACGAACACCCGTCCGAGTCCAGCCGTATCTCCGGCGCTACGATTCGGACCCGGGAAATTCAAGTCCCCGCCTTGCACCCGTTATCAGCCCGTATACAGGCACAGCATCGGCTTAGAGATTCGGATCTCTGGCATCCACGTTGGTTCCGAGCACAGTCGCACCACCGGCTCGTCGGCTCGGACCTACAAACATCGAACCGCTAAACCATCCGAATTCAGTCGTAGCATAGGCTCAAACTTTCGAACCAATGGCATTCCCAAGTGATCCGAGTCCAGTCGCTTCACCGGCTCAATCGACTCGGATCTCTAGCAACAGACCCTCCTATCCGATCCGAACCCAGTCGTAGCATCGGCTCAAAGGTTCGGATCCTCCGCTAACATGGCCGATCTGGGCCCAGTCGCACCACCGGCTCGTCGGCTCGGGTCCACAAACATCGAACTTTCAAGCTGATCCGAATTCAGTCGTAGCAGCAGCTCAATTTTTCGGCTCTATGGCATTTTCAATCGGTCGAGTCACAGTCGCACCACCGGCGCATACCGCTCCGATCTTCAGCAGTAAACTTCTTTAACCGATCCGAATCCAGTCGTAGCATCGGCTCCAAGTTTCGGATCCTCGGCTGACACAACCAATTTGTTCGCAGTCGCATACCCGGCTCTAAGCAGCTCCGACCCATACCTCCGATACAACGTCGAACGTCTCAGAACGTTACGAATCCAGCCGTAGCATCGGCCACAATGATTCGAACCCCAAGCCGCTATACACACGCATTACTTACCACTCCCGTTTCATCACGAAACGGCCATCCCCACACACTCGAAAGTCACAAACTCTTCTTCTTTCGTCTCCTTAAGGCATTTGTTCCTCGCAAGCGCTGCGAGCGTTCGACGAGTGGTTGCACACCAGCCACTCACCTCCTCCAGTAGTCAAACGGCTACTCACCGATTTCTCTATCCCTTTCCACCACACACGTCAGTTTAGATCGAGTTTCCATCCCGTCCACCCTGCAATCCAGGTCGGACGATATTTCCCGAAAAAAAAAAAAAAAAAGGGGCAGGGGGTCTTACACACTTCTTCACCCGGAGCTACCTACCGCTCCCACAACTCTTCACGCCTACAAAAAAAAAAAAAAAAAGGGGCAGGGGGTCTTACACACTTCTTCACCCGGAGCTACCTACCGCTCCCACAACTCTTCACGCCTACAAAAAAAATAAAAAAGGGGCAGGGGGTCTTACACACTTCTTCACCCGGAGCTACCTACCGCTCCCACAACTCTTCACGCCTACAAAAAAAAAATATATATATATATATAATAAAAAAAAAAAAATATATATATATATATATATATATATATATATATATATATATATATATATATATATATATATATATCTCCATGTCACCCTCCTCACAGGTCCCGGTCGACCCATGTCTCGACCTCAACCAAAACAGGGCTCAAGTCAGGTGCGTAAACGCAAGGCCCCTCCTTGCTTTCTCTCCGCACTCTTTCACGACATATTTGTCTTCACATACACAATTCGACCGCTCACCAGGCGCTAGCAACTGCCACATACTTCTACGCATGACACTCTGTTTTCGAAGCCGATCCGAGATCCTTCACTACGCAGACAAGGTCGCCAACATCACCTTGCTGGCAGTGCAGGAGTTGGCAGACCGACCACACGTCATTGAACTACAGATCGAAACATTCCTACTTAGTATACCAGACTCCAGCTACCCGCCCCAGTACGCCCTGGGGGCTCTGGTTCATCAGTCTGTGCCGAACACAGACGGCACCCGAGCTATCGGTTACCTAGCCAGTCACCTCCTGGCTCACCTCGGTTGCCACGCACTCTTGAGTTTTCCAAATTACACTCAACAAGCGCTCGTACGCAAAACTTGGCTATCCTCTGCGCCTGTCATTCCTTATTCTGTCCATCCTCCCTTCCTCCTCCCTACCCACTTTCGTACCTCCTCTATCCCCTCCATACCTGGCATCTCACTCTATAAACATACATTCCCCCCCCTTTTTCTTTCTCGTTTTTCTCCAACCCCCAACATGTCGCAGACCGACTGCGATGACTTTACCTTCGTCCCACCGTCACCACGTTCGGGTTCAGCGGACGACTCCACACAGTCCCTCAGGGCTGGACCATCCCCAGGCTTACAGCCGAACTACGCCGTAGGGGCATCCCCTACCCGGCCACGGCCAGGAAAACCAAGCTGTTAGGCTGCTGATCCATAACCAGCGGCAACTCTACCAGACAAATTCCGCTGCAGTCGATATCCTCGGCATTACTCAGCTACACGCCTTGGTGACCACACTGGCAACCGCAGTCACCGACGTCCAGGCTAGAGTAGGGGCCCTGGAAACACGGTCAGCCGCGCCCCTATCAGCCCCAGTCTCCACCGTCGTTACCGAACCCCCCACTGCAGGTACGCCCGATGCTTGCACCCCTTTTTCTTCGCACCTGGTCCCAGCGGGCATCAGGAAGGACATCCTAAGCGCTAGGACGCGAACCTAGCGTCCCCACGTATCTTCGGCACAGGTCATAACAGGGAACAAGCCGCGTGCCTAGGGGGACGTCTCAGTCATCCTAATGGCCAAGGACCCCAGGCTCGCTCGCAAACTCGAAAGCGACAAGTTCGTGGTAGCCTCTGGAAGCCTTAGAGATGTAACCAGTCCTCCCAGTCAGACTAGGATGTCCAATTTGAGCACCGGGGGGCGCAGCCATCTCCAGCAACTTAATTTCGAGGATTGCTTTTACCCCACCGCAAACTTCTGCACATCCGCCTCCTGTGCCAGAAGGCTCTCCCTAGAAATACCTGCGGCGCCAAGCAGCAGAGTCCAGCTAGACCAGGCCACATGCACTTCGGGCGGCTCGACTTTCTCTCCTCACATCCAACTTCCTCTCTAGCAGCCTTTCTAGTACAGGGGACACTACAGGGTTCCACACCGGACTCGTTACACTGCCTGACTCATTCCAAAACTACCCAGTCAAACTCCTGCATACCCTCACAGGAGTTCCCCCGATGGTTTAGGATTCTTGTGAGATCTAAGAAATCCAAGAGAGGTCTTTAAAACCTTGACGTGCCCACAACCGTGAAGAAAGTAGAAAGACCGGCACAGTTCATCTTCTTCCTGGTAATCATTCTAGACAAACGCGCCATGCGGGCCAGCCCACCTCTCGGCAGATTGACCCGCATCAGGTCAGTCATCCATACGTCTACCAACACGCAAGGGTGCACTAACCCACAGCTACAATCCCTACTGGGCATGCTCAAACCACGATGAGGATCGTCTCTCAAGGGCGATCCTTTATCGCACGCTTCTTAGTGTTCCTCTCCCAGGCACAAGACCCTGACCAAGTCATTAAGCTAGACGCAGCCTCCGTAGCAGGATCTGGCCATGGGGGACCAATTCCTTGAGACCGGATAGGTAGACCCTTGTTTATCCCATCAGCATTCTCTTCGTCACCTCAGATAATCACGGACGTAGCAGCTTCCACAAGCTTCGCTGCAACTTTTGGCCATCATCGGTTTCAGGAGATCCGATCCATCAGAGATGCTCACAATTCCGCTTTCAGTCAGTCCTCCTCTCTATTTGAGATCTACCCCATAGTCGCAGCAACTCAAGTACGGGGCAGCCCCGGGCAGGACAGACCGCCACGTTCGCCACAGACAACCAGGCTACAGCCACAGTCGTTAACAAAGGCAGGTAAATAAATCGTTGTCCATCATGTCCTTCCCACGCAGGCTGTTGCTACTTTCCCTACAACATCAGCTCAGTAGCCTCAGTGTCCACATCCCCGGTTAATGCAACACCTCGGCCGACGCGCTATCCCGCTTGACCATGCCACATCCTTTCACAGAAGCCGGAGCCGACTCGACCATGTCCGGCGTCCCACATTAGTCGCAACCAACTCTGGAATCGGATAGCACCTCCATGGTGCTACCTCCCTCATCAATGCATCCTGATCCGCCAACACACTACAGGTGGCGGCAACCACACTCTAGTACCAAACGCTTACCAGTGACCAGCGCCATACTCCGGGACATGTCCGCTATCCTTTCACGTTCTCCCTTTGGTCTATGGCCCAGCCTGGTAGTTCAAGCAGCCATTTACCTAGCCTTTTACGATTTTACGGCCCGGCGAATTACTATCACCAGCCCTAAATGCCGAGTGCTACTCGGGCACCACCCGACTCGCCACCAAAGTCATTTCATCCTACACCCGACGGTATCGGAAATGATACAACCCGGTCCCGGAGTAGACATTAAATCTTTCCAGACACACAACGCCATGGCCGTTCTACGGTAATTGGTAAACTCTGCTGTCCGAGCCATCTGAGGACAGCCCTCTACTACCTTTCCCAACTGAACCCCTAAGCGGGAACCAGTTCGTCAGCCACGTCAGAACACTCCTGAGCATCTCGGGCCTTGACCCAGGATGTTACGCAGGACTCGCTTTCGCATTAGAGCAGCCCCAGCAACATCACGAAACAGAGTTCCTGACCACGCAATAAGGAAGATGGGCAGGTGGGAATCCTTGTGTTTCGCCCGACACGTCCCCGATCCTCAGTCAGAAATATCACGAGCCTTTAACAGTCTCGCTCTATAGTGGTTTACCTGACATAATAGATCAATTCCTTCCTAACCTTGTGTGACTTTTTGGCCCCTTTCTTTGGCATACCGTACAAAAGTCCAGGCCACACTTCAGGTCTTATTTGTGTTGTTAGTCTTGTGACGTGTTTATGTGATCCATATCTCTTCAGACAGAGGGCTCCGACCATAAATAGGAAGGCTAGTATGCTAGCCTGAAATTATGGGAGGAGTTTGAGGGGTACTTATACAGACCATCCACCAGGGTCAGCGTCGGCTGTAGTGCGCGGTACCCACCCACCCATATCTCCCTTTTCTAGGGCACTCCTCTACAACCAATTCTCAGCAGAATTATCTATCACTTCTATTCAGGTATGGCCCCTTTCTTTGGCATACCGTACAAAAGGCCAGGCCACACTTCAGGTCTTATTTGTGTTGTTAGTCTTGTGACGTGTTTATGTGATCCATATCTCTTCGGACAGAGGGCTCCGACCATAAATATTTATGTATGTGATTCTGCACAGCGCGGCTGCCCTATAGCAGTAAATCTGCTATGGGGGGGGGGGGGGGTCAGTAAGTGGTTAAGGGCTCCTTCACACAGGCAGGCAATGGGCAGTAAAAGTAGACAGTCGAGATATGGTTTTACCACTCCCCAAGCACCTACCTACCAAATGTATACAGCCACTCAGGGCTGTAACATATGCCACAGCTGTAATTATTTGCTTCAAGGATGCGAGAAAAATGAAATATTACATTTGGCAGGTAGTACTGCCACCAAACACCACACATTTAAGTGTATGGGGCTGGTCTGCAACCAGGGGCGGCCCATCCATTAAGGGTGCACGGCACCGCCCCCCTCTGTCCATTGCCGCCTCCCCTGTCCATGCATCCGGCCCCTTTCAGGACATCGGCGTATGGATTCCAATACGGAGGGGCTGTTTTTTTGAGGCACCGATTACAGCCAGAGGCTTTAGAAGGCTTCAATATAGGGTGGGCTCGGGACGCAGAGAGTGTGCTCCGAGCCCACCCAGGTATGTTACAATAACGAATCAATATTGGCCCACCCGCAACTGATGGGGTAAGTGACGGGGTAGGGGTGCTGCCAACTGACCAACAGCCACCACTGTCTGTAACCACCCTGAAACCACTTGAAACGTGCCTTTAGCCCTTTTTGTGGTTAAAACAACAACCTGTGAAAGATCTCTGAAAAGTGATTCACGGTGGATTGCTTTTCAGAGGGGTGGCAAGGGCTGCTGCATGTATAACAAGCCCTAAAGGACTTCGGGAAAGTGGTAGTGAATATCATTAGTTTATTTTTTGCCTGGTATTCATGAACACACCAACCTGCAAAAAAAAATAAAAAATTAGAAGAGGCAAATAGTATGGAAAGGTGGAGTTGCTGTTTAGTTGTGTCGCTCTTCCCTATCTGAGACAGTTGGAAGCTGTGATATCTTATTAGCTCACCAAAATTTTCAGTACATTTTATGCTCATTTTCTGTGGCAGAATCATTCTCCAATAACAACAGCGAGAAAACATATTTTGACCTGTCTAAATGCATCTTTCCTGGCTGGAAAATCTCATTTTTATTATCTAATAGCGTTCCCATCTGCTGAATCCCGGCAACATTTGGTCTGTTTCAATATAAGTGACTTGTGTGTTTAGGGTGTGTAGGCAGTTCCTTACCGCAGATGTATAATGTGGGACTTTAATCAATTACATCAAATGTAAATTCCAGATAGAAATCTCACCCAATTAATAGCTCAAATGGGAAATTTAAAGCTAGAACATAAATCATATCTGCTTATATGATGTCCTTCAGCTGAGCAGATCTTTTCTGTCTTTGGCAATATGTTGACTGAAAACGTTGATTACGAAGTTGAATTTGGAAATGTAGTCATTTTCTGACAGCCAAACACAGAATGTGCTCGGCCTAAATGTATTCTTTACTTTTAAAAAAAACTACAGCATACATTAAATGTGCCCATATGTTATTATTGTAAGATGTGAAGCTGAAATTCAAGATTTTATAAGCACAGACATCCCAACCTGCAAAAACTCATTACAGGGAGGTGACACTTCGCGCCGGTGCCGACCCCCCCAATTAAATGCAGCCGTACCAGTGCCAATTAAATACAGCCTTACCAGTGCCAATTAAATGCAGCCTTACCAGTGCCAATTAAATACAGCCTTACCAGTGCCAATTAAATGCAGCCTTACCAGTGCCAATTAAATGCAGCCTCACCAGTGCAAATGAAATGCAGCCTTACCAGTGCCAATTAAATGCAGCCTTACCAGTGCCAATTAAATGCAGCCTTACCAGTGCCAATTAAATGCTGCCTTACCAGTGCCCATAAAATGCAGTCTTACCAGTGCCAATTAACCTCCCTGGCGGTATGATTCTGTCAGATTTTAGGTGCTGAAAGCGGTACAATTATTTTGCATGGAAATTTGACGTTTTATATTGTAGGCCTGTAATTCTTAGAAATAACACACTTAAATCTGTCCAAACAAGAGTCTAGTAGACATCCCGGGTATGATAAAGTTAAAAAAACAAAATCATAAATTATAATATAATAAATAACTATAAAATAATTATAACAAATAATAATATAATAATAATAAAAGTGTTTTTCAGTGTTTGATGACGAATTTCCCCACAAATCGCTCAATTCTGCAAGTGATTCTAATTTATTATCGCTGTTTTCTAGCTGTTCTAAAACCACTTTTGACATAAAAGGGACACAATCTGTAAGATTACAGTATACTGTATGTATACTGTGTGTTTCACTTTTTAAATTTGGCGCCGAACTCCGTCCCCGTGCGTCACAATGCTCAGGAACGGAGCTCGGCACTCGGCAGTGTGAATAGAGCGAGGAGACAGCTCGCACACACTGCGGGGAGACATCGCAGGATCCAGGGGACAAGGTAATTAACTTCCCCTGTATCCTGCAATGCGATCCCGAGTCTGGCTCGGGGTTACCGCTTTAGGTACTGAAATCTTACCCCGAGCCAGACTCGGGAATACCGCTAGGCGGGTTAAATGCAGCCTTACCAGTGCCCATGAAATGCAGCCTCACCAGTGCCATAAAAAATTCTCCTGCGCTTGGAAGCTTGATCTCTTAGTGGCACAACCAGAGTCTTCTGTTGGAAAGGGAATGACCAGGGATCTTGCTGCCCTTCTCAGAATAATTGGTATTCTTATGCTGCGTACACACAACCGTTTTTAATGACAAGAAAAATGCAATTTTTTAAAATGGTCATTAAAAATGATCATGTGTGGGCTTCAGAGCATTTTTCACAACGTGAAAAAATTGGAACATGCTCTAATTTTTCTCGTAGTTTTTCTCATCATGAAAAACGGCCGTATGTAGGCTTTAAGGACGTGAAAAAAAATGCGCATGCTCAGAATCAAGTATGAGATGGGAGCGCTCTTTCTGGTAAAACTAGCGTTCGTAATGGAGATAGCACATTCGTCACGCTGTAACGGACTGAAAAGCACGAGGCTGAAAAGCGCGAATCGTCTCTCAACAAACTTTATTAACATGAAGGGTGGCGCCATCCGAATGGGACTTCCCCTTTATAATGCCGTTGTACGTGTTGTACGTCACCGCGCTTTACTCAAGCATTTTTTTCAACGATAGTGTGTAGGCAAGGCAGGCTTGAAAAGAATCACGTCGAGAAAAATGCTGTTTTTTTCAATGACATTAAAAACGGTCGTGTGTACGCGGCAATAGGACTAAAATGTAAAAAAGAAAAAGAAGGGCGCACCGACCTAGTACATTACCAATGGCTAGGTTTATTAAAATTGACTAAAAGATTATGAATACTCACAAAGCAAGTACAAAATTAAGCAAAAACACTATTCCATGAAACGGATAATCGCCTTCAGCAGGCCTCCTACTGGAACCAGACAACCAGAGAGTCAGACGACATGTAGTACAGCTACAGCCGACGCGTTGCGAAGGCGAACCTTCTTCCTCAGAGCCAAAAGTAGTGATATCTGCAATTAAATGCAGCCTTACCAGTGCCCATGAAATGCAGCCTTACCAGTGCCCATGTAATACAGCCTTACCAGTGCCCATGGAATACAGCCTTACCAGTGCCCATGAAATGCAGCCTTACCAATGCCCATGAAATGCAGCCTTACCAGTGCCCATGAAATGCAGCCTTACCAGTGCCCATGAAATGCAGCCTTACCAATGCCCATGAAATGCAGCCTTACCAGTGCCCATTGAATACAGCCTTACCAGTGCCGACTCGCGGGAGAATTGGAATGTCTATAAGCGGCACTGCAGAAATAAGCATTATCACTTCACCAGTCATAAGTGAATGGTGGTGAATAAGTGGTTGAAAATGTCACTTTGCCTATTCAGAGCAGAACGACATTGGGGTCAATTCACTAAGAGTTTAATAACGCTGAAAAGAATGCGGTAAAATAACTCATGCGGAAACAAATGTGTCAATGTTCAATTCACTGAGAATTGTGCGGTAAATTACTACTGCGGTAAAGTTTAGATAATGTGGTAATTACCACATATTTTCATGAGGTCATTTATTGCATTGAGCTGCTTGCTAAGGAGCGGGCCCGGAAAGCTGACTGCAACGTCCTTAACAGATGACTCATCAGCTGTCAGCGGGTTGCCCGTGACAGCTAAATGTAAAAAAAATATGCCAGTATGGGGCCGTGGGGGGATGGGATCTGGGGGCCCACTTGTTAAAGGGGAATTCCAGATTCCAATAAGTCCCCTGCCCACAAACCCCCCCCAACCACCACCCAGGGTTACATTGTTACAAGTAAGGGTGAAAAAAGACCCAAGTCCATCCAGATAAAACCTGTGGCGTGTGAGTGAACTTGTGTTTATGTCAATAGTACATTGTATATCCCTGTATGTTGTGATCGTTAAGGTGCCCATCTAATAGTTTTTTGAAAGAGAATTCCACATTCTTACCACTCTGACAGTAAAGAACCCTCTACACAGTTTAAGGCCCTTGTCCCTATCAACATGGGGACAAGGTGCTTTGGAGTGGGGGGAACAACCCCCCACCCCAAAGCACCCCCCCATGTTGAGGGCATTTGGCCTGGTATAGTTCAGGATGGGTGGGCGGCGCTTACTCAACCCCTCCCTTTCCTGACCTGCCGGGCTGCATGCTCAGATAAGGTTTTGGTATGGATATTAGGAGGGACCATACCAGACCTGAATGGCCTGGTGTGCATTGTTTGGGGACCCACACAGTTTTTTTTCATAATTTTGAATTGCCGGCATGTTTTCTTTACATTCAGCGGTCAGCAGGAAACCCGCTAACAGCTGATGAGTCATCCCTTGTTAGGGACGCGGCAGCCGGCTTCCTGGCCCGCTCCTTAGCAACCAGCTATTGGGAGGGGAACCCAATGCTGTTTCTGACAAATACCGCATGCAATACCGCCAGCAAAACCCTGGTGATAAGTATTGCATTTTTTTTACTCTCGGGTACATTTGTGAATTGTATTTAAGAGCTTACAGAATGTTTTTCGGGCAATATTTACCAGCACATTTTTCATTTTGCAGTAAATACTGCAGAATCGTTACTTTTTTTGTGAACCGGACTTTTTCTTTAACGCATGCGATAATTTATGCAGATGAGTCACGTGACTGTGTTATCGCATGCGGTAAACGCTAGTGAATTGACCCCATTGTCTCTTGATCGTGCAAACTCCCTGGTCCTGCCTCAAACGTCCCACACTCTGTCTATTGCTTTAGTGCAGGGGCCTTCAAACTTTATGAACAAAGGGCCAGTTTACTGTCCACCAGACTTTAGGGGGGTAGATTTTAGCCAGTAGGATTAGAAATTGTCCTGGACTCTGTAGTGAGAGTACACCATGTCATCATTGCTATCAGTGGGAGGAATAGTGCCCAATCATTGGTATTAATGGGAGGAATAGTGCCCAATCATTGGTATTAATAGGAGGAATAGTGCCCCATCATTTGTATCAGTGGGTGGAATGCTGACTCTGTAGTAAGAGTACACAATGCCTCAGGTGTGGTGGGAATAAAAAAAAAGTACATGGCAACTGTGGTCAGTAGGAGGAAGAATAGTGCCCCATCATTGGTGTCAATGGGAGAGATAGTGCCCTATTATTGGTATTAGTGGGGGGAATATTGCCCCATCATTGGTTTTAATGGGAGGAAAAGTGCCCCATCATTGGTATCAGTGGGAGGAATAGAGCCCCATCATTGGTATTAATGGGAGGAATAGTGCCTCATCGTTGCTATGAGTGGGAGGAATGCTGATTCTGTAGTGAGAGTACACCATGCCTCAGGTGTGGTGGGAGTAAAAAAAAATTACATGGCATCTGTGGTCAGTAAGAGGAAGAATAGTGCCCCATCATTGGTGTCTATGGGAGGGATAGTGCCCTATCATTGGTATAAGTGGGGGGAATAGTGCCCCATCATTGGTATTAATGGTAGGAATAGTGCCCCATCATTGGTGTCAATGGGAGGAATAATGACCTATCATTGGTGTCAGTGGGAGGAATAGTGCCCCATTATTGGTGTTAGTGGGAGGACATGGCCACTGAAATGTCATCAGTGTTATTAGCGAATGTAACATTAACCGTATTACAAATACAGTTAATGTTACTGAAATCCTTATTTTCCGTTGGTGAATGTCAATTGGGCAAATGCAAAAGAGAATCCAGCCATCAGCTGTGCTTTATAAAGGAGCAATGCTCTGTGTGAGAACATTACATTAGGCACTTACTGTATCTGTCACTGAGAAGTGCCGGAGTTGCAATCGTTGTAACAAGGTAATAAGTCGGCTCGCTAACTGCTCCAGGAAAAGCGCACAAACCTAAGACAGCTTCTCACTACTTTCCTCTTATCTGACACTGACGGAAAATGGAAATATCTACATGTAGATCAATGATTCCCAGGAAGGACAGGCCCCATTCACTTATCATTGACACTCTCTATCACAAGCGGACAGTCATGTCTATTGATAAAGCCCCATAATGAAGAGGATTAATATGTGATTGGGGAGGTGTACAATAATGTAGCAGCAGCAGAATATTACTATATATTACTATACTATATCGCACTACGTCTTCTTGTGACTTACCCCTGAAAAAAACATGGACCAGGGGCAAAAAACACAAAGTCCATTTGCAATTTTTTGTTTCTTAATTCTTTATTTAGGGAGAGACAAGGGAGCACAGTACAGTAATAACAACAATGACAAGGCAGCTCAGACACTGCTGAGGAGTCACAATATAGTCAAAATATCAGCAACTCAAGATAGGCTCATGGGGCAAAGACCCACAATAACAACAGCAGACCAAAGGTCCGCAAAAAGTTCCTGAATTACATGGAGGTTGCCGACCGCCGCACGACTATTTACGTCGGCAGAATGGCACGGCTGCACAAAGGGACGTACCTTTATCTTGTGGCATAGTGGGCACGCCCGCCGCATGCTCCGTGAGTGTGACCGCGGGTCCCGCGGACTCAATGTCCGCCGGGTGCTCGCGATCGTGTCACAGAGCGCCAGAACAGGGAGATATAAACAAGGCATTTCCCTATTCTGCCTAGCAACAGGACAGAGATCTACTGCTCCCTGTCATGTGCTAGTGAGACCAGCCCCCCCACAGTTAGAATCACTCCCTAGGACACACTTAACCCCTTGATCGCACCCCTAGTGTTTAACCCCTTCGCTGCCAGTGTCATTTACACAGTAATCAGTGCATTTTTATAGCACTGATCGCTATATAAATGACAATGGTCCCAAAATAGTGTCACGTGTCCGATGTGTCCGCCATAATGTTGCAGTTACGATAAAAATCGCCGCCATTACTAATAAAAAAAAAATGAATAATAAAAATGCCATAAAACGATCCCCTATTTTGTAGACGCTATAACTTTTGCGCAAACCAATCAATATACGCTTATTGCAATTTTTTTTTACCAAAAATATGTAGAAGAATACATATCGGCCTAAACTGAGGAAAACAAATTGTTTTTTTATTTATTTTTGGGGGATATTTATTATAGCAAAAAGTAAAGAATATTGCTTTTTTCTCAATATTGTGTTTTTTTTATTTATAGTGCAAAAAATAAAATCCGCAGAGGTGATCAAATACCACCAAGAGAAAGGTCTATTTGTGTGAAAAAAAAGACCTCGATTTTGTTTGGGTGTAACGTCGCATGACCGCGTAATTGTCAGTTAAATCGATGCAGTGCCGAATCGCAAAAAGTGCTCTGGTCAGGAAGGGGGTAAATTCTTTTGGGGCTGAAGTGGTTAATAAGACCAGGATCTTTTGGAAGAATATACACTACTGTGCAAAAGTTTTAGGCCCCGTTCACACCCATGCGAATTGTTCGCGGCTTACACCGCATCCAATTCTCATAACATTTTAAAATACATTTATTTTAATGAGGGGTTGTTCACATATGTGCGATGCATTCACACTGCGGATTGCCCAAAAAACGTGTGCATTTTCTGGGCATTGCGGTACGAATTGTCTGCACATTATCTTCTATGGGAACACATCTGATTCGCAGATGTGTTCCGTTCTGAACAGGAATTCTCTCCCTGCTCACTACACTCCCCCCCCCTCTCCCTCCCCTCTGCTAGGTCAGCAAATCCGCAGATACAACGCAGACGAACCACTGAACAGCTCTGTTTTCTCTTCGCAGAGAAAACAGAGCTGGAATTCGCACCGCACAAGTGTGAACCCAGCCTTAGGCAGATGTGGCAAAATGCTGTAAATATTGTTTTCAGAAATAAAATCATTTATTTTTATTAATTAACAAAATGAAAAGTAAATAAACAGAAGAGAAATCCAAAACAAATCAATATTTGGTGTGACTACCCTTTTGCCACGTACACACGCTCGGAATTTCCGACAAAAAATGTTCGATGGGAGCTTGTTGTCGGAAATTCCGACTGTGTGTAGGCTCCGTCGGACATTTGCTGTCGGAATTTCCGACAACAAAAATTTGAGAGCTGTTTCTCAAATTTTCCGACAACAAAATCCGTTCTTGTAAATTCTGATCGTGTGTGGACAATTCCGACGCAGAAAATTCCACTCATGCTCTGAATCAAGTACTAGACGGGAGCGCTCGTTCTGGTAAAACTAGCGTTCGTAATGGAGATAGCACATTTGTCACGCTGTAACGGACTGAAAAGCACGAGACTGAAAAGCGCGAATCGTCTCTCACCAAACTTCTACTAACACGAGATTAGCAGAAGAAGCCCAAAGGGTGGCGCACTCGGTATTGAACTTCCCTTTTATAGTGCCGTCGTACGTGTTGTACGCGTTCTTGGCGATCGGCATTTCCGACAACATTTGTGTGACCGTGTGTATGCAAGACAAGTTTGAGCCAACATCCGTCTGAAAAAAATCCACGGTTTTGTTGTCGGAATTTCCGATCGTGTGCACGCATTCAGTTCTTCTAGGAACACTTGCACACAGTTTTTGAAGGAATTTGGCAGGTAGGTTGTTCCAAACATCTTGGAGAACTCACAACAAATCTCCTGTGGATGTAAGCTGCCTCAAATCCTTCTGTTTCTTCATGTAACCCCAGACAGACTCGATGATGTTGAGATCAGGGCTCTGTGGGGGCCAAACCATCACTTCCAGGACTCCTTGCTCTTCTTTACACTGAAGATAGTTCTTAATGACATTGGCTGTATGTTTGGGGTTGTTGTCCTGCTTCAAAAAAAATTTGGGGCCAATCACAACACGCCTCCCTGATGTTATGGCATGATAGATAAGTATCTACCTGTATTTCTCAGCATTGTGGACACCATTGATCCTGACCAAATCTCCAACTCCATTTGTAGAAATGCAGCCCCAAACTTGCCAGGAACCTCCACCATGCTTCACAGTTGCCTGCACTCATTATTGTAACGCTCTCCAGACCCTCATCAACTGCATCCTGCTACAGCCAAATATTTCAAATTTTGACTCATCAATCCAGAGCACCTGCTACCATTTTCTTCACCCCAGTTCCTATATTTCCACGCATAACTAAATCGCTTAGCTTTGTATGGCTTTTTTGTCTGCAGTTCTTCCATGAAGACCACTTATGGCCAGACTTCTCCAGACAGCAGATGGGTGTACCTGGGTTCCACTGGTTTCTACCAGTTCTGTGCTGATGGTACTGCTGGACATCTTCTGATGTTGAAGGGAAGTTTGATGTGTCTTTCATCTGCTGCATTAAGTTTCCTTGGCCGACCACTGCGTCTACGGTCCTCAGCGTTGCTCATTTATTTGTGCTTCTTCAAAAGAACTTTAACAGCACATCATGAAACCCCAGTCTGCCTTGAAATCTTTGCCTGGGAAAGACCTTGCTGATGCAGTATAACTACCTTGTGCTCAATGTTGCCATGGTGTATGACCTGTGACATGAAACTGTCTTCTACAAACTCACCTTAGTAGCAAGGTTTGGCTGTTCCTCACCCAGTTTTAAGCCTCCTACACAGCCAATTCTGTTTCAGTTAATGGCTGTGTTTCACACAAATACTAGAGGGCGCTAGATGAGTGATAATTACTCTAGTGCACATATATAATAAACAATGCTTGTAAAAAAAAAAACATAAATTATAGTCCCAACTTGTGAATAATTGCATACATAAAATGCTTAAAGTCCAGTGATAAAATGTGATATAAATCTTGCTGGAAAATAAACAATGATATCTTCTCCAGTAGTGCAATATATATTCGTTCACCAGATAAATATCTAGTACGAGGAGATGCCGCTGATCAGCTCTCCTTGCCACTAGACTTGTGCACAACAGAAAATTTTGTTTAGTTTCATTTAGTTTTCAGTCGTGAAATACATCATTTCGTTCCGTTATATTCGTTATGTTACATTAATAGACATGTGCATTCGTTTTCGTCCGAATGCATTTTCGTCCGAATTTCAGGAATTTTCATTATCGTTTTAATAAATGAAAACGAATGCGTAGAATCCGAAATCCGAAAGATCCGACATAAAAAAATGCTTTATTTTCGTTGCTACAACAGTTCGATATAGATAGGAGATTTACCATGACACTGACAATAACAATCTGTGTCTATCGAACCTGTGGTCGAATGTGCCTAGCCTTAACTCTATTAGTCCAAGATTATTCTACATAGAGAGAAAAGATTCGACAGAGAGAAAAGATTCGACATTATAGTGACAGTGTTGGGGTAGACCATTCGACATGAACGACGAAGATTCGACGAAGCAGCGAAAAACATACAAACGTCGAATCTGTCATTGAAGGCTTATGGTGTCTGTCGAAAGTTCTAAGAAGATTCGACAAGCAGCTAAGATGTACAACGCTGCAATCGTACATTTCCGGTCAAATGCTCGGCCCATAGGCTATAGAAGAATTTGAATGTTGGTTGACTAGCAATAATGATTTATAAATATAATTATTACTAGTGTCATACAACATTAGAATTCTTCTATAGCTTGTAGGAGGAACATTCGACTGGCAATGTACGATTGCGGCGTCGTACAGTTTAGCTGCTCCGTTGAATCTTCTTAGAACATTCGACAGACACCATAAGCCTTCAATGACAGATTTGACCTTAATTAATTCAGATTTTCGGACGAATGCATTTTTTTAACGAAACAAAATAAATAAAAACTAATTTCGGGAGTAACTAAATAAATACATTTTTCGGACGAAAACGAAATTCCGAAACGAAATATTTCAGTGTGCACATGTCTATACATTAATTTGTTTTCGGAGAATTTGTTATTTCTATGTCGATATTCGTTATACCAAATCGATTTGTTTTTTATGTATATTGATTTGATTCAATATTTATGTATGTATATATATATTCGTGATAACGATTTGTAGTTTGGAAAGTCTTTAGTTTATTAAATCCATTAACACACACAATGACAATATCTCTTCTTCTATGCTCAAATACAACCCAACACCCTTCTCACTCAGGAATGCACTTTGCCAGTAATCCAACCACCACCACAAAATTATTCAGCTAATTGGACTCTAGGATTTACTCTGAGTTGACCCTTTGTTTCATTAGACCTTTAATGAATAAATGAATCATGTTGAATTCATTCGTTATTTTCGCTATAATTTATTTTGCATTAATTGAAATTCGTTATTTATTTTTTTCGGACGTTCGGATGCATCCGAATGTCAAAAAGATACAAAATTTGTCCGGATTTCGATTTGTTACGAAACAAATTGCACGTGTCTACTCGCCACACACTCTGTCAGTGTGAGCCGAGGAGAGCCAATAATCGGCACTTCCTTGTTTACATGTGACCGGCTGAGATTGAACACACCTGATCACATGGGTAAAGAGCCGTGTCATCGGCTCTTTACCGAGATCGGGGTCGCGCCGTGTCCTAGGAACACGGTCCTGCCGCAATCGCCGCGCAGAGTGCCCTCTCGGGCGCGACGGTTCTGGGGAGCCATCATATGACTTTGTCTCAGAATGAGAGTGCATTCCTCCTGCTGTCATTTTACTATATGTCTGGCAGGAAGTGGTTAAACTGAAAATAATTTCCCATCTAAAGTTTCTGGTTAATATTGATCGTCGGTTTGACTCCACTAACGCATCAAAAGTCTAACAAACATTTTGAAAACAACGCTTTTCGAATGAAAACCTAACCATATTTGGCCAACAATAGTCAAATAAAGTGTAAGTACACCAAAGTTACAGTCTAAGCCATGAAATCATTGATCAGATGTTAGAGCTGCACGATTAATCGCGAAGAATCGAAATCGCAATCTTTTTCCCTTCCTGATCTTCAAAACAACATGTCACGGTTCTCTCTAACAAGTGCAGAGAGTTCTCACAGCTGGAAAAACAAAATCCAGGCAGCCTGCCAAGTTTTAGGCCTCATGCCCACGGACGTTTTTACAGCCGCGTTTTTTACAGCTTAAAAACGCCTGTCCATGTTAGTCTATAGCTTCATGCCCACCTAGGCGTTTTTGAGCTGCAAATAGCATAGGCGTTTTTAAGCTGTAAAAAAAAAACAGGACCAGTGCGTTAGTCGGCATTAGGCATAAAAAAACGCGAAGCGTTAAAAAAATGCTAGAAAACGCGCGAAAACGCCGCAATTGCGTTTTTGAGCTCTGACATTTTTTTTTTTCGAAAAAAAAGGTCAAAAAATGTATACAATAACATGGACAGGCGTTTTTAGGCTGTAAAAAACGCGGCTGTAAAAACGTCCGTGGACATGAGGCCTTATTACAACACACAAATAAGTGGAAATAAAATATCTTTTTGTTCTTTTATCAAAGGAAAGAACTCCGGCGTGTAGATGAAGGAAGTTTAACCATTTAAAGACCAAACCTTTTTCTGACATTTGTTGCTTACAAGTAAAAATCATTATTTTCTGCTAGAAAATTACTTGGAACACCCAAACATGATGAATTTTTTTTATAGCAGAGACCCTAGAGATAAAAATGGCGGTTGTTGCAATATTTTATGTCACACCGTATTTGCGCAGCGGTTTTTCAAACGCATTTGTTTTTTAAATAATACACTTTAATGAATAAAAACTAAACCGCAAAGTTAGCCCAATTTTTTTGTATAATGTGAAAGACGATGTTACACCGCGAGAATAATAATCGTGATCTTTATTCTAAGCAAAAAAAAATCATGATTCTCATTTTAGCCAGAATCGTGCAGCTCTATCAGATGTGTATAGGCACCATAATCTGCTGCCCATCACGGCTGTATTAAGTCAATGCTGTATACATAAGATGATATCAATAACTAGCAAACAAAGTCTGACAATGGCTCATATTGTCTCTTGATGACACAATGAAGCCCCCTTTAAATGCCATTGAATGAACTCCACACGCAATATCTGGGGAATGCTAGCGTTTTATTGCATTATGGGTCCTCCGGCAATGAAAGGTTAATTGCTTAAGTGGAAGGTTGAAATACAGTTTGTGACAGAGGATGCATTGCATGTGCTGTGATTGATCTATGATTCCATAGAGAATATTGTTCAATGACACTCCAGCTGTCCTTAATAGGTAATTTTATCAGGTATGCACACATCATAAATCACCGATAAACAAAAGGGGTTTGTGCTCCTCGTTCTATTAATGTAATGGTTTTATTGTGGGTTACAGGGCACAGTAATCCATACCACAAAGTAATAGCATATAAAACATTAATAGCACTTCCATGTGAAAAGACAATTTTCTTATATTGAATTCTATAACATATATTGATTCATATGTAAAAGTACAGAAAAATAACCACAGGATGTGTATATATTTTACTATTAACTCTGTATAAACAGGAAATGTAATAAAGGAGGACACACACAACTACGTAAAAAATGTATTGGATTGTCTTAAGTGTTTCTACACCCAAGAACAAAAATGTAATAAAATCACACCTTACCAGCCCATAGAAGTGGTGGCTGCATTTGTTTTAATTTTTTCTTCTTCCCTTTCATTTTCACCTGGTGATTCTGCAACTAATGCAGCGTACAAACGACCGGTTTTCCCGTCGGAATAAAATCGGATGGTTTTTCTGACGGAATTCCGCTCAAGCTATCTTGCATACACACTGGCACACCAAATTCCGACCGTCAAGAACGCGGTGACGTACAACACTATGACGAGCCGAGAAAAATGAAGTTCAATGCTTCCGAGCATGCGTCAACTTGATTCTGAGCATGCATGGTTTTTAGTGCGTCGGAATTGCATACAGACAAACAGATTTTCCGATAGGAATTTTTTCCGTCAGAAAAATAGAGAACATGTTCTCTATCTAGGTCCGACGGAAAAAGTCAGATGGGGCATACACACGGTCAGAATATCCGTTGAAAAGCTCCCATTGGACTTTTTCCATCCGATTGTGTGTACGCGGCATAAGTATATTTCCTGCACTACGTAGGGAGGAGCAGCATTGTCACCCTAGGATAAGAGGTTGAGGTCCCTTTCACACGGGCTGTCCGATCGGGTCCATCATGTCAGTTGACAGGTGGACCTGATTTGACCCTCCTTTCACTCCGATGGAGGGGTGTAATTCATGGTGACATGTCCACTGACATCCACTGCTATCTGATCCGATCCTGTCCACCAAATCCAGATGGATGGTGGTCCTATTTTTCCATTCGCGGATCGGATGAAAGCAAACAGGTGGTCCATGTTCACCGATCTCTCCATAGAGGAGAGCAAGACTGGGTCCGTCTCTGTACAGTGAGCAGAGATGGACAGTCAGCGGAGCGATCCCCTGCTGAGCAAGCGGAGTCCGTCCAATGGAGGCACCCGTGTGAAAGGGACCTCAAAGTGTACCTAAAGGCAAAAAGGTTTTTTGTTTTGTTTTTGGAGATGGAGAACACCTATTAGGTTTTTTATTGCTGTCTGTTTTCATCCTCTCTATGTGTCCTGTTTGCCATTACCATTTAAAGTAAAGTGGCCCCAGAAAAGTAATATAGAATCTTCCAATGGGGACACTAGTTGTGGTGACCTAGGGGCCCCAAGGAATTCCCTTAATTTGGAGGGATTTCCTCTCACTTCCTGTTTGGCTATGGGACAGGAAGTGAAGATCAATCTCCTCAATAGGACACAGATGGCAATAAAAAAAGTTATGACCCTCCCTTACTCTATCCGAAATGGCAAAAAAGGTTTTGTCCACAGTTCTACTACTCTAACTGCTTGCCGTCCGCCCTATACCAGTTTTACTGCTACAGAGCGGTGGCTGTGCGCCGGATCACGTATATATACACATGATCCCCTACATCCGGGTAGGGGCATGCATGCACAGTAGAAGCCGATCAATGGGTGCCAGGTACTCGATGTCCACCAGCATCTGCCGATCATCAGGCAGAGTCACAGAACTACCATCTGTAAATAAGGCAGATCGCCATTCTGACAGGGGGGAAAGGATGACGTTTTGTGCCCCTCCAAAGCAGGGAATAAATTCCACCTCTTCCCCTAGTAAGAGCACCTCACACAGTTCACATACACACTGGTTAGACACACAGTTAACCCCTTCCCAGCCAGTGTCATTAGTACAGTGACAATGCATATTTTTAGCACCGATCACTGTATTAGTGTCACTGGTACCCACAAAGTGTCAAAAGTGTCAGAATATCCACCGCAATATCGCAGTCTATACGCTTATTGGGATTTTTTTACCAAAAAATGTAGCAGAATACATATTGGCCTACATTGATAAAGAAATTAAATTTTTTATTGGCTATGTTTTATAGTGGAAAGTAAAAAAATATATATTTTTTTTAAATTGTCTGTTCTTTTTTGTTTATAGTGCAAAAAAATCATAACGCAGAGGTGATCAAATATCACGAAAATAAAGCTCTTTTTGTGGGGAAAAAAAGGCATAAAGTTTATTTGGGTACAGTGTTACACGTCCGCGCAATTTTCACTTAAAATAATGCAGTGCCGTATTACAGTGGTTCTATAGGTTCAAGGTTTTTTACCTTCATGCATTCGAAGCATTAAGGTGAAAAACCTTCTCTGTTCAGCATCCCCTAATACTTACCGGAGCCCCATCTCAATCGAGCAATGTGCACGAAAGCCTCGGCTCTTGGGGGATTCTGCTTCCTCATTGGCCGGAGACAGCAGCGGTAGCCATTGAGCCACTCAGGAGAGAGAGGTAGCGGGGCATGTGAATGGACACGCAGAGCCGCAGCTCGGGAGCGAGCGTGCTTGGGTGCCCCCATTGCAAGCTGCTTGCTCTAGGGGGCACTCGGCGGGAGGACCAAGAGCGCCAGCAGGGGACGCGAGAAGAGGGGCTGCTCTGTGCAAAACCGCTGCACAGAGCAGGCAAGTATAACATGCTTGTTATTTTTTTAAAAAGCATTTAATATCACTTTATTAGTACTACAGCACAATTCCCCCCCATCCCTCATCTTCATAACATGAAGGGAGGAGGGAGGCTATGGAGTTCCAGCAAACTTCCTCGAGCATTGTTTGAGATAAACCTGCAGGATAGCACTCATTTTTTGGCAGGATCAACAAGTATTTTCAATTATATATTTAACAGACCAAAGGGGAGCAAACAATAGAAGTTCATTGAAAGAAAGATTTAGCCGCACTAAACAATAAACTGAATCATAAAAAATAAATATAAAACCAAAAATAAAACCATAAATATAAAACCAAAAATAAACACAACCCAGTGGGGAAGAATGGTGTACGATTACACCATAAGACTCCATTCACACAGGGGCAACAACGACTTCCAGCGCGACTTTGGGAGGCAACTTGGACAGGACTTGAGTATGAATCACAGCACAACATGAGGCAACTTACAAGGCAACTTCAAGTTGCCTCCAGGACAGGAGGCTTTCCAGTGGCAAATCAAACAAGAATCAGCTCTGTGGGGGGGGGGGGAGGGAGGGGTTTGCCTGAGAAATGGATGTTCTCTTCCTGTATTGTTGTTTCTGTAAAGACAGTCATCCAACTTCTGAGGCGACTTCCATTGAAATCAATGGGTACAAGTCGCTTAGAAGTCGGATTGTAGTAGTACAGGAACCTTTTCTGAAGTCAGAGCGACTACAGTAGTGTGCATTAAGACGGCTCCATTCACTTACATTGATTTTCTCATGCAGCGCAACTTGAGGCGACTAGAAGATGGATCCAAAGTCGTCCCTGTGTAAATGGGCTCTAAGGATAATCCAAGGATTGATACTGAAAATGTCCCAAGGCGAGTATCATAAGTGAAGATGAAAAAATGTTATATTGAAACGTCCATAAACACAAATGTGCATAGAATTGAGTGCAGTCAATAACATATTCCACCACCACAAATTATGTGCCAACACCACATAGATTTTGCGCTTATCAAAAGGCAAGTCAAATGAGCTTGCGGCTATATACCCAGCCAGGGCCTTTATCCAGGGGGTTCTTAGGCAGCAACTTCTGATAGTCAGTGAGGTGGAGGAGAGGTATACAGCAGATAGCCAGGATAACTCGATCGTTCAATATTCATGGAAAGTGGTCGAATGTTACCCAGAATGAAAAGGAACTCACCATAGTGTAAATCTGGTATAGAAATATTTATTAAAAGTAAAAACACACTTACAGCATTAAGATGATAAAAAGCAGCAAATAACCGGCCGGCTTGCGAACGCCCGTCCGCTCAGACACGCAATGACGTCAACTCCTCCCGACCCGTGTTTCGTCATACAATGACGTCGTCTTGGGGTAATAGAAGTTCATTGTTAGAGTTTACATATAGTTTTGGAAACTAGGAAATTCTGGTAGTTCCATGTGGTTTGGTCCTTAATATTTAATGTACTTCATTTTTAGGAGTTGACAAAAAATCCTCTCTAAGTGAGTTTATATATATATATATATATATATATATAGTGGGGTTAATTTACTAAAATTGGAGAGTGGAAAACCTGGTACAGCTTTGACAAGAAAAAAAAAACAGGACGCTGATTGGTTTCTGTGTGGAGCTGCACCAGATTTGCACTCTCCAGTTTTAGTAAATCAAAACGATGTGTATAGTGTTAGTATTGGAAAAAAAAACGCGCTGACCCAGAAAAAATTACAAACATAAAAATCTAAAACAAAGGCAGCAGCTTGGGTGGGATAAACACAAATAGCAAATAGTAAAAAATTAAACTGCGCCAATAATAAGTCCACAAAAGGTCCTCAGATGACAAGAGGGTTAAATGTGTAATGGATGTCCTCCAGGCATATACCAATCAAGGTAAATCTGCTCAACAACAGTCTATATGTAAAGCATGGTTCCATAAGCATTGATTGAAACAACACTACAGTGAATTCACAGATAAGTGAGAAGCCCACCACCGTATATATAAAAGCCGCTTTACCAGAGGGCAAGCACGAATGAGCATTCCGCTATAACCCAGCCGCGGCCTTTACCATCAGAGGGATGATGACACTGAGGTGAACTCACACAAGATGGATGTTCCGGGTGCTAGGCTCCTTCCGCACAACATGGGGTCCGTAGGGTCATAGACTGATAGATTCTTGGACACGCCTGACAAACCGGAACTATTTAACGAATATATAGTGTAACCTGTACGATCTGTCCGGGCTGCTCCTCTCTATGGTGTCTCCTCCATGAATATAGCGGACTTCTGTTTACCACCCGCACCGATCAGCTGACTCCAGCACACCGGGTACCCGGGGGAGGGAGGGGTTTGCCTGAGAAATGTATGTTTGTCAGAATTAGTGTTTTTTTTTTATTCACCCGCCTCTTGAGGATTTGTTTTTTTTGTTTTTGATTGAGAACCACAAGTTCTCAATAGGATTAGGTCTGGGGAGTTTCCTGGCCGTGGACCCAAAATTTCAATATTTTGTCCCACAAGCAACTTAAGTTATCACTTTGCCTTATGGCAAGGTGCTCAGTCATGCTGGAAAAGGCATTGTTCGTCTCCAAATTGTCCTTGGATGGTTGGCAGAAGTTGCTCTCGGAGGATGTTTTTGTACCATTTGTGAGGGGGTTAGCTCGGCAGCGGGTGTGTGTGACCCCCGGGATGGGCTCCCCAGACAAAAACAGGCCCAGCAAACGGAGGTTGTGGTTTTCAAAATCAAAAAGGTGCGGTTTATTTTCTATTTACAGTGACAAAACACAGCAAAGCAAAAGAAACATAAATAAAATAAATCCTGGTCAACTTGACCTCTGACTATACATACAGGTTTCCTAACTAACAACTGGGATCAGCCTAGTGCTGTCCTAGTCCCTAAGTCCCTGGTTTTAAATGTCCAAGCAAATAGCCACACAGGCTTTGTCTCACCGCACAGGGGTTCACTCTCCCTAGACAGTCCACACAGGTCTGGTTCCAGGCATGAGCTAACACCTAATGAATCTGGGAGTTCTTATAGAGGCCTAAATGAGCTGACAAGCTTCAGCTGGTCTCATCAACTCCCTGTCTGCACGACGCCCCACACTCTCCCTAGAGGTATGAGTCATCCATGAGCCCACTAGCCTCAGCTGGGCTTATACAACTCTCCACCTAGTTGTATAAGTCGGCGTAAAGCCTGAATCTGGGCGAAATATATCTACCCCCCTGGATGCAACCAGGTGACTTTACCTTCCTGCTGTCACATACCCCCCCTCTTGTTTTAACCTCGGGGTTGGAACACCAGCAATCAGGCATTCATGTACTCGAGACAAAGCATCCACATTCCCCATTTGAACGCCAGGGCGATGCTTTACTGTGAAGTTGAATTCCTGGAGGGCCAGGAACCACCTATTCACTCTTCTATTTGTTTCCTTGTTTTGAGCCATCCACTTTAACGGAGCGTGATCCGTAACCATGTCAAAGTGCCTACCTAGCAGGTAGTACCGAAGGGAATCTAGAGCCCACTTCACCGCTAAACACTCCTTTTCAACGGTGGCGTAATTTACCTCATGGGACTTCAACTTCCTGCTGAGGTAAATGACTGGGTGCTCTTCCCCGTTCCAGACCTGGGACAATACTGCTCCTAACCCCACATCTGACGCATCACTTTGTACGACAAAGTCTTTAGAGAAGTCGGGTGAGTACAACACTGGCTGGCTACATAAGGCTTGTTTCAAGAATTGGAATGCTGCCTCAGCCTCGGGGGTCCATTTAATCATGAGCGACCCTTTCCCCTTCGTCAGGTTGGTTAGGGGCACAGCCTTAGAAGCAAAGTGGGGAATGAATCGCCGATAATACCCAGCGATTCCCAGAAAGGCTCGTACCTGCTTCTTGCTGTTGGGACGTGGCCAACTCTGGATGGCCTCGACTTTGTTGAGTTGGGGTTTTATTACTCCCCTCCCAATGGTGTACCCAAGATATTTGGCCTCCTCCTGCCCAATGGTACACTTCTTGGGGTTAGCCGTAAACCCCGCTTCCCGAACAGAGTCCAGGACTGCTTGCACTTTTGGCAGATGTGAGGCCCAATCTGTGCTATGGACAATTACGTCATCCAGGTAAGCCGCAGCATACTTCCGATGGGGCCTCAGCATCTGGTCCATTTTCCGCTGGAATGTGGCAGGCGCATTCTGTAACCCGAACGGCATTCTTTTATATTGGAACGCCCCGTCTGGGGTTACAAATGCGGTTTTCTCTTTGGCCGACTTGGCCAGGGGGATTTGCCAATACCCTTTTGTGAGGTCAAGAGTCATCATGTATCGGGCTGTTCCCAGCCGGTCGATCAACTCATCTATACGTGGCATGGGGTAGGTGTCAAATTTTGTAACTTTGTTCAACTGACGAAAATCGTTACAAAATCGCCAGCTCCCATCCGGTTTAGGCACCAACACAATGGGACTAGACCAATCACTTTGGGACTCCTCTATCACCCCAAAGTTCAGCATTTTCTGTACTTCCTCCCGTATTGCCTCCCGTCGGGCCTCTGGGATCCGATAGGGTTTTAACTTCACCCTTTCACCGGGCGGGGTAATGATGTCATGCTCTACCCCAGATGTTTGTCCCGGCAGCTCAGAGAATACCTCCTTGTTGCGAAGCACAAACTCCTTAACCTCCTGTTGTTGGGGTTGTGACAAGGTGGCTGCTATTCCAACCTCAGGAATCACGCAACCAGTTTGAGCTGGTGACCAAGTGTCTGCGACTAGGGACTCTCTATCCCTCCAGGCTTTCAACAGATTAACGTGATAGATCTGTTCGGGCTTTCGCCTTCCTGGTTGTCTGACCTTGTAATTCACTTTGCTCACTTTTTCCATTATCTCATAGGGGCCTTGCCATTTGGCAAGGAATTTACTTTCAACCGTAGGGACAAGTACCAGTATCCTATCCCCCGGGGAAAAGGTACGGGTCTTGGCTCCACGGTTGTACACTCTCTGCTGTGCTAACTGCGCTTGGGCCAAATGTTCCTTCACGATGGGCATTACCTGTGCAATTCGGTCTTGCATCAGGGCGACATGCTCAATCACACTCCTGTGGGGAGAACTCTCACTTTCCCAAGTTTCCTTGGCAATATCCAACAGCCCTCTTGGGTGTCTCCCATACAGTAACTCAAAGGGGGAGAATCCCGTAGAGGATTGGGGCACCTCCCTAATAGCAAACATCAGATAAGGAAGTAGACAGTCCCAATCCTTTCCATCTCTATCCACCACTTTCTTCAACATTTGTTTTAGGGTTTTGTTGAATCTTTCAACCAGCCCATCGGTTTGGGGGTGATACACAGATGTACGTAATTGCGTCACTTTGAACAATTTACACAGCTCCTTCATAACCCGGGACATAAAGGGTGTACCTTGGTCCGTAAGCAGTTCTTTACAAATACCCACCCGGCTAAACACAAGAGATAGCTCTTTGGCTATGGTTTTGGCCGAGGTATTTCGGAGAGGGATCGCTTCTGGATAACGGGTGGCATAGTCCATTATAACTAATATGTACTGGTGCCCCCTAGCGGACTTGATTATAGGCCCTACCAAATCCATGGCGATCCTCTCAAACGGGACCTCAATGATGGGTAGAGGGACCAGCGGGCTACGGAAATGTGGCATCGGGGCCGACCTCTGACACACAGGGCAGGAGGAACAATAATTTTCTATGTCCTTCATCACCCCCGGCCAATAGAATCTCTGTAATACCCTCTCTCGGGTTTTCTCTGTCCCCAGATGACCTCCAAGAATGTGCCCATGGGCCAACTCCAACACCAACTTCCTGTAAGGTTTGGGCACCACAAGCTGTTCAACGGTTTCTTCTGCCCTTTTTGCCACCCGATACAGTAGGTCCTTCTCTACGCTGAAGTATGGGTAAGTGCAGGTATTATCTGGGTTCACTAACTCGCCATCTATTTTCACTACATTTTCCCGTGCCTTTATTAGGGCGGGGTCTTTCAACTGTTCTGTGGCAAAGTTTTCCCTGTGAACCTCAAGATCAGAAAACTCCACAGACGGTAGGTTTTCGTCTGAGGAGGTGGGCTCCTCTCCAGTTTCTTGAGTCTCCCCTGCCAATACTGATAAGGGAAATTCCGGAGAGTCCTCACCACTCTCAGGGGAGTTCTGGCTATCACATTCCTGGTACATAGGGGCACCAGTGGGGGGCTCAGGATCATCCCACAGTTCCCAGAACTTCGGAAAATCCCTTCCCACAATGGCGTCATGCGGTAACTGAGATACTAAGCCCACTGGATGAGAGAGGGTACCTTTGGGGGTCTCGAAACACACTGTAGTCACTGGATACTCTCGGGTGTCCCCATGCACACAAATAACAGCTACCTTGCTATTCCCAAAGACCTCTGTTTTAACTAACTCAGCCTTTATCAGGGTCACAAGGCTACCTGAATCCAGCAATACCACAACATTTCTACCATTATCACACATTTTGCATAAATGTTTCTCAGTTCCTCGAATGGCAGTGCATGCGACTGTCGCACACAGCGACTGACGTCTGCCCGTCAGAAAGTCACACTGCATGGGTTCCTCCACAACCGGGCAATTGGCTGCAATATGTCCCGCTTGCCAGCAGCGGTAGCAAACGATCCTTCTTGCCGCCTCTTGAGCCGCTGATTTCCCAGGCTGTTCTCGCCAAACTTGGGGTAGAGCTCCCACCCTCTCACTCTCTCCACCCTCACCCCTTGGAATCCTCTTATCCGCCCCTGGGGATGGTCTGGTCTTAGGGTGGAAAGTCCGAGTGTCTCTGGAAGAGGCCGTCAGGTTCTCTGTAGCCAAGTATTTCTCCACACGATCCACAAGACCATCGGCCGTCTCTGGGTCTCCATGGCTTACCCACTTTTGGATGGCAGTAGGAAGAGCTCTCAAAAACCGATCCATTACAACACGTTCCACAATCTTTGGTGCGGACAAAGTCTCTGGCTGTAGCCACTTTCTGCTCAGGTGAATGAGATCATACATTTGAGACCTGGGGGGTTTTCCAAGCTGGAAAGTCCAGTTATGCACACGCTGAGCCCGGACAGCCTGGGTGACACCCAGCCTTGCCAAAATTTCAGCTTTTAGCATCACATAGTCTTTTGCTTGGTTAGGCTCTAGGTCATAGTAAGCTTTCTGCGATTCACCAGTTAACAGAGGAGCCACCAGTCCAGCCCACTGCTCCTCAGGCCACTTTTCTCTTTCAGCGGTCCTTTCAAATGTGGTCAAAAATACCTCTGGATCATCCTCTCCAGTCATTTTTGTCAATAAACGACTCACCCCAAAGGACGCGGTATTAGTGGGACGGCTTTCCTCACTGGTCTGCGGACGTTGCTGCATTACTGCTTCCATTTGTTGTAGTCTCTGCTCTTGCTTCTGTAACAGGTCTATGAAGCGGGCCTCAGATTGCTGCTGGGCTTGTTGCTGAGCTTCCAGACTCTGTTGGTGAGCTTGCTGCTGGGCTGCAAGGCTCCTTTGCAAACCTGCATTTGTCTGCTGTTGATTGGCATTTGCTAGAGCCAGCTGTTTCAGTATCTCCTCCATGCTGGCTTAAAAAAAAACTGCCACTGGTTCTCCACCAACTGTGAGGGGGTTAGCTCGGCAGCGGGTGTGTGTGACCCCCGGGATGGGCTCCCCAGACAAAAACAGGCCCAGCAAACGGAGGTTGTGGCTTTCAAAATCAAAAAGGTGCGGTTTATTTTCTATTTACAGTGACAAAACACAGCAAAGCAAAAGAAACATAAATAAAATAAATCCTGGTCAACTTGACCTCTGACTAAACATACAGGTTTCCTAACTAACAACTGGGATCAGCCTAGTGCTGTCCTAGTCCCTAAGTCCCTGGTTTTAAATGTCCAAGCAAATAGCCACACAGGCTTTGTCTCACCGCACAGGGGTTCACTCTCCCTAGACAGTCCACACAGGTCTGGTTCCAGGCATGAGCTAACACCTAATGAATCTGGGAGTTCTTATAGAGGCCTAAATGAGCTGACAAGCTTCAGCTGGTCTCATCAACTCCCTGTCTGCACGACGCCCCACACTCTCCCTAGAGGTATGAGTCATCCATGAGCCCACTAGCCTCAGCTGGGCTTATACAACTCTCCACCTAGTTGTATAAGTCGGCGTAAAGCCTGAATCTGGGCGAAATATATCTACCCCCCTGGATGCAACCAGGTGACTTTACCTTCCTGCTGTCACACATTCTTTATTCATTGCTGTGTTCTTAGGCAAAATTGTGAGTGAGCCCGCTCCCTTGTATGAGAAGCAACCCCACACATGAATTTTTTTAGATCAAATCATCTTTTTATTGTTTCTTTTTCTTTACATACATACAAAAAAAAAAATCGAATACAACATGCAACCCATGCCCGCATTGAAAGAAAAAAAAAAACCCACACATGAATAGTCTCAGGATGCTTTCCTGTTGGCATGACACAGGACTGATGGTAGCGCTCACTTTTTCTTCTCTGGAGAAGGTTTTTTCCACATGCCCCAAACAATGGGAAAGAGGATTCATCAGGGACCCCAGTCCTCAGCAGTCCAATCCCTGTACCTTGTGCAGAATATCAGTCTGTCCCTGATGTTTTTCCTGTATTGAAGTGGCTTCTTTGCTGCCCTTCTTGACACCAGGCCATCCTCCAAAAGTCTTCTCCTCACTGTGCGTACAGATGCCCTCACACCTGCCTGCCACCATTCCTGAGCAAACTCTGCACTGGTGGTGCCCCGATCCCCCAGATGAATCAACTGTAGGAGATAGTCCGGGCGCTTGCTGGACTTTTTTGGGGGCCCTGAAGACTTCTTCACAAATGCAGTGGACCTGTTTTTTATGGGATTAAGTTCATTTTCATGGCAAAGGGGGACTTTGCAATTAATCTGATTGCTCTTGATAACATCCTGGAGTATTTGCCAATTGCCATCATAAAAACTGAGACAGCAGACTTTGTAAAAATTAATATCCGTGTCATTCTCAAAACTTTTGGCAACGGCTGTACACATTGCCTTGGTGCTTTAGGTTCCTAGTGTCACCTGCTGGTAAACGCTGGTATTGCAGAACACCTATAACATACATTGGGGGTTATTTACGAAAGGCAAATCCACTTTGCACTACAAAGGGAAAACTACAGGTGCAAAGTGCACTTGGAAGTGCAGTCGCTGTAAATCTGAGGGGTAGATCTGAAATGAGGGGAAGCTCTGCTGATTTTATTATCCGATCATGTGCAAGCTAAAATGCTGTTTATTTTCATTGCATGTCCCCCTCGGATCTACAGCGACTGCACTTCCAAGTGCACTTTCAGTGCAATTTCAAGTTCACCTTGCACTTGTAGTTTTCCCTTTGTAGTGCAAAGTGGATTTGCCTTTAGTAAATAACCCCCAATGGTTCTCTGTGGGAAGAACTGTGTTTTCATTAACAGCCTTCAAACTTAAAAAGGACATAACAGGGGAACTAATGACCTGCCAAGTCTATTTACATAAAGGCATGGACAACAGCTTTGAATGAGCAAAACAATATTCCTAAGCTTAAGGAGTATTAATTCATTTGGGACCACAAAACTTGGATCATTAAAATAATTACATGTATGGGCACTTATGTAATTGCTATTATACAGGCAGGTTAATAGCAAACACATAGCTCATCAGGCACAGATGATACTGTAATGTTATGCAACCTCAGTGGCTATTTTTATGGCTCCTTCATGTTTTATTAGTGTCGGCAGTTATTGCACTCATTAAATCAGGTACGTGTCACATATGCCATCTTGTACACAGCCTGGGAAAAACAGATACTGTAAACTATACAGACTGGTTGGTGCTGTACAAAGATTATATGGTGAAATGTGGAATGAATAGCGCAGGTAGGGTCATAGGGGAAAAGGTGGGATTTGAAGGCAGTTTAATGGAATACATTTGTGGAATTATGGGGACATATTTCTACTTCTTGTAAACACAAACATTTTAAATTTAATTCAATTAGCCAACCAGCCTACCTGTTCTGTTCCTTTCAAAGAGGAAAGGTACTGCTAAATAAAAATACTCTATATTACCAAAAGTCCCAGTTTTAGTCCGTAGGGTTCAATATTGAGTTGGCCCAACCTTTGCAGCTTGAACACCTTCAACTCTTCTGGGAAGGCTGTGCACAAAGGTTAAGGAGTGTGTCTATGGGAATGTTTGGCCATTCTTCCAGAAGCACATTTGTGAGTTCAGGCACTGATGTTGGAGGAGAAGGCCCGGCTTGCAGTCTCCACTCCAATTCATCCCAAAGGTGTTCTATCGGATTGAGGTCAGGACTCTGTGCAGGCCCAGTCAAGTTCCTCCACCCCAAACTCACTCATCTATGTCTTTATGGACCTTGTTTCTTTCTCGTACATCACGGGACACAGAGCGACATAATCATTACTAATGGGTTATATAGTTACCGTCAGGTGCTGGCACTGGCAACTTCCAAAACCGGAAGTACCCTCCCCTATATAAGCCCCTCCCATCCGGGAGCACCTCAGTTTTTTGCCAGTGTCTAAGGTGTTGGCCAAGAAGAAACATGTGTTTTTCACTGAGCTTGCGTACAGGTTCTTTTGGGCCTCAGTAAGCTATTCCGGATCCGACCAAAAAAGCTTCATAGCTAAACGGTCGGTACCCGGGCCTTGCAGAGAAGAGCAAGGTTCTGCCTGTAATGCTTCTCTTAGGAGAGCTGGACCCTGGGATCCAGAGCTCTGGTCATACCCACGACCAAGATGTTTTCTGTGCAGGGTGCTATACAGGTCCAGGGGAGTGGAATCCTTGGGAACCCGGTCCCTGAAGGTTTGATTACAATGCCTGCCGTGATAGGTGAAGTTTGGGCTTTTGTGGACCAAACAAAGTCCTGCGGCGGGGAACAGGTAAGTGGGGGCCCCCAGGAACTTGGTTCTATTGGGGGACCCCCAAGCCTAATTTGTCTTTCTGTCTGTTACCTAACGGTATTCCCGCTAATATCTGTGCATGCCTGTAACTACTAAAAAAATGTAATAATTTTTAATGGTGGTCAAGAAAAAAAAAAAAAAAAAAAGAATGTTTTTTTATATATGTTTAGTATATTAAACTGCGGTACCTGTGTTTGTCCACTAGAGGCCGCTGTGCAATGTTTTTCTTGTCATATGGACTAGTTTCTTCTCAGAGAGCAAAGTCCAGGCAGCTGGTGAGTTCTCCTACAGGAAACTGTTTCCTCTGCCATGTTGCAGTGTTCGTCTATCCCCCGGCCTGCGGCAAAGGGGGCCCTGGCTCCTGTCCCTGGTTTCCATGTTTGAAAATTAGCGCCGAGGCGCACGTGGCCGCGCGCGTGCGCGTGCACCTATATATAGAGGTGGCCGGAAAAAGGGGCGGGGCCTGGGGGATGACGCTCTGTGCGCGCCGCAGCGCTTCTGCGCATGTGCGGGCGTCCCAGCAGGTTTTTAAAAAGCCACATTATTGCAGATAAGCTGGTTATGAAGTACAGAGACAGAGCTGGCAACATTTAAAGGCATACAGCATAGCGGTTGATACAGGCATCCCCTAGAAAGGCACATTAGTAGACACCAACTGTGATATAGCAGCAATTGTGCTAGACTATTCTCAGTAAAAGTGGTGTATTACGGCTGGAATACCTCAGCTTTAGGCTTAGGAATATGCCGTCCAGTAGCTCCGGAACTGAATCTTCCAGGAAGCGAAGGGGGTCTCATCGGGCTCTGAGGATCTTGGGCATACTCCTGCTGCACCAGTCTCCCCTGAAGTTCAGAGGTAAGTGACCGTAGAGACCCCGCAGGGGTACTTGGTACTGTGGCTGTCCTCAGTCACCTGCTCCTGTGTATGTAACAGAGGAGGTTTTTTCCTCAGCTCTGGGAGGATTAGAGAGAGATTGTCAAAATTTATCGCTGCCTCCCTGTCAGGGAAAGCACGCCCGATCTCCGTCTCCTCCTTCAGAGTGCCTGTTAGCAGAGCAACAGTCCCATACAGGGATCGACCTGCCTGAAGGGGATCAGGATAAGGTTGATTCTGTTATAGAGGAATCAACAGTGGGGGAACCTTTTCTCAGCATCTCAAGCTGAAAGATTATGGGTTCAGTCTCTGACTAACATGGTCCGATCAGCATTTAAAAATGCACCTTGCGGAACCATCAACCACTACTGTATCCTCGTTGGGGTCGCTAGAAGCCCCCAGACTGTTTGTTCTTTTCCACTTCACCCTTTACTGAAAGGGCTCATTTACCAGGATTGGGAACGTCCTGAGAAAATATTTATTCCCCCAAGAGATTTCCGGTGGTCTATCCCATGGAGGATAAGTTCATCAAAAAAAAAAAAAAAATGGAAGGTCCCTACAGTGGACGCAGCCATCTCTTGTATGTATAAATCACTGACATGTCCAGTGGATAATGTCCAAATGTTCAAGAACCCAATAGATAAAAGATTGGAGTCCTTATGAAAATCTGCTTGGTGATACAACCAGCAGTAGCAGCTATTGGGGTCTGCTAAGCAGTGAAGGATCAGTTGAAACAGGTCTTGAGGGACTTGACAGATCAGCAGGCTTTGCCCTAGCTGATCTACCTAGAGCCTTAGGCTTTGCGGTTGATGCCATAGAGGATTCAGTCCATCAGGCCTCCCGCCTTACGCTGTCTATAGTACATATGCGTAGGCTCCTATGGCTCAGAAACTGGTCTGCTGAAGCTCCCTGTAAAGAATGGCTGGTTAGCGTCCCATTTCATGGTGAACGCTTATTCAGGGAAAACCTGGACAAATATATCCAGAAAATTTCCAGCGGTAAAAATACGCTCTTGCCGGTTAAAAGCAGAGTTAGAGGTCCCTCTTTAAGAGGCCTGCTTCTCCAGTCCCTGGGGCATCGGCTGTGTAACAGTTCCGACGGCCTCCTCGGTCAAATCCCGGGGGTAAAAAACAGGGACAGTAGCAGGGTAATAAGAAACCCTGGGTCAGGGGAGGTACAAAACCTCCCCCAAAGTGAAATTCATTGAAGCCCCCACTCAGTCGGGTGGGGGGAGGACTCCAGTTGTTCGCAAGAGACCTGGCGGGACACGATCAAGACAGATAGGTGCTCTCCGCAGTAGGTTTGGGATACAGTTTGGAGTTAAAAGACTCTCCTCCTTCCCATTTTTTTGAGGTCAAACGTGCCAAGGGATCCCCGGAAGAGAGAGTCCCTCCTGTTGGCACTAGAACAACTATTGCTCCAAGGAGTAATTATGGAGGTTCCCCTGGAAGAATGAGGGTTCGAGTTTTACTCAAACCTCTTTACAGTCCCGAAGCAAACGCGGTCGGGAGGCCCATATTAATTCTAAAAGGGCTATACAAATTCCTGTATATCAGGACTTTCCGATGGAGTCGATCCGATCGGTGGCCACTGCCCTACAAGGGGAGGATTGGTTAGCCACGATCGACATCAAAGATGCTTATTTGCACATTCCCATCTTTCCAGTCCACCAAAAATTTCTACGCTTTGCAGTAGAAGGGCGCCATTTTCAGTTCAGAGCCTTACCCTTCGGTTTGGCCACAGCACCACGAGTGTTTACAAAAATTCTGGCCCTTTATTGGCCAATCTAAGAACACAAGGTGTAATGATAATGGCATATCTGGATGACTTGTTGCTGATAGACCACTCAGTGAAAAAACTAGACGTGGTCGTTCACAAGACGTTCAAGTATCTGGAATCTCACGGTTGGATTATCAACCGAGACAAGTCAGCCCTAGAAACCAGTCAAAAGTCTGGAATACTTGGGGCTAGGGTTGGATTCAGGCCAGAGAAAAATATTCTTGCCTCGAGGAAAGGTGTTGTCTTTGAAAGATTTGATCCACTTAGTGGGTACAAAAAAAGACAGCCGTCCATACGCCTGTATATGAGGCTGCTGGAAAAAATGGTGGCATCATTCGAAGCAGTACCCTACGGTCAATTCCATTCAAGGAATTTGCAAGGGGCCATACTGTCAGCCTGGAACAAAAAAGTTCAGGCCCTAGACTTACAATGTCCTTGTCCCCTTCCGTTCGCAAGAGCCTCCGTTGGTGGTTGGTTCCCCAGAATCTGGAAAAAAGGAAATCCTTCAGTCCGATTTCTTGGAAGGTGGTCACTACAGATGCCAGCCTTATAGGCTGGGGAGCAGTATTGGAGCAATAGTCTCTCCAGGGCAGATGGTCGGATGCAGAAAAGGCCCTGCCCATCAATCTCTTAGAGATACGAGCGGTATGCCCTAGTAGCATGGACATCCAAACTCCAAGGGTCCCCTGTCAGAATTCAATCAGACAATGCCACAGCAGTGGCATATATCAATCATCAGGGGGGCACCAGGAGTCGTGCAGCCCAGAGGGAAGTAAATTACATCCTGAAATGGGCAGAAAAATATGTCCCAGCCATATCTGCGGTATTCATTCCAGGAGTGGAGAATTGGAAGGCGGACTTTCTAAGTCGCCAGCAATTAGGCCCAGAGGAAGGGTCCCTTCACCCCGAGGTTTTCTGGACAATATGTCAGCGGTGGGGAACATCGGATGTAGATCTTCTAGCATCCAGATTCAACGCAAAGGGGGACAGGTTTGTCTCTCGGACAAGGGATCCCCTAGCTTGCGGCTCGGATGCCCTAGTGTTCCCTTGGGATCAGTTCAAGCTGATATATGCATTCACACCGCCAATGGTTACCTCGATTACTCCGCAGAATCAGGGTAGAAAAGAAACCAGTGATTCCGGTGGCTCCAGCGTGGCCCCGAAGAGCGTGGTACGCGGAGATTGTAAAATTTCAGTGGGGAGTCCTTGGACTCTCCCACGTCGTCCGGCTTTCGCAAGGACTGATATACCACCCTTCCTTACCAGCCCTAGGTTTGACGGCCTGGCTATTGAAGCCCACATTCTAAAAAAGAGAGGGCTCTCTAATGCTGTGGTATCTACCATGATCAATGCCAGGAAGCCGGTATCCAGGCAGATCTACTATAGAATCTGGAAGGCGTACATCGCGTGGTGTGAGGCCAAGAAATGGCATCCACATAAGTACGTAATAGGTAGGATTCTGGACTTCCTACAATGGGCTGTAGATAGGAAGCTTGCCTTGAGTACTATCAAGGGTCAGATTTCGGCCTTGTCAATATTTTTTCAAAGGCCCTTGGCTTCGCATTCACTAGTCAAAGCCTTTATACAAGGAGTGATGCGTATTAGTCCTCCGGTTAATATTCCCATATGTCCATGGGATCTAAACTTGGTTCTGTCGGTTCTACAGAAACAACCATTTGAACCATTATAGCATATTTCCTTAGTGCTTCTCACCAGGAAATTGATTTTTTTTAGTAGCCATTTGTTCGGCTAAAAGAGTATCGGAATTAGCAGCTATGTCCTGTAAGGAGCCATATCTGGTTATCCATAAGGACAGAGTAGTGTTACGTCCTCATCCAGCCTTTCTTCCTAGGGTGGTATCGAGGTTTCATTTGAACCAAGATGTGGTTCTTCCTTCTTTTTTCCCCAAGCCTACTTCGGTAGAGGAAAAGTTATTGCATTCTTTGGATGTAGTAAGAGCAGTTAAAGCTTATCTAAAAGCCACTGCTCAGATTCGCAGAACGGATACTTTGTTTATTCTGCCGGAAGGCCCCAGAAGGGGTCAGGCAGCGTCAAAATCTACTTTAGCCAAGTGGATTCGACAGGTCATAATACAAGCCTATAGCTTGAGAAGTAGACCGCCTCCGTTCAAAGTTAGGGCGCACTCCACGAGAGCAGTTGGAACTTCATGGGCAGTGCATCACCAGGCCTCCCTGGCTCAAGTCTGTAAGGCCGCAACATGGTCTTCAGTACACACGTTTACTAGGTTCTACCAGGTGGACGTTAGAAGTCAGGAGGATGTCGCCTTTGGGCGCAGTGTGTTGCAGGCCGCAAAAGATCCTCATGTCTGATAGCGCTCAGCTTATATATGGTGTATCCCCCCCCTCATTTGGCATTGCTTTAGGACATCCCATTAGTAATGATTATGTCGCTCTGTGTCCCGTGATGTACGAGAAAGAAAATAGGATTTTTATAACAGCTTACCTGTAAAATCCTTTTCTTGGAGTACATCACGGGACACAGAGCTCCCGCCCCTCTTTGGGGACACTTATTGCTTTGCTACAAAACTGAGGTGCTCCCGGATGGGAGGGGCTTATATAGGGGAGGGTACTTCCGGTTTTGGAAGTTGCCAGTGCCAGCACCTGACGGTAACTATATAACCCATTAGTAATGATTATGTCGCTCTGTGTCCCGTGATGTACTCCAAGAAAAGGATTTTACAGGTAAGCTGTTATAAAAATCCTATTTTTGTGCACTGGTTCAAATCATTTGGCGGAGGGGGGATTATGGTGTGGGATTGATTTTCAGGGGTTGGGCTTGGCCCCTTAGTTCCAGTGAAGGGAACTCTTAAGGTGTCAGCATACCAAGATATTTTCTTGTCCACATCAGTGCCTGACCTCACAAATGTGCTTCTGGAAGAATGGTCAACTATTTCCATAGACACACTCCTAAACCTTGTTGACAGCCTTCCCAGAAGAGTTGAAGCTGGTATAGCTGCAAAGGGTGGACCAACTCAATATTGAACCCTACAGACCAAGACTGGGATGCCATTAAAGTTCATGTATGTGTAAAGGCAGGTGTCCCAAAACTTTTGGTAATAGTGTATATACACACACACAAGTAAGGTTTTTCGGACCACAGTCCATGGACTTTATGGGTACCACAACAACCTCTTATTTATAAAATATTTTAATAAGAGCCCATTCACACAGGGGCAACTTTGGATCCGACCTCAAATCGCCCCTAGGTCGCCCCTAGTCGCCTCAAGTCGCGCTGGCTGAGGAAATCAATGTAAGTTAATGGAGCCGTCTTAATGCACACTACTGCAGTCGCTCCGACTTCAAAAAAGGTCCCTGTACTACTTCAATCCGACTTCTAGGTGACCTGTGACCATTCATTTCAATGGGAGTTGCCTCTGAAGTCGGATCACTGTCTTAACATAAGCAACTTTTCAGGAAGATAACATACATTTCTCAGGCAAACCCCTCCCTCCCCCCCTCCCACAGAGCTAATTCTTGTTTTATTGGCCACTGGAATGTCTCCTGTCCGGCAGGCAACTTCAAGTTGCCTTGTAAGTTGCCTGGAGTCGTGCTGTGATTCATACTCAAGTCGTGTCTGAGTTGCCTCATAAAATCGGGCTGGAAGTCGTGTTGCCCCTGTGTGAATGGAGTCTAAGTTTTATGATTTTAACTAAGCATCAATAAAGTTTGTATTTTTATAAATAAGAGGTTGTTGTGGTGCCCATAAAGTCCATGGACTGTAGTCCAAAAAACCTTCATTGTGTAACATTGGGACGTGGCACTTCTTTATGGTTAACAAGTCCTCACATCGCTGCCCAGTGGATTCTCCTTCAAAATTTCTTTCCACTGCCAAATGAAAAATTTAAGTAAGAATCAAGTGTAAAATATTCAGTTTTATTTGGAGTGTAAAAAGTTGCAACACATTTTAAGAGTCAAAACAATAAAACTCCATTGGGGCATGGAGAGATTAATTAAGAGGTACCAGCCTTGGGCTGGTCTTTTTCATACTAATTGGAGCTGCATAGATTTGTCCCCAGCTGTAGCAGGCTATGCTTAAACTTATGGCCTGTACACACGATCCGAATATCGTCCGAAAAATGTCGTCCGAGGAAGAAACGTACGATAATCGGATCGTTAGTACAGAGCTTCCTAGAGCCGATCATGACAGTTCATCCGATATTATTTTATCAGACATGCACGAAAATTTTCCTCATACGATACCTAATGGTACGATTTTCGTTTAGTCAGTACAGTTTTCAAATCCGAAAATACAACACAAATACATTACAACACATGACATCACTTCCGTTTTTTTTTTCCTGTCGTCTGAAAATTTTAGTGACTTTAATAACCTATTTAATTTCTACTTAAGCGAAAAAAGTTGTACGATATTCGGATCGTGTGTACGGGGCATAAGTGAATGTATGCACAATGGGGAGAGGTTAGCACATGCTTGACCCCCAAAACACATTGCAAATTTTTACACTACAAATTAAGTTGAATATTTTCTACTGATTTCGACTTTGGTGTTTTATCCTACTTCTTTGTATGGTCATATCTGAGATCCCAGTGCTTCCTTTGGCACTTAACAGCAGCTGAAAACCAACCTCTCTAGATATAGAATTTATAGAGAAATTCATCTTTAAAATTCACAGCGGAGACACTTACATTTCAGCTATTTTCTATAACAGGCAGCCTGAGAGCCGTTTAGTATAAACGAACATTGGGTACTTGTTAACTGTTAGAAACCTGACTTTAGAGTCTCTGTTGCGATCTTTGAAGATTAACAACTTCACAGTACAAACAGTTAGTGAGGTCTTGTTTTAAAGCTCCTTTACAGCTTCTTACCTGATACTAAAGTCTTGTTTTTTTTTTGTTAAAAAAGAACAAACCTGTTATACTTACCTGCTCTATGTAATGGTTTTGCACAGAGCAACCCAGATATTCCTCTTCTCAGGTCCCTTCCTCCTGTTGAGTGCCGCCACAGCAAGCAGCTTGCTATGGGGGCACCCAAGCCGAGCTGCAGCTCCTTGTGTCCATTCAGACATGGAGCCGCGGCCCGGCCCCGCACCTTCTCTCTTCTCATTGGCTGACTGACTTTAATTGACAGCAGTGGGAGCCAATGGCACTGCGCTGCCGTCTCAGCCAATGAGGAGGGGAGTCCCAGGCAGCTGAGACACTCGTGCAACATCGCTGGCTCTAGAAGGGGCTGAGGGAGGCTGCTACACACAGAAGGTTTTTTATCTTAATGCATAGAGATAAAAAACCTTCTGCCTTTACAACCATTTTATCAATATGTAAATACTTTAATGCCCATGGTCTGGCACAACTTCACTTCACTCTACTAATGGTCATCCTGGCATTCATTTTGTGTAGTAAGCTTGCTGGTGTTTTTCAAACTGATTGCCCGAGAATCTGTGAAAATGCAAAGTGTTTCCTGGTTGCAAGAAAGGTTTCACACATTTGCCACAGGACCAATGTTTCACTAGAAAGAGGAGCACTGTGAAAATTTCTTTGAGGGTATGTTCACACTGAACGCAGGTTTGAAATCGTGTGAGTTCAGCTGAACTCGCATGATTTCAAACCCGCATTTCAGCACGGGTTCGTGGGCAATTGGAAAGATATCTATTGAAATCGCCCCCAAAATCAAAAGTAGTACAGGAACTACTTTTGGAAATCGGTGCAACGCCGACTTTGCAATAGTGCCGTTGCCGACAACAGGCTCCGATTTGACATGCGATTTGACCTGCGATTGACCTGTCGGGCTCAATCTGGGATCAGTGGTTTTAGTTACCCACATATAAGTATCTATATATTTAAAACTTTATATGTAGCTGCAGGGGGGAGCAGCTAAGGGAAATACTGAAGAGTGCCCCTCTGATGCCACGTACACACGATCGGTTTTCCCGTCGGAAAAAGTCAGATGTGAGCTTTTGAACGTAAATTACGACCGTGTATATGCTCTATCTGACTTTTTCTGTCGAAATTCGCGCCAGCAAAAGTTTGAGAGCAGGTTCTCTATTTTTCCGACGGGAAAAATTCCTAATTGGAAAAAACGTTAGTCTGTATGCAAATCTGACGAGAAAAAAAAACATGCATTCTCAGAAACAATTTGACGCATGCTCGGAAGCATTGAACTTCTTTTTCTCGCCACGTACACGCACTGTGCATGCGCGAACCGGAATTACTCTGATACTTGTTAGAGCTGTTTTTATCCTTGCAAGGAGCTTTTTTATTTGCATGAGGACCCATCTTTTGTAAATTTTTAAATAAAACTTTGGAGGAACTTCTACACTATTGGATCTCTTTTTGTTTTTCGTTTATATAACATATTGGTTATCCACCGGACACCTTCCTCCGCATCCATGGAAGAGTATACACACTGATGTGTATGGATTGCCTCTCGGATGTCTGCTTGTGATCGCAGGCTTAACGCTTACAGCTGGAACATCCTATGATCTAGTGAGGACACCACTCTGCTAAGCCTTGTCTGACCCCCCTGAATAAGCGTGGTCGCAGGCTTTCTGGTAAGCCTTTATTTTTACCTGAGGTGGCGGGCTGCACAAGATTTGCAAGATTTTCACACATGCTTCTACAGTGTTGTTCTTCACTGGACACTCACGATTGAACTGTTCACATATGTTTACGTCATGTTAGATGGACATTGCACAATTTCATAACTTTTGTATCTTTGTTCACTTTATCATCCAGCGCTACACTTGTTTGTATATATTAACTTATTTTTCTCGCCTCCTCGTAGTGTTGCACGTCACTGCGTTCTTAACGCTCAAAAGTTCAGAGAACTTTTGTGTGACAGTGTGTATGCAAGACAAGCTTGAGCGGAATCCTGTCGGAAAAACCATCCACCGATCGTGTGTACGTGGCATTAGGAACAGCACTGGATCCGATAGGGTTGCAGACATCACATCCAAGATGGCGTTGCCCAGTAGAAGCCTCTTGACTTTAAGATGTCTACACAAGCGAGTCATTTGTGGGTAAATAAAATGCCTGAAATACGTTAAATGCACATATATCTTACAGGAAGACTTTTGTTGACATTAATGATTTGGCGACAGGCTCTTTTTAAAGGACCAAGTGACAATCTTCATTTCTTCCGAGCCTTAAATTGTGGTCCTATAATTGGCAAGCTTGAAGATTACATTTACTTGACAGATGTGTTCCAGATTTTGGGATGAAGTGGCACCTGATGATACATCACATTCCAAGTGGCATTTGATGGGAGATCACATGACCCATTCAGTTCTTTGCCTCTCTAGAATCTCTCAATCCATTTCTAGCACCAGAACATAAATGCAGCATCCTAATTCTAAAACAAGTCACATTCTTTAGACCTCCACCATCCTTCCCCAGGGTGACCTCTATTAACTCAGGTTGCACACATGTAAATTCTGTGTGTAGAGGATTGTAATAACATACATTTGACAATATATACATTACAAAGGCAACAACTGTTTATACAAGGTGGATATTTTTTATTACATTTTTTTGTGGTATGTTTAGCAATTAGTTTACAAGAATATCTAACACAAAAACTCATCCTGGTCTACACATCTTGCAGTCATACACCATGAAGGGGGTATTTTATGGTGTTCTAACCAAGCACAGATTTTACCAAGGATACAAAAAGAATGAGAAAATATATTGGATGCAAATGCTTTTCATGTGAAGGTCCAGGTCATAGAGGTTTGTTGCATAGCACTGATTTAACCGATTCTTAAAGGGAACTTGTCACATTTAATTTTACTCCGATAGCCTCTGGAGAACAGTAAAATCTGTAGAGCTAGGAGTCTTTAGGCCCCCTAATATCAACATATTTACATTGTTATAGTACTTTATCCTCTGTGTGGCCCCTTAGATTAATGTTTATACTCTTTAAAGACCTACTTGAATGAAAAAAAATAAAAAAAATTGGGTTTGAACGTCAAAAGGATAACCTTTGGCAGATTTTTTAATGGCATCTGTGTCCCTGCTGGGGAGATTGTACCTTGCTTCCTATCCTAATTACCAAACAGTTAGCGAGATGATTTCTTCAATAGTGACATAGATGCCAATAAAAGAGGTCCTTACCCCTCCACCCTCAATTTTCAAACAAACAATCACTTCTTACTGTCTGTGCTTTTGGTGGAGACATTTTTCTCACCTCCTGTCTCAGTGACCACACAGAAAGTAAAGATTTTTTTCCCAATGGTTACAGAAACACAAAACCTGACATAGGTTCTAACCCTTCCCAAATCTAGCAAAAAAATTAAAAATAAAGGCAAGTACAATACATTTACAGTGTGCTCGAAGTCAGCCTGTGATGGTAAATGAGTAGCGGTGTTGGAAAGCCGATACCCAAATGGATTTTTATATGTGCTCACATACCTTGTTTAGCATCCAGGAAACCCTGATATCTGTTGTAGTGAGGATTTTGAGCTGGGTGTACACCTTCATTTTTTTATTTTTTTTATTCAACTAGTGGGTTGAGCGAAAATAAATAATACTGACAGAACACACCATTAACACAGATGTATAATGCAGAGATCTCCCCTGCCACGCGATTGCATTTTGGCGCCACCAGAATACACAGATCAGTGCTTGCAGCCATCAGTGGGTCTATAACCTGCTTTACTCTCACTCCTTACTGAATGCCTTTTGGCCCCTAAGATGCCTAGCCTCTTGAATAAATAGGCAGGCATAGGATATAGTAGGACCAGACTCTAAACCATGGGAACTTAAGCAAAATGGTAATATTGCTTGCAATATTATGAGACTCAGGACCATGGCAGCTGGCCTAGATTTGCATAGTGAGGGTTCCAAGAGTTTCAGGGCCCCAGGGGTACCATGCAAATTATATGAATACCATCACTGCTACAATGGATGCCATTCTTGTTTTCACTGTGCATGAAAAGAATTACAAACATGTAAGCATGAAACACTGCCAACATATTGGAACGTGCATCTAAAAGCTAGCATAAAATGCAATGAAAGTTACGGAAAGCGTTCAAAAAACATGTCAAAAGTGCACAGAAAAATGTATGCATTTCTGATTATAAAAGTGTGACTCTAGCCTTATAACTGCCCTATAATGGTCCGAACATGTAACCAATAAGGGTCACTGAAGAAGATTTTTGCTATATCACGCCGCTCTGATGTGTGTCGGTGCGTACAAGACGGCCACACTTACCTGTAGGTGAACTCAGGCTGTCCTGCACACACAGTGTAATTTGCCAGTAAAGCACGTTTAAAGTAGACATGAACTGTACACAGCACCTGTATCTGCTAACCAGCACTGTGTGTCACCCTGTGCTAAACACAGAAGTGGATGAGGAGTAGCTTGTACACACTGGCACACATCAAAGCCAAACGAGGTGACACACTGGGCCTATGTGCACTAGCCTTACATCTTGGTCCCATACTTGATAAGCTAGAATAATAATCTTCATTTCACAGGTGATCCATGTTTTTAAGACAAGTGGCACCTGATGTTCAGGTGACCCATTTGAAGTGCTATTAGGAGATCATCCGACCAATTCAGTTCCTTGCTTCTCTACAATCTCCAGCTGCTGCAGACTGAAGGCAGATACAGCAAGTCATATGAAAACCTTATCACTTCAGCATAATGGCAATACTACACTCATCACATCTGTGACTTCATATGCAAAATATTAACTTTCCTTATTACAGTTACAGAGGAAAATTATTTCTTTCTCGTACATCACGGGACACAGAGCGACATAGTCATTACTAATGGGTTATATAGTTACCGTCAGGTGCTGGCACTGGCAACTTCCAAAACCGGAAGTACCCTCCCCTATATAAGCCCCTCCCATCCGGGAGCACCTCAGTTTTTTGCCAGTGTCTAAGGTGTTGGCCAAGAAGAAACATGTGTTTTTCACTGAGCTTGCGTACAGGTTCTTTTGGGCCTCAGTAAGCTATTCCGGATCCGACCAAAAAAGCTTCATAGCTAAACGGTCGGTACCCGGGCCTTGCAGAGAAGAGCAAGGTTCTGCCTGTAATGCTTCTCTTAGGAGAGCTGGACCCTGGGATCCAGAGCTCTGGTCATACCCACGACCAAGATGTTTTCTGTGCAGGGTGCTATACAGGTCCAGGGGAGTGGAATCCTTGGGAACCCGGTCCCTGAAGGTTTGATTACAATGCCTGCCGTGATAGGTGAAGTTTGGGCTTTTGTGGACCAAACAAAGTCCTGCGGCGGGGAACAGGTAAGTGGGGGCCCCCAGGAACTTGGTTCTATTGGGGGACCCCCAAGCCTAATTTGTCTTTCTGTCTGTTACCTAACGGTATTCCCGCTAATATCTGTGCATGCCTGTAACTACTAAAAAAAATGTAATAATTTTTAATGGTGGTCAAGAAAAAAAAAAAAAAAATGTTTTTTTATATATGTTTAGTATATTAAACTGCGGTACCTGTGTTTGTCCACTAGAGGCCGCTGTGGAATGTTTTTCTTGTCATATGGACTAGTTTCTTCTCAGAGAGCAAAGTCCAGGCAGCTGGTGAGTTCTCCTACAGGAAACTGTTTCCTCTGCCATGTTGCAGTGTTTGTCTATCCCCCGGCCTGCGGCAAAGGGGGCCCTGGCTCCTGTCCCTGGTTTCCATGTTTGAAAATTAGCGCCGAGGCGCACGTGGCCGCGCGCGTGCGCGCGCCTCTATATATAGAGGTGGCCGGAAAAAGGGGCGGGGCCTGGGGGATGACGCTCTGTGCGCGCCGCAGCGCTTCTGCGCATGTGCGGGCGTCCCAGCAGGTTTTTAAAAAGCCACATTATTGCAGTAAGCTGGCTATGAAGTACAGAGACAGAGCTGGCAACATTTAAAGGCATACAGCAAGCGGTTGATACAGGCATCCCCTAGAAAGGCACATTAGTAGACACCAACTGTGATATAGCAGCAATTGTGCTAGACTATTCTCAGTAAAAGTGGTGTATTACGGCTGGAATACCTCAGCTTTAGGCTTAGGAATATGCCGTCCAGTAGCTCCGGAACTGAATCTTCCAGGAAGCGAAGGGGGTCTCATCGGGCTCTGAGGATCTTGGGCATACTCCTGCTGCACCAGTCTCCCCTGAAGTTCAGAGGTAAGTGACCGTAGAGACCCCGCAGGGGTACTTGGTACTGTGGCTGTCCTCAGTCACCTGCTCCTGTGTATGTAACAGAGGAGGTTTTTTCCTCAGCTCTGGGAGGATTAGAGAGAGATTGTCAAAATTTATCGCTGCCTCCCTGTCAGGGAAAGCACGCCCGATCTCCGTCTCCTCCTTCAGAGTGCCTGTTAGCAGAGCAACAGTCCCATACAGGGATCGACCTGCCTGAAGGGGATCAGGATAAGGTTGATTCTGTTATAGAGGAATCAACAGTGGGGGAACCTTTTCTCAGCATCTCAAGCTGAAAGATTATGGGTTCAGTCTCTGACTAACATGGTCCGATCAGCATTTAAAAATGCACCTTGCGGAACCATCAACCACTACTGTATCCTCGTTGGGGTCGCTAGAAGCCCCCAGACTGTTTGTTCTTTTCCACTTCACCCTTTACTGAAAGGGCTCATTTACCAGGATTGGGAACGTCCTGAGAAAATATTTATTCCCCCAAGAGATTTCCGGTGGTCTATCCCATGGAGGATAAGTTCATCAAAAAAAAAAAAAAAAAATGGAAGGTCCCTACAGTGGACGCAGCCATCTCTTGTATGTATAAATCACTGACATGTCCAGTGGATAATGTCCAAATGTTCAAGAACCCAATAGATAAAAGATTGGAGTCCTTATGAAAATCTGCTTGGTGATACAACCAGCAGTAGCAGCTATTGGGGTCTGCTAAGCAGTGAAGGATCAGTTGAAACAGGTCTTGAGGGACTTGACAGATCAGCAGGCTTTGCCCTAGCTGATCTACCTAGAGCCTTAGGCTTTGCGGTTGACGCCATAGAGGATTCAGTCCATCAGGCCTCCCGCCTTACGCTGTCTATAGACATATGCGTAGGCTCCTATGGCTCAGAAACTGGTCTGCTGAAGCTCCCTGTAAAGAATGGCTGGTTAGCGTCCCATTTCATGGTGAACGCTTATTCAGGGAAAACCTGGACAAATATATCCAGAAAATTTCCAGCGGTAAAAATACGCTCTTGCCGGTTAAAAGCAGAGTTAGAGGTCCCTCTTTAAGGGGCCTGCTTCTCCAGTCCCTGGGGCATCGGCTGTGTAACAGTTCCGACGGCCTCCTCGGTCAAATCCCGGGGGTAAAAAACAGGGACAGTAGCAGGGTAATGAGAAACCCTGGGTCAGGGGAGGTACAAAACCTCCCCCAAAGTTAAAATTGCTCCAAGGAGTAATTATGGAAGTTCCCCTGGAAGAATGAGGGTTCGGGTTTTACTCAAACCTCTTTACAGTCCCGAAGCAAACGCGGACGGGAGGCCCATATTAATTCAAAAAGGGCTATACAAATTCCTGTATATCAGGACTTTCCGATGGAGTCGATCCGATCGGTGGCCACTGCCCTACAAGGGGAGGATTGGTTAGCCACGATCGACATCAAAGATGCTTATTTGCACATTCCCATCTTTCCAGTCCACCAAAAATTTCTACGCTTTGCAGTAGAAGGGCGCCATTTTCAGTTCAGAGCCTTACCCTTCGGTCTGGCCACAGCACCAAGAGTGTTCACAAAAATTCTGGCCCCATTATTGGCCAATCTAAGAACACGAGGTGTAACGATAATGGCATATCTAGACGACTTGTTGCTGATAGACCACTCAGTGGAAAAACTAGAAGTGGTTGTTCACGAGACAATCAAGTATCTGGAATATCACGGTTGGATTATCAACCGAGACAAGTCAGCCCTAAAACCAGTCAAAAGTCTGGAATACTTGGGGCTAAGGCTGGATTCAGACCAGAGAAAAATTTTCTTGTCTGGAGAAAAGGGGTCGTCTTTGAGAGATTTGATCCGCTTAGTGGGTTCAAAAAGACAGCCATCCATACGCCTGTGCATGAGGCTGCTGGGAAAAATGGTGGCATCATTCGAAGCAGTACCCTACGGTCAATTCCATTCAAGGAAGTTGCAAAGGGCCATACTGTCAGCCTGGAACAAAAAAGTTCAGGCTCTGGACGTACCAATGTCCTTGTCCCCTTCCGTTCGCAGAAGCCTCCGTTGGTGGTTGGTTCCCCGGAATCTGGAAAGAGGGAAATCCTTCAGTCCGATTTCTTGGAAGGTGGTCACTACAGATGCCAGCCTTTTAGGCTGGGGAGCAGTACTGGAGCAATGGTCTCTCCAGGGCAGATGGTCGGATGCGGAAAAGGCCCTGCCCATCAATCTCTTAGAGATACGAGCAGCCCGGTATGCCCTAGTAGCATGGACATCCAAACTCCAAGGGTCCCCTGTCAGAGTTCAGTCAGACAATGCCACAGCAGTGGCATATATCAATCGTCAGGGGGGCACCAGGAGTCGTGCAGCCCAAAGGGAAGTAAATTACATCCTGAGATGGGCAGAAAGATATGTCCCAGCCATATCTGCGGTATTCATTCCAGGGGTGAAGAATTGGAAGGCGGACTTTCTAAGTCGCCAACAATTATGCCCAGGGGAATGGTCCCTTCATCCCGAGGTTTTCCGGACAATATGTCAGCGGTGGGGAACACCGGATGTAGATCTGCTAGCATCCAGATTCAACACGAAAGTGGACAGGTTTGTCTCTTGGACAAGGGATCCCCTAGCTTGCGGCTCGGATGCCCTAGTGTTCCCTTGGGATCAGTTCAAGCTGATATATGCATTCCCACCGCCACAATTGTTACCTCGATTACTCCGCAGAATCAGGGTAGAAAAGAAACCAGTGATTCTGGTGGCTCCAGCGTGGCCCCGAAGAGCATGGTACGCGGAGATTGTAAAAATGTCTGTGGGGAGTCCTTGGACCCTCCCACATCGTCCGGACCTGCTTTCGCAGGGACCGATATACCACCCTTCCTTACCAGCCCTAGGTTTGACGGCCTGGCTATTGAAGCCCACATTCTAAAAAAGAGAGGGCTCTCTAATGCTGTGGTGTCTACCATGATCAATGCCAGGAAACCGGTATCCAGGCAGATCTACTATAGAATCTGGAAGGCGTACATCGCCTGGTGTGAGGCCAGGAAATGGCATCCACGTAAATACGTAATAGGTAGAATTCTGGACTTCCTACAATGGGCTGTAGATAGGAAGCTTGCCTTGAGTACTATCAAAGGTCAGATTTCGGCCTTGTCAATATTTTTTCAAAGGCCCTTGGCTTCGCATTCACTAGTCAAAGCCTTTATACAAGGAGTGATGCGTATTAGTCCTCCGGTTAATATTCCCATATGTCCATGGGATCTAAACTTGGTTCTGTCGGTTCTACAGAAACAACCATTTGAACCATTACAGCATATTTCCTTAGTGCTTCTCACCAGGAAATTGATTTTTCTAGTAGCCATTTGTTCGGCTAAAAGAGTATCGGAATTAGCAGCTATGTCCTGTAGGGAGCCATATCTGGTTATCCATAAGGACAGAGTAGTGTTACGTCCTCATCCAGCCTTTCTTCCTAGGGTGGTATCGAGGTTTCATTTGAACCAAGATGTGGTTCTTCCTTCTTTTTTCCCCAAACCTACTTCGGTAGAGGAAAAGTTATTGCATTCTTTGGATGTAGTAAGAGCAGTTAAAGCTTATCTAAAAGCCACTGCTCAGATTCGCAGAACGGATACTTTGTTTATTCTGCCGGAAGGCCCCAGAAAGGGTCAGGCAGCGTCAAAATCTACTTTAGCCAAGTGGATTCGACAGGTCATAATACAAGCCTATAGCTTGAGAAGTAGACCGCCTCCGTTCAAAGTTAGAGCGCACTCCACGAGAGCAGTTGGAACTTCATGGGCAGTGCATCACCAGGCCTCCCTGGCTCAAGTCTGTAAGGCCGCAACATGGTCTTCAGTACACACGTTTACTAGGTTCTACCAGGTGGACGTTAGAAGTCAGGAGGATGTCGCCTTTGGGCGCAGTGTGTTGCAGGCCGCAAAAGATCCTCATGTCTGATAGCGCTCAGCTTATATATGGTGTATCCCCCCCCTCATTTGGCATTGCTTTAGGACATCCCATTAGTAATGACTATGTCGCTCTGTGTCCCGTGATGTACGAGAAAGAAAATAGGATTTTTATAACAGCTTACCTGTAAAATCCTTTTCTTGGAGTACATCACGGGACACAGAGCTCCCGCCCCTCTTTGGGGACACTTATTGCTTTGCTACAAAACTGAGGTGCTCCCGGATGGGAGGGGCTTATATAGGGGAGGGTACTTCCGGTTTTGGAAGTTGCCAGTGCCAGCACCTGACGGTAACTATATAACCCATTAGTAATGACTATGTCGCTCTGTGTCCCGTGATGTACTCCAAGAAAAGGATTTTACAGGTAAGCTGTTATAAAAATCCTATTTTAGAACCTTTGGGGCTACAAAACACTAGCTGGCTTGAGGAATGATTTTGCGACTTCCTAAGGAATACATAAGTGAACAAAGTAATGTCTTTAAAGGTTAGGCTGGAGTTAAACGTTAAGGCCTTATGCACACTGTATGCTCCTGACACTTTTTCTCCCACAGGAGTTTAGCAGCAGCAAAAATGTGATAAAAAGCCGCATTTTGCATGGGCATTAATGCATGTTCACGCGTCTGGTGTTAATACATTTGATTGGTCAGAATTCTGGCCATTAGAATGAATTACCGTATGAATGCGTCTAGCGGTAATGTGTGTTAAGGAGCTTTTGAGCATTTTTTTATGGTCAAAAGCTTTTTTCCTAAATGCGCAAGTAATGGATTTTTTGCTGCCTGTAAACCCCCCTGCCGCTAAACTTCTGAATATGCCTATAGTGTGCATGGAAACATAGGCCATCATGAAGGAGAGTTTACAGGCAGAGAGGGGGGGGGGGGGGAAACCAAACGCCTGTAGAACTAGATTTAAAAAAAAAAAAAATCATGCAGTGTGAGGCCAAAAGAGAACTAGCCAAGACAGGGAATTGGTAAAACATTTAGGCTCAGTTCACATATCTGTCGCACAGCAGGGGTCCGGTGCGTGCTGGTTCACCGTTTCAGGTCCGATTTCAGCCCGAATTTTGGGCTGAAATCGGACCTGAAACGGACCAAAAAAGGCACACGTTTTTCCTGCAATTCACACCGGACCTGCTGCAGAGATATGTGAACCGGTTCCATAGAGAGCCAGTCCCATTCTCCTGCATCCAATTCGCATAGGTGTGAACCCAGCCTGAATCTCTACTCCTAAACTGTTCTATTTCTGTAGCCTCACCAAAGGAATTACCGTGTTTGTCCCGTTATTCACTTAATTACTCTCTACCCATCAGAGCAGAAATGTCGGGCCAGTGTCAGGCTCTAAGGCTTCCATAGAAAATGGCCTGTTCTCTTTCCTGAGCTGAGGGCTGATAACTGCCACTGTGTCCAGGCTGCTAAAGAAGAGTAAAAATGGCAGTTAACGATGATTACCAAATTACGCAAAACAGAAATTAGCACATTTTCATTCAACTGAACACTTGCAAGTAGATCTGTCTGACCTGCAGAGAATCAAAGCAATTAACTAATTCAGACAATCATGACTCATTAATTGTATGATCCTTCAGAAATCGGAAAGATCTTCAAATGCAATCCAATTCACAAATTGATTCATTTATCACTATACAACAGCTTTGGTTAAAATGTCCTATCAAGGCCGAATACATACAGTAAAACCATCAGAAAAAAAAAATACACAAAATTAGGTTTGTGAAATGTATAATTAAAAGGAAACCCTTTTGGTTAATACCTGATAATATATATGTAAATATAAAAGTGTAACAGTTATAGATGCATAGCTAATAATGCTTTTTCAACCGCGCAATATATATAAGGCAAACAAGGTCAATTCTCATGGCCTAAGAGTAATGGCAGTTTCTTCCTTTCAAGGAAATAAATAGAAATAATTAGGCACATGCAGACAAGCCATGAAAATATGGCACCTATCAGAATTCTATTTATTCTTGGCTGCCAAGGGCTTGCGGCTGATCTTCTTGGTTTTGTCGTTGTTCTTCTTTGGGGGCTCCGGGTTGGCCTGCATGTGTCGTCCATAGAGGCTACAAGACACAAAAGAAGGAATTCATATTACAAAGGGAAAATATTAGAAAATAGTATTGACCATTTAAACCGGTCATATCTATTCATTTCACACACACGCAATAAACGATAAACAAATATCCGTATATTTGGAGTCAAGACAGACAGATTTTTTTTTTACCATTGTATCAACAACCGCTTATTGATCCACTAGAAAATATTGTGATTACCATTTTTTACCAAAAAACAAACAAACAAAAAAAGAACCATTTAATGACGATCATTGCTCTTCTCATATGACTGACACAGTATATTGGCTCTTTAAAGCCTAGCTCACACAAGCTTCAGCTTCCGAACAGCAATCTAAAGAACATTTAGATAAATAATTTAGAAGGCATTCAGCCAACCTCTAGCAACTTTCTCTTATCTGGTAAGAGGAAATTTTAAAAAAAAAATATGGGGGATGCTATGGCTGATCACCTCCTGAAAAGACTTGTTGACTGGCTGATCTTATCTGCTAGCATTAAAAGGGACACAACCTCTGGCTTCATTATGTCTAGGATGTTCCACCAGCAGGACTTCCAAACCATAATTCCCAACTCTGTTCCTGTCTACCTAGAAGTGTTGGGTGTTCAGACCCACCTTTGCATGTTTCTGTTTTTCTTCTTCTTAAAGTGGTTGTAATTCTCAGACATAAATTATGAACAAAGCATATCCCTCTATAGTGTGTACTTGTCTCAATTAAGAGCACAAAGTGTAATTTCTGTCTGCTGCCTGGTTCCTCTGCTATCAGCATGAATCACTTCAGACAAGTTTTCCTGACACAAAGAGAAAAGATTATGACAGGGGAGGGATCTCCAGCTGATTGACAGCCTCAGCTCTGTTCCTGTGTGCTGTGTAAAGGGGGTGCGTCCCTTCCCTCTGTAGCACCCTCTAGTTGTTAGTGTAGATTGTTAGTGTAGGTCCATTTATTTTAGCTCAGGGCTAAGTCTGCGCCGTGAATCAGGGTCAGGGTCAGGGTCAGTGAATAGTTAGGGCTGGATGACTCATCCTAGCAGTCTCTCTCTTGCCTCCCCCTGTTTTCTGGGACATTGGAGAATGTTGTGGACATAGCAGGCGGAGGTTAGGAGGAGCTGCTTGGAATATTTCTGAGGACCTCAGCCAATCCCCAGTAAAGGGCTAGCAGGGGACAGGCCACCTCATAATGAAGCATGAGTCATGCCAGCAGGGGCAGTCGGGTGAAAGATGGAGATGGAGTGCTGGGGAGGCAGTTGATGGCCCTTGAGGGTGTCCCACTGTCTGGGGGGGGGGGGTGAGGGTGCTGAAAGGATCCTACCAAAATACACAGAGGAAGCCCTTCCTGGAGGCACGGGAGCAAGGAAAGTGGACAGAGGGAGCAGGTCTGTACTACTGGGAGATCTCCTGAGAGTCAGCCGGGTGGGCTGGTGAGTGTCAGTCTGGAGGACTGTGGGGACAAGTTAGCCTGGAGGGCTAGTGAAAGAGGCAGCTGCAGCCAGGTAGGTTGGCAGTGCCTGAAGACCCTCAAATAAAACCAAAGTCATAGACTGGTCTTTGACTCTGGAGTGTCTGTGAATCTTCAGTGTGCCTGGTTGTGCAGGGTGGGGGATCCCATTTCATCTGCGGCCCTTAAGGGGGTGCACTACACCTCCAATCAGCTCGCCGAGTTCTCCTCACTGAGCTCTGCAGACTGTAATTTCAGCTCTCCAACCCTGCTTTCTGAACTGTCAGATAAGCTTAATAAATTCTGCACTTTGAACAGCTGTAGAGGAGAAATTCCTGCAACTAAACAGGTACAACTTATTTGGAGTATTTGTTATATCTCTCTGTATTACCTGGGGCCAGTCCCTTCACTGGGTATATGTAAGGATTTACAACCACTTTAATATGAACAAAAATCCATTGAGCTTACAACATTCTAATGTGAGCTGCCTATGCTGCATGGAATCTCAGCCCTGCCTGCTGGACTACACAGCTTTACCTGCCCCTGCCTTCTTTACCCCTTTCTACATACAATGACTTATTTGATTTAGTTCCCCAGCAAAATAAGGCTGCTGCCTTGACTCCCAAGAGCCTGTCCACACAGTGTGCATAGGAAAAGGTATTTATGGGAGATATAGTTCTGGGGGTATTTCCTTTTGCTAATGGGAAAATTGTTCTTGGCAGCTACCCCTGCAAGACTTTTACAAGCCTGCTAATAACAGCATGGGGGTTTCTCGCAACAAACGGTTTCTCGCAACAGGAACAAAATAAAACAAATAATGATGGGGCATGATATAGAGGGGGAGTGGGAGTAAATTTGGGTCATGACTACAAATAAATACATTTGTTCAAAGCTTTGCAAATGTTTGCTGTACAAGTTCTCGGTCTTCAGACTAGCATATAAAAGCTGAAGGCTGTGTGATCTAAACCTAAAGTGATTGTAGTGCTACCTTTTCCATTCAGTATATTTTTTTAAATTTTGGTTGCTAATGCAGATTGAATTTTAGAAACCATAATATGATACAACAAGCATAGCCACGGACATGAAACCTGCAGTTGGCCCTATGCCACATTTTCTTTTTAGTGTTTATTTATACTTTATTATTACCTGACCTACTGTCGGACATAAAGCTGGAGGACACGCTGGCCGCTCAGCCTTTTCAAGTCATATGTATCTAATTCAAAGCATGTACCTGTCACTGAGAGCTCCAAATTTCCTGATATGTCACATCACATTTGATAGACAACTGTGCTTGGTCCATTTTCTCTTTGCAAGAGATCTTGAGGAGCTAAATGCCTAAAGGAAGACTGCAATCAACCTTTTTTCCAGTCCTTTAAAGAGTAGATATAAATGACTATTATTTATTAGAATCGTTCCTTGCAACTAGGTGGCTCAGCAGATAGCACTGTGGGGAGGCAGTTTAATTCCCACGTAGAACGCAGTATAAATAGAGCATGCTTGCTAAATTGGCATGTGTGTTGGTCCATTCTGGATTCTCTGATCCCACAATCCAAACACATGCTGATTGATTTAGCTGGTTTTCAAGTACATTGACTTTATGGTGTCTGTCGGATTGCGGTAGGGACAGTAGATAGTAAGTTCCCCTGGGGCAGTGACTAAAGTGAAGGATTCAGGGTTAATTATGAGCGAAATTGATAGTTTGCATTTCCCCAAAGATTTTGCAAATTTTGAGAGATTTAGCCACTTGCTTACTGAGAAATTATACCCCCTTCCTGCCCAGGCCAATTTTCACCTTTCAGCACTCTCACACTTTGAATGACAATTGCACGGTCATGCAACGCGTTACCCATATGACAATTTTATCATTTTGTTTTCACACAAATAGAGCTTTCGGTGGTATTTAATTCCCCAAAAATTGAGAAAAACAAAAACAATTTTTTTTTACATTTTGTTATAAAATTTTGCAAACAGGTAATTTTTCTCCTTCACTGATGGGCACTGATCGGCTGCACTGATGGGCACTGATAGGTGGCACTAATAACACTGATGAAGAGGCACTAATGGGCACTGATTGGCAGCACTGGTGGGCACTGATTAGCAGCACTGAAGGGCACCGATTAGCAACACTGGTGGGAACTAAGGGGACCAATGTCCCTCTAACAAAAGCCGGTGAAGGGCTTTCTTCTTTTCTTCACACTGACAGTGACAGCGATTATTGGCTTCTGTTTACTTCTGTGATCAGCCGTCATTGGCTGACAGCTGATCAGGTGGTAAAGGGGCCTTTACCCTGATCTGTGATCAACCGAGTCCCAAAGACTCGGCAAACACAGAGGGTGGCGCGCGGGCAGCATGAGAAAGGGAGGACGTCCATGTATGCCCCCCCAACAAAGGAAGCCTGCACTGTAGCCCATCTTTTGGCTATAACGTGGGCTCCAAACAGTTAATTAAATTGCTGTTTTGGCAAAATGGATCAGAGTCAACAAAGAAGACAAGATAAGGGTGGTTTTTCTGTAATTTTAAAGGGTGCAATGGGCTTTAAATACTGTATTTATTGGCATATAAAACTCACTTTTTTACCCTGAAAATAGAGGGTAAACTGTACCTGCGTGTTATACGCAGGGGGCTGTGGAAAGTTTTTTTCCTGAAACTTCCCTCTTAAATTTAAGGTGCGTGTTATACGCCTGTACGTGTTATATGCCGATAAATACAGTAGTTCCTGAGGGTTACAGTTGCACCTTTCAACTAACCTGGACCTGTTGTTGTGTGCAAAAACAGCCCCTCATTTGCATCATTGTTTTACAGTTTTGTTTTTCTTCTTTTTTTTTTACAGAAAGAAAAAACTGAAAAGTTAGCAATAAATAAAAAATATATAAATAAAGCAACAAATGAAATATTAAATTCACAAAGAAGAGGAGAAAAAAAAATTCATACCCCCTCAAGAAAAAATTTCACCTAAGCAGCAAAATGAGCAAAATTAAGGAGGTGCCGATTGGGTGAAATTGCCTCACAGCAAAAACATTTCACTTATCCCTATTCAGCAGTGCAAACCCAAAAGCTAAAGAAAAAAAGCTTTAGCTGGACCTACAGTATACTATTAGTTAAGGCAATAGCCCCCAACATTGGTATCAGTGGACACAATAATAACCCCTAGCATTGGTGTAAGTGGACACAATAACACCTTCCAGCACTGATGTCACAACTATTAAACCCCCCATCTGTATTGGTGGTCATGGCAGTGAAAGTTAACCTCTCCCTCCTAATCTCTGCGTTGATGACCACTTACCTGATCGCATACTCCCACACCGCTCTCTCTCTCCTTTGGGATAGGACTTTACTTGTACTGTGGGCCAAGATAACACTCACAGTACAGACTTCCTTTCAGTGCTGGGTGCTGGAACACAGACTGCCGAACTGGTACCCAACAGCTCATGAGCTACATGCGGCACCAGGGACTGGGGGAGGGGCCTTCTCATTGTATTGGGACAGCGGCACCTGCTGCTGTCAGAATACACTAATCGGTGACTGCAGCTAATTGGCTGAAAATTATCTAAGTAAAATTTAATAATCAACTTCGGTCAAGCAGGTGAAGCCACACACTGATCAAAATGCAACCAGAATTTCGATCAGGGAATGGCCACCTTTGGAGACTCTATTGTTGAGACTTCAGCACTGAATTCCACGGTCGGAACATCTTCTTTGCCATAATGAAGGGTTTCACTTTGCTGTATGGTGTATTTACTTGACATCATGGAAAATATAACGGGAGTTGGAACACACGAAAGATGGACAAACCCTCCAGGTAGACAGAAAAGGTGCTAGGAATTATGACAGAGTGACCTGGCTTGCTGGAGTATCAGACATATAAGAAGCCAAGGGCTGACTCACCAAACTCCACCTAGTACTAAAATATCACTTTCGGGCGGCCTGAACCCTTTAAAAATCGGAATCTCTATTTGTTAATTGGAGATACCCAGATTAAGGGAAGCTCTGCAAAGTAACTGAACCTTTATGCAGGCACATCTAGATGTGTGCTATATGCGACTGCCTGCAGTTTATAAGAGTTGCAATAAACACAAGTTCTTGTGGAATAATCTAGAATGGAGGATTTAACTTCCCCAAAGCATTTATAAAAGACATCAATCTTTTACCTTCTGTCTTTTCAAGCATGCACATGCATCGAGGTATGCCTTGAGTACATGATATTCTAATTCAAAAACACGTTGTCAACATGTAATCAGCAGCGCTTATTATTGTGGCATTGATGTGTTGGTTGTGGTATCCCTACAATCAATCATGCAGGAAGATCCTGACAGCTCTCTCTGTCACATCGCAGAGCTGTTAGGCATTCTGGCAGAAGTTCCTGCTCGCCGTGCTGTAGATGTCTTTGTTAGGGTGCAGTGCTGTCACAGATAAGCGTTTGTTAGCCAAGTTATTGTTTCAAGTCCTATGCCAAGCACTTCCTCCACATCGGTTTATGATTCTCTTTAAAGCAGATTTGTTGCTAAAATGAAACCTTGCACTAAAGTTCTACCTTCAGAGAAAACACTTTGGCTGTATTTGCACTGTTCTGTATGCATTGCAGACTGTTTGGTAACGCATATGGGTAGGTATGAATAGGTAAATATAGTTTCCCTATCACATTAAATTGCAGGGCATAGATGTTAACCAATTACTTAAAATTAGATTAGGCTTTCTACTTGACTTGCATCTCCATGCAGTTAAATGCTGATACTCACCCCTACTGCTTCCCATAAAAGTGAAGAGATACTGGTGTCTATAGATCCTGCAGAATAAAACAGCTCTGGGAATTTTTGGATCTCGACTACACTCTGTGGTTTGAACCACCAATCTCTACATCACTACCGGTAATAAAGATGAAGTTGGTAGGAGGAACCATATCACACAGTGGGGGGGACCAGAAAATAGTTTAAGAAAGTGTTGGTTTCTGCAAAGCCTTTAGGTCTCTTTTCATTATTGTGGGCAGTGGGACAGGGGAGATATTAAAGTAGAAGAAAAGGTAAGTAATAAACAACTGTCTGAATAGTACCTATAACATAGCACTTTATTATGTTAAATTCCTGCAAAGCACCATGTATTTACCTTTTTGGAAAGTGTTTAGTCAGACGACTGCTATGGCTCTGAATAAGGACCATAATGGCAATATGCATACTTCATTGAATACTTCAAGAGGAACTTTACTTTTTTTTCAGCCCTCTTACCTGTTATTCAGGGTTGTCCACTATTTAGATACTCACCATCCCAGTAGATCCTGTAATGTTCTGTTGTAATACACTGCACTCCTGCCACATGATGTGTCCTGTGCCACCATCTTTGTTCCTTACATCATCGAATGCTGGGTGCCTCTTGCTGGACAGCAAAGCCCCTGATGATGCCCACCAGGCACGTTCTCCTCTAGCTGCTGTGAATGGAAAGTGTAGCATCCTGGGATATATGATGTACATATCCGAGGAGACTTCAGAGTGGTTGAGACATTCTCCAGCATGGCAACCAATGGCAGGGCAAAAAAAAAAAAAGGGGAAAAAAAATAGGTTTTCGATTCTGGGAAAAGGCGGGAGTGAATGGGAGGACAATAATTATGGCTAGTGCATCCACCGGGTAAGGATCTGCTTTAATTAAAAAACAAAAAACATTTTTACTGGATAGAGATTTTATATGTATTTTTTGCAAGGAGAACTTAATTGTAAGGTTTCATTTTAGCAACAGAGTAGCTGAATAGCTTAGGTCAGATCCAGAAAAGCCTATGGAGATTTTTAAACCTAAGCAATAGAAGTTTAAAGTGTATCTAAGCCCTTTTTGTGTCAAAAATTGCCCCTGGGACTTCCTCTCTAAGGCCTAACACTTGTGGTTGCGTCAATAAAATACGCAGTTGGAGCCTAGTTTTTTTTTTCAAAAGGTTTTGCCTTTAGTTGTTGCAAAGCCATCGGAAAAGGGTGTACACATCTGCAGTAAAAACTATCCCCCCCATAGTTTCTGAAAGGCTAAAATGCTCTGCCGAATGTGACCCATTAAACTAAATGAGGTATTGCCTTTACCTCCCCACAACCCTTAGAGTCCTAAGGGTACCTTGTGCAGGAAGTTGTAGTAGAATTGTCACCCTAACTGCACATTGGCAGGACAAGAGGTCACCCAGGCGTAATAAGCATAGACACGTCTAGCTTCATCCTCTGAAGGCAAGAGAATGAGCCCACAAAACGTCATGGAACTTGTAGTTCCTAGGGGGAACACTAGCAGAGAAGAGGTGAGTATTGCAGGGAGAACCACTTCAACTTAAAGCAGTAACAGCAGTGCTTTCTACCAGTAGTTAAAAGGAAAGCTGAGAAAAATAGGAGATGGACATAGTCAACTGTTTCTATGGGTGAATGGAAGATGTAGCTCTGAAAATAGTGATCTGTAAGAAAAATATCAGGAGCTTTCATCAAAACACTGTCCAGCAAATGCATTTATCAAAAGGAACAGATCATTTATAGAATGGGCTAGTTATAAGTTCCCAAGCAGACACCTAGCATGGCTCTCCAAGTTTGAGGACTGGCAGGAGTTGCTGAAATGGGTGCCCTTTCCGTTACCGGTTTCAAATCTATAACAAACTTGTGACATCAGAATGATTCTGCCATTACTCCAGTTCTTATAGCCAAAGCGACAAATGGAAGGTGACAGGTAGTCTTCATAAGTCTTCATAAGCCTTGCCTTGAAACATCTATTTCTGTTTCTATTACAAGTCATTGGGTTGCCCAGAAGCCTGCATTTGGCTCCAGATGGCAGCCTGCAATAATCTTGCCTCATAGGCAGTGGCGCCTGCTCTGAAAATAGTTGCGGGGAGTTCTACAGTCACAGCACATAAGCACACGCTCAGTTGCATCTTAAGTTGTCCACCTGCCGGCAACGCAGTATGATCTGAAGGATATAGTTGGGTAAACGCTGTATTCTGACAGATCTACCATCAATTCTATCACCTAAAGCACCGGGATGCGTCTATGAAACAGATATTCTGTAAATTACACATGAAAGCATAATCCTCCACCAACCCAGAAAATTTAATTTTACCTTCATTATGGTTTTAAGAATCCAGGTATTCTCATATTCAAAGTTTCAGCTTTGGGTTATTCATTCATAGATCATGAAGTTATTTCTGTACTTCATGCATATGTTTGTATGAAATACAGAAATAAATTTATGATCTATGAATGGATTTACTTTCTCAGACAGAAGCGATGTATAGTAAACACACAAAATAGGGCCATGTTTGTGCAAGGCAGTTATTAAAGCCATACCCTAGACAGATATAAAATATACTAATAATGCAGCTCTGTAATTGTTACATCTTTTAAAATGCAAGTAGTGTTAGTTCCCAAATCTGTCCTGATATCCACTTCCCGCACTCTCTGATCAGCAGGGCTGGAGTGTGGGTTAGCCATGACTAAGCACTAGACCCTAGTGTGAAACGCGTCGGCTGTACCCCTTTATTCTTGCTGTGACTTGCAGTGTCCCATATATTTTACCCAATAAAGGCAACCTCAATGGTTTTGGAGTGCGGCTGTCCATATATTCTACCTTCTTTTTCTCGCATCAACTGCATTGCCAGCACCCGTGGTTCCTGGAAAGACACTGATTGCTCACCTGCACTTACCTGGAGCGGTGATCTTCTTTCTCTGGAGTGTGAGAGCAAGAAGCAGCACAAGGAGCTATTCATTACTGACAAAAAGAATGCTGATAGGAAGTGAGAGCAGAGTGACCAAGAGAGGAGCTCATCACTGTTCTGCTTATCCTTTCGCAGGCTGGGGCAGATCCAGGACAACCTGTGCTCAGAAGTGGCTTGAATGATGTTAGCTATGAGCCTGAGCACATCTAGCAGCAGAAAAAAAAAGCACTGCAGTGAAAATCTCTGAAGGAGATAATTGCAGCAAAAGCTGTTTTTATTTTATCTTTAAGGGGCTATTTATTTATACTTTGTTTTTATTTGGGGCTCTGCTTTAAGTTACCATTTATAAAAATTATATATATATTATATATATATTTTTATTATTATTATTATACAGTATTAGCACCAACAGTTTGTGCAGCGCTTAACAAATTGAAGGCAGACATTACAGCTACATAACAAATTGGTACAAGAGGAATCAGAGGACCCTGCTCATTAGAGCTTACAATCTAAAAAAGAGAGGGTCGATTGATACAAAAGGTAATAGCTGTGGGGGATGAGCTGATGAAGGGAGTAAAACAGTGTATTAGTTAGAAGCAGGGTATGCTTCTTTAAAGAAAAGGGTTTTTAGGGATCGTCTAAAGATGGATAGATTAGGGGACAGATTGAAGTAGGGAGTTCCAAAGGATGGGAGAAGCCTCGGAGAAATCCTGGAGGCGAGCATGGGAGGAGGTGACAAGGGAGCTAGAGAGCAGGAGGTCTTGAGAGGACCGAAGAGAGCGGCTTGGTTGGTATTTTGCGACTAAGTTAGTGATGTAGCTGGGGGCAGAGTTATGGATGGCTTTGTAAATTATTGTTAGTACTTAGATTTTTTTACACATACATATACACACACGACACTTTGCTACAATGTAAAGTAGTGAGTGTACAGCTTGTATAACAGTGTAAATTTGCTGTCCCCTTAAAATAACTCAAACAGCCCATAATTGTCTAAACCGATGGCAACAAAACTGAGTACACCCCCAAGTGCAAATGTCCAAATTGGGCCAAATCAGCCATTTTCCCTCCCCGGTGTCATGTGACTCGTTAGTGTTACAAGGTCTCAGGTGTGAATGGGGAGCAGGTGTGTTAAATTTGATGTTATCGCTTTCACTCTCTCATACTGGTCACTGGAAGTTCAACATGGCATCTCATGGCAAAGAACTCTGGGGATCTGAAAAAAAGAATTGTTGCTCTACATAAAGATGGCCTATAGGAAGGAATAGGCTATAAGAAAATTGCCAATACCCTGAAACTGAGCTGTAGCAGAGTGGCCAAGATCATACAGCAGTTTATTAGAACAGGCCTTGTCATGGTCGACCAAAGAAGTTGAGTGCACGTGCTCAGCGTCATATCCAGAGGTTGTCTTTGGGAAATAGACGTATGATTGCTGCCAGCATTGCTTCAGAGGTTGAAGGGGTTGGGGGTCAGCCTGTCAGCGCTCAGACCATACGCTGCACACTGCATCAAATTGGTCTGTATTGCTGTCTTTCCAGAAGGAAGCCTCTTCGAAAGATGATGCACAAGAAAGCCTGCAAACAGTTTGCTGAAGACAAGCAGACTAAGGACAAGGATTACTGGAATCATGTCCTGTGGTCTGATGAGACCAAGATAAACTTATTTGGTTCAGATGGTGTGAAGCCTGTGTGGCGGCAACCAGGTGAGGAGTACACAGACAAGTGTGTCTTGCCTACAGTCAAGCATGGTGGTGGGAGTGTCATGGTCTGGGGCTGCATGAGTGCTGCCGGCACTGGGGAGCTACAGTTCATTGAGGGAACCATGAATGCCAACATGTACTGTGACATACTGAAGCAGAGCATGATCCCTTCCCTTCAGAGACTGGGCCGCAGGGCAGTATTCCAACATGATAACAACCTCAAACACACCTCCAAGATGACCACTGCCTTGCTAAAGAAGCTGAGGGTAAAGGTGATGGACCTCTGTGGGGCATCCTCAAAGGGAAGGTAGAGGAGCGCAAGGTCTCTAACATCCACCAGCTCGGTGATGTCGTCATGGAGGAGTGGAAGAGGACTCCAGTGGCAACCTGTAAATCTCTGGTGAACTCCATGCCCAAGAGAGTTCAGGCAGTGCTGGAAAATAATGGTGGCCACACAAAATAGACACTTTCGGCATTTTAACTTTCACTAGGGGTGTACTCACTTTTGTTGCCAGCGGTTTAGACATTAATGGCTGTGTGTTGAGTTGTTTTGAGGGTACAGCAAATTTACACTGTTATACAAGCTGTACACTCACTACTTTAGATTGGAGCAAAGTGTAATTTCTTCAGTGTTGTCACATGAAAAGATATAATAAAATATTTACAAAAATATAAGAGGTGTACTAACTTTTGTGAGGGACTGTATTTATTACTGCGCCTTATGGCAGGAACTTAAGCATATATTCAACCATATTTACAGTACAACCTATGTTGATCATAATGCCCCACCGCAGTACAATAATAAATGGATTATATCAATATTTTATATTATATACAAGTACCTTTTTTTCTTATAATTTGCTGGCACCTTATCCAATCGGAGAACGCTTTGCACTTGCTGAGAAAAATGCAAGGCATTCTCTGAATGGCGGGACCTGGAAGGAAGCAAGGATCAATATGTAGCAGTGCAGCTTCAACAGCGATTCTCCGCTTCCACAGAGATTGCATGAGGTATGGAGTATGTATACTTGCACTGGTCCAAGCTGGACAAGCAACAATGCTAAAAAAATGTATACTTGGAGTTCAGCTTTAATAAAGAACAAAAATATAAAAAACACACAAATCATATATGATATGTTATGTCATCAACCCCAGCAGACTCGGAGCCACCACTTGAGCAACATAAGATAGTATTCCTCTTCACTCCTCTGCCATCAGCCCCATAAAAGGTTATGTTGGTAGGTGAAGGGAGGGATGAAGGAGCTGGGCCAGCATAGATGGTGGGGAGGGGGCTGTGCTAGGGAATTGACTTTGTGAAGACGTCGTTTAAAAGCACATTGCAGATGAATACAAAATTTATGCAAAACAAAATTGCTGAAAATACTCCATTTTCTTTTCAATTACTTTTAGTGGGTGTCAGGGTCTCTTAATTCTTATCATATATATTTAAAACGCTTATAGACTGTGTGAGGGGGTTAGCTCGGCAGCGGGTGTGTGTGACCCCCGGGATGGGCTCCCCACACAAAAACAGGCCCAGCAAACGGAGGTTGTGGTTTTCAAAATCAAAAAGGTGCGGTTTATTTTCTATTTACAGTGACAAAACACAGCAAAGCAAAAGAAACATAAATAAAATAAATCCTGGTCAACTTGACCTCTGACTAAACATACAGGTTTCCTAACTAACAACTGGGATCAGCCTAGTGCTGTCCTAGTCCCTAAGTCCCTGGTTTTAAATGTCCAAGCAAATAGCCACACAGGCTTTGTCTCACCGCACAGGGGTTCACTCTCCCTAGACAGTCCACACAGGTCTGGTTCCAGGCATGAGCAAACACCTAATGAATCTGGGAGTTCTTATAGAGGCCTAAATGAGCTGACAAGCTTCAGCTGGTCTCATCAACTCCCTGTCTGCACGACGCCCCACACTCTCCCTAGAGGTATGAGTCATTCATGAGCCCACTAGCCTCAGCTGGGCTTATACAACTCTCCACCTAGTTGTATAAGTCGGCGTAAAGCCTGAATCTGGGCGAAATATATCTACCCCCCTGGATGCAACCAGGTGACTTTACCTTCCTGCTGTCACATACCCCCCCCTCTTGTTTTAACCTCGGGGTTGGAACACCAGCAATCAGGCATTCATGTACTCGAGACAAAGCATCCACATTCCCCATTTGAACGCCAGGGCGATGCTTTACTGTGAAGTTGAATTCCTGGAGGGCCAGGAACCACCTATTCACTCTTCTATTTGTTTCCTTGTTTTGAGCCATCCACTTTAACGGAGCGTGATCCGTAACCATGTCAAAGTGCCTACCTAGCAGGTAGTACCGAAGGGAATCTAGAGCCCACTTCACCGCTAAACACTCCTTTTCAACGGTGGAGTAATTTACCTCATGGGACTTCAACTTCCTGCTGAGGTAAATGACTGGGTGCTCTTCCCCGTTCCAGACCTGGGACAATACTGCTCCTAACCCCACATCTGACGCATCACTTTGTACGACAAAGTCTTTAGAGAAGTCGGGTGAGTACAACACTGGCTGGCTACATAAGGCTTGTTTCAAGAATTGGAATGCTGCCTCAGCCTCGGGGGTCCATTTAATCATGACCGACCCTTTCCCCTTCGTCAGGTTGGTTAGGGGCACAGCCTTAGAAGCAAAGTGGGGAATGAATCGCCGATAATACCCAGCGATTCCCAGAAAGGCTCGTACCTGCTTCTTGCTGTTGGGACGTGGCCAACTCTGGATGGCCTCGACTTTGTTGAGTTGGGGTTTTATTACTCCCCTCCCAATGGTGTACCCAAGATATTTGGCCTCCTCCTGCCCAATGGTACACTTCTTGGGGTTAGCCGTAAACCCCGCTTCCCGAACAGAGTCCAGGACTGCTTGCACTTTTGGCAGATGTGAGGCCCAATCTGTGCTATGGACAATTACGTCATCCAGGTAAGCCACAGCATACTTCCGATGGGGCCTCAGCATCTGGTCCATTTTCCGCTGGAATGTGGCCGGCGCATTCTGTAACCCGAACGGCATTCTTTTATATTGGAACGCCCCGTCTGGGGTTACAAATGCGGTTTTCTCTTTGGCCGACTTGGCCAGGGGGATTTGCCAATACCCTTTTGTGAGGTCAAGAGTCGTCATGTATCGGGCTGTTCCCAGCCGGTCGATCAACTCATCTATACGTGGCATGGGGTAGGTGTCAAATTTTGTAACTTTGTTCAACTGACGAAAATCGTTACAAAATCGCCAGCTCCCATCCGGTTTAGGCACCAACACAATGGGACTAGACCAATCACTTTGGGACTCCTCTATCACCCCTAAGTTCAGCATTTTCTGTACTTCCTCCCGTATTGCCTCCCGTCGGGCCTCTGGGATCCGATAGGGTTTTAACTTCACCCTTTCACCGGGCGGGGTAATGATGTCATGCTCTACCCCAGATGTTTGTCCCGGCAGCTCAGAGAATACCTCCTTGTTGCGAAGCACAAACTCCTTAACCTCCTGTTGTTGGGGTTGTGACAAGGTGGCTGCTATTCCAACCTCAGGAATCACGCAACCAGTTTGAGCTGGTGACCAAGTGTCTGCGACTAGGGACTCTCTATCCCTCCAGGCTTTCAACAGATTAACGTGATAGATCTGTTCGGGCTTTCGCCTTCCTGGTTGTCTGACCTTGTAATTCACTTTGCTCACTTTTTCCATTATCTCATAGGGGCCTTGCCATTTGGCAAGGAATTTACTTTCAACCGTAGGGACAAGTACCAGTATCCTATCCCCCGGGGAAAAGGTACGGGTCTTGGCTCCACGGTTGTACACTCTCTGCTGTGCTAACTGCGCTTGGGCCAAATGTTCCTTCACGATGGGCATTACCTGTGCAATTCGGTCTTGCATCAGGGCGACATGCTCAATCACACTCCTATGGGGAGAACTCTCACTTTCCCAAGTTTCCTTGGCAATATCCAACAGCCCTCTTGGGTGTCTCCCATACAGTAACTCAAAGGGGGAGAATCCCGTAGAGGATTGGGGCACCTCCCTAATAGCAAACATCAGATAAGGAAGTAGACAGTCCCAATCCTTTCCATCTCTATCCACCACTTTCTTCAACATTTGTTTTAGGGTTTTGTTGAATCTTTCAACCAGCCCATCGGTTTGGGGGTGATACACAGATGTACGTAATTGCGTCACTTTGAACAATTTACACAGCTCCTTCATAACCCGGGACATAAAGGGTGTACCTTGGTCCGTAAGCAGTTCTTTACAAATACCCACCCGGCTAAACACAAGAGATAGCTCTTTGGCTATGGTTTTGGCCGAGGTATTTCGGAGAGGGATCGCTTCTGGATAACGGGTGGCATAGTCCATTATAACTAATATGTACTGGTGCCCCCTAGCGGACTTGATTATAGGCCCTACCAAATCCATGGCGATCCTCTCAAACGGGACCTCAATGATGGGTAGAGGGACCAGCGGGCTACGGAAATGTGGCATCGGGGCCGACCTCTGACACACAGGGCAGGAGGAACAATAATTTTCTATGTCCTTCATCACCCCCGGCCAATAGAATCTCTGTAATATCCTCTCTCGGGTTTTCTCTGTCCCCAGATGACCTCCAAGAATGTGCCCATGGGCCAACTCCAACACCAACTTCCTGTAAGGTTTGGGCACCACAAGCTGCTCAACGGTTTCTTCTGCCCTTTTTGCCACCCGATACAGTAGGTCCTTCTCTACGCTGAAGTATGGGTAAGTGCAGGTATTATCTGGGTTCACTAACTCGCCATCTATTTTCACTACGTTTTCCCGTGCCTTTATTAGGGCGGGATCTTTCAACTGTTCTGTGGCAAAGTTTTCCCTGTGAACCTCAAGATCAGAAAACTCCACAGACGGTAGGTTTTCGTCTGAGGAGGTGGGCTCCTCTCCAGTTTCTTGAGTCTCCCCTGCCAATACTGATAAGGGAAATTCCGGAGAGTCCTCACCACTCTCAGGGGAGTTCTGGCTATCACATTCCTGGTACATAGGGGCACCAGTGGGGGGCTCAGGATCATCCCACAGTTCCCAGAACTTCGGAAAATCCCTTCCCACAATGGCGTCATGCGGCAACTGAGATACTAAGCCCACTGGATGAGAGAGGGTACCTTTGGGGGTCTCGAAACACACTGTAGTCACTGGATACTCTCTGGTGTCCCCATGCACACAAATAACAGCTACCTTGCTATTCCCAAAGACCTCTGTTTTAACTAACTCAGCCTTTATCAGGGTCACAAGGCTACCTGAATCCAGCAATACCACAACATTTCTACCATTAACACACATTTTGCATAAATGTTTCTCAGTTCCTCGAATGGCAGTGCATGCGACTGTCGCACACAGCGACTGACGTCTGCCCGTCAGAAAGTCACACTGCATGGGTTCCTCCACAACCGGGCAATTGGCTGCAATATGTCCCGCTTGCCGGCAGCGGTAGCAAACGATCCTTCTTGCCGCCTCTTGAGCCGCTGATTTCCCAGGCTGTTCTCGCCAAACTTGGGGTAGAGCTCCCACCCTCTCACTCTCTCCACCCTCACCCCTTGGAATCCTCTTATCCGCCCCTGGGGATGGTCTGGTCTTAGGGTGGAAAGTCCGAGTGTCTCTGGAAGAGGCCGTCAGGTTCTCTGTAGCCAAGTATTTCTCCACACGATCCACAAGACCATCGGCCGTCTCTGGGTCTCCATGGCTTACCCACTTTTGGATGGCAGTAGGAAGAGCTCTCAAAAACCGATCCATTACAACACGTTCCACAATCTTTGGTGCGGACAAAGTCTCTGGCTGTAGCCACTTTCTGCTCAGGTGAATGAGATCATACATTTGAGACCTGGGGGGTTTTCCAAGCTGGAAAGTCCAGTTATGCACACGCTGAGCCCGGACAGCCAGGGTGACACCCAGCCTTGCCAATATTTCAGCTTTTAGCATCACATAGTCTTTTGCTTGGTCAGGCTCTAGGTCATAGTAAGCCTTCTGCGATTCACCAGTTAACAGAGGAGCCACCAGTCCAGCCCACTGCTCCTCAGGCCACTTTTCTCTTTCAGCAGTCCTTTCAAATGTGGTCAAAAATACCTCTGGATCATCCTCTCCAGTCATTTTTGTCAATAAACGACTCACCCCAAAGGACGCGGTATTAGTGGGACGGCTTTCCTCACTGGTCTGCGGACGTTGCTGCATTACTGCTTCCATTTGTTGTAGTCTCTGCTCTTGCTTCTGTAACAGGTCTATGAAGCGGGCCTCAGATTGCTGCTGGGCTTGTTGCTGAGCTTCCAGACTCTGTTGGTGAGCTTGCTGCTGGGCTGCAAGGCTCTGTTGATGAGCTTGCTGCTGGGCTGCGAAGCTCTGTTGTTGAGCTGCAAGGCTCTTTTGCAAACCTGCATTTGTCTGCTGTTGATTGGCATTTGCTAGAGCCAGCTGCTTCAGTATCTCCTCCATGCTGGCTTAACAAAAAACTGCCACTGGTTCTCCACCAACTGTGAGGGGGTTAGCTCGGCAGCGGGTGTGTGTGACCCCCGGGATGGGCTCCCCACACAAAAACAGGCCCAGCAAACGGAGGTTGTGGTTTTCAAAATCAAAAAGGTGCGGTTTATTTTCTATTTACAGTGACAAAACACAGCAAAGCAAAAGAAACATAAATAAAATAAATCCTGGTCAACTTGACCTCTGACTAAACATACAGGTTTCCTAACTAACAACTGGGATCAGCCTAGTGCTGTCCTAGTCCCTAAGTCCCTGGTTTTAAATGTCCAAGCAAATAGCCACACAGGCTTTGTCTCACCGCACAGGGGTTCACTCTCCCTAGACAGTCCACACAGGTCTGGTTCCAGGCATGAGCAAACACCTAATGAATCTGGGAGTTCTTATAGAGGCCTAAATGAGCTGACAAGCTTCAGCTGGTCTCATCAACTCCCTGTCTGCACGACGCCCCACACTCTCCCTAGAGGTATGAGTCATTCATGAGCCCACTAGCCTCAGCTGGGCTTATACAACTCTCCACCTAGTTGTATAAGTCGGCGTAAAGCCTGAATCTGGGCGAAATATATCTACCCCCCTGGATGCAACCAGGTGACTTTACCTTCCTGCTGTCACAACTGTCTCTAGGTCAGATCTCATCTTCAGAATAATGACTATTGATGAGGAATCCTTGCAGAATCTAGCAGCTGTGCCTCCATCGCTATACCTAAGCTGTATTTCTGGGAATCGTCTGGGCAGAGAGCATGCAGCACACTGTTTACTCTTCAAGTGTCTAGCCATGTATAGAGGCTAATGGGCAGGAACACGATAAACAACATGTCAAGCCTATAACTCCTCACAAAGTGAAGGCCAGGATTAGAATTTGTCACAGATGAATGTATCTGTGCTCAAGGTTTACAGAGGAGATTTCTGTACAATTTAACGGTACCACTCTACAACAGCCAACGTCTTTCCAGCAACAATCAGCACAGTGGCGATACCATACACTAATATGCATTACTAATATATATCACTAAAGTGTGGAATCCGTGCAAGACAAAAATCACCACTAAACTTACCAGGTTATGTGTACTGTTTAGTTTATATGCTTCAGCACTTAGGGTACAACTAACGGTATGCCAGTCTAAACAAGTACTAAAACTAATTACTATGGGATGTACAAGCTGCACAAGTAAACAAAAAACATTTCTTTTCTATAAGTTAGCCAAATCCTTTTTTCATTTGTGTCTCACATGCTCTCCTTCTCAGCCTCTCCTCCCTCCTCCTGGTGGCCAATCGGATCGGATCTTTTTTTAGCCAATCGGGTGACAGGTCTCATCACCCGGTTCCTGATTGGCCGGGAGGAAGATCCGTGTGAACATATTGAATATTCATTCGCTGTTGTCACACAACTGGGAGGGATCAGGGCGCAGTGCTCTGCGCCCCGAGCCTATCCTTTTTTGAAGCCTATTCAAGCCTCTGGCTTTAATCACATGCTTAAAAAAAAAACACACCCCTGCCACTGGAATCCATGCCACTCTTCAGTACCCAGGGCTAAAATGCCAAATTGTGCCCCCCCTCATTATGTGTGAGCTTATGAGGAAGAGGGGGAGAGAACAGCCTGCACCTCCTCCCGGTGCTCTCCCCCTCTCTCTGGGCTGACAGCAGTAGTGATGCCACTGTCACTACTCCCGTCTGCCTTCTAGTAAGAAGGAACTTGTGGCATCCCCATCCCTACAATACATGCTGCGCCCAGGGCAGCTTTCCCTACTGCCCACCCCTTGTCCCGGCCCTGATGAGCAATGACAATGCCGATAGCCACAACTCCTGTAACATCTTGCCTTCCCAATGTAGTACAAGCAGGCAGCCTACATAAGAGTGGTAAACTCTGCTCTGATTTCAGGAGCAGTGCAGCATTGTTGCCGCCCCATCACAGGAAGCTGCATTAGGTGGACCTCACTTGCAGTATCTATGGGTATTTGTGGGACTTTACAGAGTGACTAAGAGAAAACTCTAAAATACAGATACTCTGATGGTATTTAATGGAAGACCACAGCTCTACTTATTTACTAATCAAACTAACCTGATCTAGCCTTCGCCACACTCCCCTAATGCCCAATCTACTAGCAGATCTCAATATCAATTTGGTGTATGAGGCAAACTCTAGAGCAGGGGTGTCCAACCTGTGACCCAAGACGACTAGGAATGTGGCTCAACACAAAATCGTAAACTCACTTAAAAATATAAATTTTTGGGGGAATTTTTCGGAAAAATGCATTTACACTTAGCGAACACATGTGGCCAAATAACATTTTTACAGTGTCTCTTTACTGGACTTTTAGAAGTTTCATCTTCCCAAAGAAAAAAATCCCACTCTTCACAATCACGCCTTATTCATGTCATCGGGTTTTCAGCAGTACCTATATTTGTGAGCAACTATTTTCAAGGATAAAGCCAAACAAACCAAAATATCTGATGAGCACCTTGAGAATTAAATGAGAATTTTTGCTACTGTACATCCATTCAGATATTGATACGTTAGATTATCAACTACAGTGTCAAATATCGCCTTTGTTTTATGTTGCCCTCTTTCTTTTATAATAAAAAATATTAAAATAAAAAATGAAGTTTTATTACTCAGATAGGTGCATTATCTATACAAGTGATCATTAACTTGTGATCTGCCTGACTTTTTCTGCTCATCAGCTATCCTTATTATTAGTGTATTTTATGTGTGGCCCAAGAGAATTGCTCTTCTTCCAGTGTAGCCCAGGAAGGTCGAAAGTTTGGATACCCCTGCTGTAGAGTGTATTTCTGTGTTGCTTTAAGCCATGGTATTTCTCTCCAACTACCTGGTATACCATGACATGGCTACAGTATAATGTACAAGATGACAAATATTTCCAGATCTTCCTTATTTTCTTCTTTAACCACTTAACGACCGCCCACCGCCGATTTACGTCGGCAGAATGGCACCGACAGGCAGAATCACGTAGATCTACGTGATCGCTTTTGTGCAGTTGGGGGGTCCATCCGGACCCCCCTTCACTGCAGTGAGCGGCCGTTAAGTGTTCGGGAGCGATCAGGCATGAGGGGGCGGCCGCTCGATTCCGCCCCCCCCCGCGATCGCTCCCGGCCAATGAAAATGCTTCCTCCTGCCTGAAATGTAAACACAGGCTGGAGGAAGTGATGTCATCTCCCTCGCCGCGGTCTTTTCGTTCCCGGCGCCGAGAAGAGAAGACAGAGGTTAGTGCTCCAACAGTCCACTGACACGTAGGTACACATAGGCACACAAATCACCCCCCAGTCACCCCCAGATCACCCCCCAGGTCACCCCAAAGCCCCCAATCACAGTGTCACTGATTGCAGTGATCATTTATTTTACTGATCACTGCATTTAGTGTCATCTGTGATTGTAAAAAGTTGCAGGGCAGTTAGGATTAGGCCCCTTTAGGTCCAGGGTAGCCCCCTAACCCCCCCTAATAAAGGTTTAACCCCTTGATCACCCCCCAGGTAACCCTTTCACCCCCTAACTTCAGCGTCACTAAGCGATTGTTTTTCCGATCGCTGTATTCGTGTCGCTGGTGTTTTAGATAGGCAGTTATTTTTTTTTAGGTTCGCCGCAGGTTTTTATTAGTGTCAGGTACCCCCATATATTATTTTAACCCCCTGATTGCCCCTAGAGTTAACCCTTTCACCAGTGATCGCCGTATAAGCGTCACTGGTGTCACTGGTTAGCCAGTAAGTTATTTAGTTATTTAGGTTACCCGTCAGGTTTTTATATAGCGTCGGGTACCCCCATATTTAACCTAATAAAGGTTTTAACCCCCTGATTGCCCCTAGTTAACCCTTTCACCAGTGATCACCATATAAAGGTTACGGGTGACGCTGGTTGATTAGTTTGCTTTTTATAGCATCAGGGCACCCGCCGTATATAACCCAATAAAGGTTTAACCCCCCTGATCGCCCGGCGGGTGAGATCAATTAGGTTTTAGCGCCAGAGAGGGTCTGCGTCGCCCCAGGCAGTGTTAGGTTAGTGCCAGTAACGCTAACACCCACGCGCAAAGCATACACCCCCCTTAGTGGTATAGTATCTGATCAGATCTATACTAGCATCCCCAGCGGTTTAGGGTTCCCAAAAACGCAGTGTTAGCGGGATCAGCCCAGATACCTGCTAGCGCCTGCGTTTAGCCCCTCCGCCCAGCCCAGCCCACCCAAGTGCAGTATCGATCGATCACTGTCACTTACCAAACACAACACACATAACTGCAGCATTCGCAGAGACAGGCCTGATCCCTGCGATCGCTAACAGTTTTTTTGTAGCGTTTAATATATTTGCTGACGACAGTCAGGTGCTTTTTTTCCTGTGAATCTTACTAGTGTACCCCTAAATTTAGAGCCCAAAATGGCAAGACGAAGGTACACTAGAAAAGAGGCCTACGAGATTCTGAGCATGACATATAGTGAAGAGGAGGTCACGTATCTGTCAGATTCAGGCTCAGAATATCTTCCCGTAGAAGACAGTGACGTCAGCGGCCCCACGTCAGATAGCTCTGACGACGAAGTTGAGGTCCCTGCTAAGGTCAGGTGTACTCGATCCCGATCTTCTGAGGTTGTTGAGGAGCAAGAACCGCAGGTCTCTCGTATCATGGAGCAGAGTAGTACTAGCGCCGCTATTCCTTCTGGTGAACTGGCAAGCACCAGCGGCCTAGTACAGCCTGGACGTACATCCAGCACTGCAGTAACACTTGGTGACGTGGCGAGTCCCATAAGTGCAGTTCAAGCTGGCGAGGTGGCAAGCACAAGTAGTGTCCCGCTGCCACCAAGAAGACAAAGGCAGGCCCGTCGTGCCCATACTGCCCTTCCTGCAGAATTCGCCTATCCTGATTGGGTCCCCACCACTTCTGCAGAACCCGTACTTCCCCCATTCACTGCCCAACCCGGTATTCAGGTGGAAACAGCTGATTTTATTCCAATTGATTTTTATTCGCTGTTTTTCATGGAAGATCTCTATAGATCTATTGTGGACCAGAGTAATTTATATGCTGGTCAATTTATCGCCGCTAACCCCCAGTTGCCTAAAATTGCCAGAAATTGGAAACCAATTACGGTTTCCGAATTTAAGACCTTTCTGGGCCTTTCCCTCAACATGGGCACACATAAATTTCCGTCATTGCGTGCTTATTGGTCCACGCACCCAATTGACCACATGCCCGTGTTCTCTGCCTCCATGTCCAGGGCACGATACGAGCAGATTTTGCGGTTCATGCACTTCAACGACAATGAACTTTGTCGTCCACGTGGGGACCCTGAATACGACCGGCAATATAAAATTCGGCCCCTCATAAACCACTTCAACGAACGTTTTGCAGCCTTGTTTACTCCCGATCAAGTTGTCTGCGTTGATGAGTCCCTGATTAAATTTTCTGGCCGCTTGTCTTTCAAGCAGTACCTTCCCAGCAAGCGTGCCAGATACGGGGTCAAGCTCTACAAGTTCTGTGACAGGGCAACAGGCTATGTAGTGAACTTTACGGTTTATGAGGGAAAAGATAGTCAGATTGAGTCGGTCAACTGCCCGGCTGCATGAGAGGCATTATTCGTATGTCCTCCCGAGTACCCCTACCCAAAGCCACCCCCAAAAAAGATGTCGTGTCTGTAGCAAGCGCGGATTTAGGCGTGACACCCGTAGTTTTTGTCCACTCTGTCCTGACAAGCCTGGTCTTTGCCAAGGTGAATGTTTTGAACGCTACCACTCAAAAGTGAAGTTTTAGCGTAGGGTACAGCATTTCACAGACAAGGACACACTTACACAGGGTCTCCCAAGATGCCATTACATTTTGAGAGACCCGAACCATTACAGTTGTAAAGTTAAAAAAAAAAGTGTAAAAAAGAAAAAAAAAAAACGTAAATAATAAAACACAAAAAAAATATAAAATAAAAAAACCAAAAATAGTTGTCATTTTATTGTTCTCTCTCTCTCTATTTTCTCTCTATTGTTCTGCTCTTTTTTACTGTATTCTATTCTGCAATGTTTTATCATACTTGCTTTTCAGGTATGTAATTTTTTGTTTTCAGGTGCGCCATTCAACTGCAGCGCGGAATTATTTATCTTGACAGCAACAGCGTTTGCTCCCACGATACATAAAGCCGTGACTCCAGTGCTGTAGGAGGTGATTTCACCACCACAGTTAAAAAAAAGAGCATATATGCCGAAGCATGGGGGCAGCAGGGGCGGAGGAGCGATTTTGCTCCTAATGCCGCGTACATACGGTCGAAATTCCGACGGAGGCCTGCCCGTGGAAAATTCCGACCGTGTGTACGCGGCATAACTTTTTTGCGGGAGGATGCCACCATGCTTCGGCATATATATATATTTTAGGCACAGGTTGCGTTAAAACATTTTTTTATTTTTTACTAGGTTTTGTTTTGGTATTTGCTTTGCAGGTATGGTATGGTAAGGTCTTACTGTTGTACTGTAATGTTACTTTGTTTTAATGTTAACCACCATTTGCTTAGCAGGTACGCCATTCAGTTGCAGCGCGGATCTATTTATCTTGACAGCAACAGCGTTTGCTCCCACGATACATAAAGCCGTGACTCCAACGCTGTAGGAGGTGATTTCACCACCACAGTTAAAAAAAAGAGCATATATGCCGAAGCATGGGGGCAGCAGGGGCGGAGGAGCGATTTTGCTCCTAATGCCGCGTACATACGGTCGAAATTCCGACGGAGGCCTGCCCGTGGAAAATTCCGACCGTGTGTACGCGGCATAACTTTTTTGCGGGAGGATGCCACCATGCTTCGGCATATATATATATTTTAGGCACAGGTTGCGTTAAAACATTTTTTTATTTTTTACTAGGTTTTGTTTTGGTATTTGCTTTGCAGGTATGGCATGGTAAGGTCTTACTGTTGTACTGTAATGTTACTTTGTTTTAATGTTAACCACCATTTGCTTAGCAGGTACGCCATTCAGTTGCAGCGCGGATCTATTTATCTTGACAGCAACAGCGTTTGCTCCCACGATACATAAAGCCGTGACTCCAACGCTGTAGGAGGTGATTTCACCACCACAGTTAAAAAAAAGAGCATATATGCCGAAGCATTGGGGCAGCATGGGCGGAGGAGCGGAGGAGCGATTTTGCTCCTAATGCCGCGTATATACGGTCGAAATTCCAACGGAGGCTTGCCCGTGGAAAAGTCCGACCGTGTGCACGCGGCATAACCTTTTATGCCGCGTACATACGGTCGAAATTCCGACGAAGGCTTGACCGTGTGTACGCGGCATAACTTTTTTGCGGGAGGATGCCCCCATGCTTCGGCATATATGCCCATCATTAGAAGTGGGTGGATGAAGGGAGGTATTCTAATGGTGGGCATACCCACCAATCAATCTCTTTTTTTCGTTCAGCCAATAGGCTGTATGAAAAAAAAGATTACAATACATGTCCAACAAGGACCAGCAACGTACTGGTATGTTGCTGGACTTTGAATGTTTATACCAGAATGATGCCTGCGGGTTTAGGTATCATCTTGGTATCATTCTTTTCAGCCAGCAGCCGGCTTTCATGTAAAAGCAATTCTAGCAGATAATTAGCCTCTAGACTGCTTTTACAAGCAGTGGGAGGGGATGTCCCCCCCCCGGATATAAAAAGCGCCATTGGGAAATTGGGAAAGCATTTTATCACACCGATCTTGGTGTGGTCAGATGCTTTGAGGGCAGAGGAAAGATCTAGGGTCTAACCCCCCAATTTTTTTCAAAAAAAGAGTACCTGTCACTACTTATTGCTATCCTAGGGGATATTTACATTCCCTGAGATAACGATAAAAATGGTAAAAAAATAAAATATGGAAGGCACAGTTTAAAAATAAAATAAAAAAGCCAAATAAATAATAAAAAAAAAAAAAAAAAAGCACCGCTGTCCCCCCCTGCTCTTGCGCAAAGGCGAACGCAAGCGTCGGTCTAGCGTCATATGTAAACAGCAATTGCATCATGCATGTGAGGTATCACCGCGAAGGTCAGATCGAGGGCAGTCATTTTAGCAGTAGACCTCCTCTGTAAATCTAACGTGGTAACCTGTAAAGGCTTTTAAATGCTTTTAAAAATGAATGTAGTTTGTCGCCGCTGCGCGTTTGTGCGCAATTTTAAAGCATGTCGTGTTTGGTATCCATGTACTCGGCCTATGATCATCTTTTTTATTTCATCAAACATTTGGGCAATATAGTGTTTTTTAGTGCATTAAAAATAAAAAAAGTGTGTTTTTCCCCCAAAAAATGTGTTTGAAAAATCGCTGCGCAAATACTGTGTGGAAAAAAAAAAATGCAACACCCACTATTTTAATCTGTAGGGCCTTTGCTTTAAAAAATATATAATGTTTGGGGGTTCAACATAATTTTCTTGCAAAAAAATTTTTTTTTTCATGTAAACAAAAAGTGTCAGAAAGGGCTTTGTCTTCAAGTGGTTAGAAGAGTGGATGATGTGTGACATAAGCTTCCTAATGTTGTGCATAAAATGCCAGGACAGTTCAAAACCCCCCCAAATGACCCCATTTTGTAAAGTAGACACCTCAAGCTATTTGCTGAGAGGCATGTTGAGCCCATTGAATATTTTTTTTTTTTGTCCCAAGTGATTGAATAATGACCAAAAAAAAAAAAATGTACAAAAAGTTGTCACTAAATTATATATTGCTCAAACATGCCATGGGCATATGTGGAATTACACCCCAAAATACATTCTGTTGCTTCTCCTGAGTACGGGGATACCACATGTGTGGGACTTTTTGGGAGCCTAGTCGCGTACGGGACCCCAAAAACCAAGCACCGCCTTCAGGATTTCTATGGGTGTAAATTTTTGATTTCACTCCTCACTGCCTATCACAGTTTCGGAGGCCATGGAATGCCCAGATGGCACAAAACCCCCCCAAATGACCCCATTTTGGAAAGTAGACACCCCAAGCTATTTGCTGAGAGGTATGTTGAGTATTTTGCAGATCTCGCTTTTTGTCACAAAGTTTTGAAAATGTAAAAAAAGAAAAAAAAAAAGAAAAAAAAATGTCTTTCTTAATTTTCAAAAACAAATGAGAGCTGTAAAATACTCACCATGCCTCTCAGCAAATAGCTTGGGGTGTCTACTTTCCAAAATGGGGTCATTTGTGGGGGTTTTGGGCTATTTTGACATTTTATGGCCTTCAAAACTGTGATAGGTAGTGAGGAGTGAAATCAAAAATTTATGCCCTTAGAAACCTTGAAGGCGGTGCTTGGTTTTTGGGGTCCCGTACGCGGCTAGGCTCCCAAAAAGTCCCACACATGTGGTATCCCCGTACTCAGGAGAAGCAGCAGAATGTATTTTGGGGTGTAATTTCACATATAACCATGGCATGTGTGAGCAATATATCATTTAGTGACAACTTTTTGTACATTTTTTTTTTTTTCTTTTTGTCATTATTCAATCATTTGGGACAAAAAAAAAAATATTCAATGGGCTCAACATGCCTCTCAGCAAATAGCTTGGGGTGTCTACTTTCCAAAATGGGGTCATTTGGGGGGGTTTTGTGCCATCTTGGCATTTTATGGCCTTCAAAACTGTGATAGGTAGTGAGGAGCGAAATCAAAAATTTATGCCCTTAGAAACCTTGAAGGCGGTGCTTGGTTTTTGGGGTCCCGTACGCGGCTAGGCTCCCAAAAAGTCCCACACATGTGGTATCCCCGTACTCAGGAGAAGCAGCAGAATGTATTTTGGGGTGTAATTTCACATATGCCCATGGCATGTGTGAGCAATATATCATTTAGTGACAACTTTGTGCAAAAAAAAAAAAGTTTGTCATATTCCCGCAACCTGTGGCAAAATATAAAATATTCCATGGACTCAACATGCTTCTCAGCAAATAGCTTGGGGTGTCTACTTTCCAAAATGGGGTAATTTGGGGGGGGTTTTGTGCTATTTTGGCATTTTATGGCCTTCGAAACTGTGATAGGTAGTGAGGAGTGAAATCAAAAATTTGCGCCCTTAGAAATCCTGAAGGCGGTGCTTGGTTTCCGGGGTCCCGTACGTGGCTAGGCTCCTAAAAAGTCCCATACATGTGGTATCCCCGTACTCAGGAGAAGCAGCAGAATGTATTTTGGGGTGCAATTCCACATATAACCATGGCATGTGTGAGCAATATATCATTTAGTGACAACTTTTTGTAATTTTTTTTTTTTTTGTCATTATTCAATCACTTGGGACAAAAAAAAAAAATATTCAATGGGCTCAACATGCCTCTCAGCAATTTCCTTGGGGTGTCTACTTTCCAAAATGGGGTCATTTGGGGGGGGGTTTTGTACTGCCCTGCCATTTTAGCACCTCAAGAAATGAGATAGGCAGTCATAAATTTAAAGCTGTGTAAATTTCAGAAAATGTACCCTAGTTTGTAAACGCTATAACTTTTGCGCAAACCAATAAATATACGCTTATTGACATTTTTTTTACTAAAGACATGTGGCTGAATACATTTTGGCCTAAATGTATGACTAAAATTGAGTTTATTCGATTTTTCTTATAACAAAAAGTAGAAAATATCATTTTTTTTCAAAATTTTCGGTCTTTTTCTGTTTATATCGCAAAAAATAAAAATCGCAGAGGCAATCAAATACCATTAAAAGAAAGCTCTATTTGTGGGAAGAAAAGGACGCAAATTTCATTTGGGTACAACATTGCATGTCCGCACAATTTACAGTTAAAGCAGCGCAGTGCCGAATCCCAAAAACAGGCCTGGTCCTAATGGCCCGAAATGGTCCGGGGCTTAAGTGGTTAACCACTTCAGGCCGTAATATGACGTCCTCGGCTTTGTGGTGGTATATCTGAATGATGGGTGCAGCTACAGGCATCATTCAGATATTGCCGGTTTCAGACGGCGATTCCCGGCTGTTCTGCCGCTTGATCGTTCTTACGGGCAGCAGAAGGGGTGACGCCACCGCCCTCCTGTGCTTCTCCCGACTCACCTGTGCGATCGGTGAGTCGGTGACAGGCCCCGGATGTTGATCACAGAGATTTCTGGCGGACCAGATGGTCGCCGGAAACTCTAAGATCGTCGGAGGCCGGGCATGAAGTTATGACGTCACGCCCGGCCTCTGCATTCAAAAAACCGCGCCGCTTCGGCTTTGAAGCCGTGATCATTTTTTGTTGTTGTTTTTTTAGGCTTCCCAGCCTAGAGGTGAGATGTGGGGTCTTATTGACCCCATATCTCACTGTAAAGAGGACCTGTCAAGTCATATTCCTATTATATTATTATTATTATATTATATTACAAGGGATGTTTACATTTCGTGTAATAGGAATAAAAGTGATCAAATTTTTTTTTAAAGTGTCAAAATAAAAAAAATAAGTAAAATTAACAATAAAAAAAAAAAATAATTTTTTACAGTGCCCTTGTCCCCGTGTGCTCGCACGCAGAACCGAACACATATGTAAGTCCCGCCCTATGAAAACGGTGTTCAAACCACACATGTAAGGTGTCGCCGCGAACGTTAGAGCGAGAGCTAGGAAGCGGTAGGGCTGGGAAAAAAAAATCGATTTTAATCTTGAATCGAGTTTTGAGCTCAAATCGATTCAGTTTTGAAGAAAATCGATTTTTTTAGATTTTTTTATTTTTTTTTTGAAAAAAAAAAATAATTTTTTTTTTCCTTCCCTTCAAAGTTTCCGTAGCAGGACTGCAGGGGGCGTATCCGGAATGGCACTGGGCAGCGTTACCCCAATTACATCTACTCGCTGCAGCCGCCGTCTGCCTACCTGATCAGCATGTCATGCAGACAGACGGCGGCCATTGCAGTGTTCAAAAGCCGCGCCTCCCGAGTCCTCGTCGTCTGTGATAGGTGGAACACTCAATTTCACAGCAGGCAGTATTCAGCCTATCACGGACATCCTCTCATCCTCGTCTGTTATGAGGATGACCATGATAGGCGGAACACTGAATGCTGGGAAATTGAGTGTTCCGCCTATCACAGACGAGGAGGAGGCGCGGCTTTTGAATACTGGAATGGCCACCGGTGTAGCAGTAAAATCCGTATCCCATGAAAATCTGCATCAGGTACGGGCACAGTGATTGAAGCACGGGCACAGTGAGACACGGGCACAGTGAGACACGGGTACAGTGAGGCATGGACACAGTTCAATTCAACTAAGAGTAACCTCAGGATTTTTTGTTGTTTTATTAGCTAAATCCAAATACAGTATTAATAATTTGGATGTTTAACAATCTTTGTTGCACACTGCAAAAAACAACAAAAGGTCACAAGCGCTAAATTGGTGGATAAAGAAAAAAATATAATGGATGATAATAATAATAATAAGAAAAAAATCCCAAATATTTTGGGAAGTACAAAGTATCCAAAAGGGGGAAAAAACAGGATCCAGCGCAGCAAGAAAAAATCCGTACCCAGAAGTACAAAATACACAACATGCCCACAATATAATCCAGCGCTCATGGAACATACATTATTAACTATTGAAAACTCTTGAAGAATTGATAAAAAAGCTTAGTCCATTTATCACAATAAAGAGAGGGATCCAATCCCAAATGTGCAGAGGGCAAATGAATCTTAACTCTCCAGTTGCCAGTGGTGACAAACTTGTTAAACTTGCAGTGACATCCGTGGAGCAAGGAGGGGTTAAAAAATTCAAAACAAAGCCTGTGGCATGGTCTCCGTGTGAGCGCACAGTACCTTGAATGATGGACAACAGGCAGACCAGCGTGTGGAGGGCCCTCCAACCCAAAAGGATGCAGAGCCAGGATCACAGCAAGGCTGGGACAGAAGGAATCACACACAGAGTTTCAAGAGTTTTCAATAGTTAATAATGTATGTTCCATGAGCGCTGGAATATATTGTGTGTTTGTTGCACACTGACTTTGCAGTTAGAGAAAGGGTTTGCCTTTGCAATTTTGTTTGTTGATGCACTTTAATTAATATAATAAAAAAAAAAAAAAAAATCGAATCGAATCGTAAATCGAGTTTTTTATAAAAAAATCGCAGATTTTTTTTGGGGGGAAAATCGCCCAGCCCTAGGAAGCGGTGAATGTTTTTGTTTATTTTTTTATTTCAGGCTTCTCAGCCTAGAGGTGAGATGTGGGGTCTTATTGACCCCATATCTCACTGTAAAGAGGACCTGTCATGCTTATTCCTATTACAAGGGATGTTTACATTCCTTGTAATAGGAATAAAAGTGATCACATTTTTTTTTTAAAGTGTCAAAGTAAAAAGTTTAAAGTAAAATTAACAAAAAAAAAAAAAATATATTTTTTTTTAAAGTGCCCCTGTCCCCGGTAGCTCGTACGCAGAAGCGAACGCATACGCAAGTCCCGCCCACATATGAAAACGGTGTTCAGAACACACGTGAGGTATGGCAGCAAACATTAGAGCGAGAGCAATAATTCTAGCCCTAGACCTCCTCTGTAACTCAAAACATGCAACCAGTAAAAAAAAATAAAGCGTCGCCCATGAGGATTTTTAAGTACCGAAGTTTGGCGCCATTCCACAAGCGTGTACAATTTTGAAGCGTCACATGTTAGGTATCTATTTACTCGGCGTAACTTCATCTTTCACATTATGCAAAAAAAAAAAAAACATATATAGTGTTTGGGGGTTCTATGTAATTTTCTAGCAAAAAAATTATGATTTTTACATGTAGGAGCGAAGTGTCAGAATTGGCCTGGGCCTGAAGTGGTTAAAGCTGAACACCAGGCAGATTTAAAAACAATACTAATAACTGCATTTATGTTCTGTATTCAATAATATTCATTAGAGCGGTTTTAGGTGACAAAGAATTTGTATCCATTTCCATCCAGTCTTGAGAATTACACAGCCTTGCCAGGCAGAACAGCCAGCCTGGTGACCTGACAATTCTCTCTCTTTAGTTATGCAATACAGTCTGGTCACCTCCCTGCCCTCACGCACTGCAGTGTAATTGACTGGTTCTGCAATGCAGAGAACTACAAGAGGCTGGTAGCAAGACAAATTCGGGTATATATGATAGCTGCATTAAAAAACGAATGATCCAGGTATTTGTATAGGCCAGGTGTCACACTTTCTAAACACAGGGCCAGTTTACTGTCCTTTAGACTTTAGGGGGGCTGGACTGTGGCTATTGGAAGTGAAAATTGTCCTGGCGTCAGTGGGAGCAAACAATGTATTTTTGACGTCAGTGGCAGAAATAGTGCACCATCGTTGGTGTCAGGGGGAGGAATAGTGCCCCATCGTTGGTGTCAGGGGAAGGAATAGTGCCCCATCATTGGTGTCAGGGGGAGGAATAGTGCCCCATCATTGGTGTCAGGGGGAGGAATAGTGCCCCATCGTTGGTGTCAGGGGGAGGAATAGTGCCCCATCGTTGGTGTAAGGGGGAGGAATAGTGCCCCATCGTTGGTGTAAGGGGGAGGAATAGTGCCCCATCGTTGGTGTCAGGGGGAGGAATAGTGCCCCATCGTTGGTGTCAGGGGGAGGAATAGTGCCCCATCGTTGGTGTCAGGGGGAGGAATAGTGCCCCATCGTTGGTGTCAGGGGGAGGAAAAGTGGCCCATCATTGGTGTCAGGGGGAGGAATAGTGCCCCATCGTTGGTGTCAGTGGGAGGAATAGTGCCCCATCGTTGGTGTCAGTGGGAGGAATAGTGCCCCATCGTTGGTGTCAGTGGGAGGAATAGTGCCCCATCGTTGGTGTCAGTGGGAGGAATAGTGCCCCATCGTTGGTGTCAGTGGGAGGAATAGTGCCCCATCGTTGGTGTCAGTGGGAGGAATAGTGCCCCATCGTTGGTGTCAGTGGGAGGAATAGTGCCCCATCGTTGGTGTCAGTGGGAGGAATAGTGCCCCATCGTTGGTGTCAGTGGGAGGAATAGTGCCCCATGGGCCAGATAAAGGTAAGCAAAGAGCCACATCCGGCCCCTGGGCCACAGTTTGGAGACCCCTGGTATAGGCTATAATGTCATTATTACAACTCTTATATACTGATTTTATATAGCCAGGTGGACAATGTTGCCACTATATGAAACCACAGCAATAAAAATAGCAACGACAAAGCAAAACTTTTTGATATAATAAAAAATAACAAAGTAGTACACTTTAAATTCGTTTCGTTCCACAATAAACAAATGGAATCCTGAATGAAATAAAAGAATTCTGACATCCTAGTAATAAGGTCGTGTCCCTGAGGCACACATGACAAACAGCATTAATCACCTGCAAACCCACCATGTGCCCCTTGTATACTACTATCTACACTCTCCATAGCATGACGTGTTCCTCGGATAATATATGAAGGTGATTGCACTTTACTAAATATATATATACTGCGTGAATATCGAGCCAAGCGTAGGTGTACATCTAAAAGCTGCTTTAGTGGGTTTGTGTGGTTTGTAATACACACATTTGTGGATATATACTGAACAATACACAAGGGTCAACTCATCAGCATAAAACATGCATTCTAATTAACATGTTATTTTTTTTCTTTTAACGTTTGAATATGAGGTTTTCAAATCACATAAGGAACAGGTCTGCTGAATTTCCACATACACGGTAAATAAGAGAAGAGAATCGATGTAGATTCAAAAGATTCATGTGAGGTTTCTGCATGTAAAAAAGTTGCATTTTCTGAGAAGTTAAAGATTGTAAACCTTTAAAATAACAAAACAGGTTTATGCTTATCTGCTCTGTGTAATGGTTTTGCACAGAGCAGCCCTGATCCTCCTTCTCCGGTCCCCCATTGGCGCTCCTGGCTCCAGTGCCAGGACAAGATCACTTAGAGCCCAGGGCGAACATGCCAAGCTGTGCCATCCCCCAGGATGTATGAGCATTATGTGCCAGCAAAAATCCCCTCCCCACCCAAAAAAATGTGAGCACTAATCTGTATGCTTACCCCCCCCCCCCCAAGAATAAAATCCTCCTTCTCCCAGTACAGATTCCCTCTCACAGCAGAAATCTTTGCCCCACCCCCCTCCTAGTTCAAATCCTCTCTCCCCCGAATCACACCTCCAAAAAGAAAAAAAAAAATCACCCGCCTAGCACAAATCCTCCACCCCTCAAATTTACCCTCCAAGCACAATCCCCCCCCCCTCCAACACACTCTTCTAGCACAAATCTCCCTCCTAATTCCCCTCCTAGCACAAATAACCCCCCTCCCCCCCAATTTCCCCTCCAAGCACAAATCCCCCCCTCACTTCAACGCCCTCTTCTAGCACAAATCTCCCTCCTATTTCCCCCTCCTAGCACAAATAACCCCCCCCCCAATCATCCCTACTAGCACAAATCCCCCCCCCCGAAAAAAAATCCCCTTCTAGCACAAATCCTCACCCCCCCTCTAAATCATGACCTCTTCTAGCACAACCCCCCCCAATCCCTCCTCCTAGTGCAAATCCTCCTCCCCATCCCCCCTCCCAACGCAAGTCACAGCCGAATCACCACTCCTAGCACACACCCCAAAATGTCCCCGCCTAAAACAATTATTACCCCCTGCTGTCCCCCAAATCCCCACCCCAATCTCCTTGCAGCATCCCCCCCGTTCCCATGAAATCGCAGTGTCCATGATAGTCGCCCGTCCTGCCCACCCCTTGTCTTGGCCCTTGTCCCGGAATCCAATAATAAACCCAAAGCCACACCTGCGGGCTTAATCCCAAGCCGTGCAGTTTGCATCTACAGAGACAGTTCGGCCCACCCCCTACTCCCTTGTCAGAGGGTTTGATTGAAAGTACGAGTCAATGGCTCCCTCTGAGCTTATGAGGGGGGGGGGGGGGGGAGAGCTTCTGCTCTCGTGCACAATGCTGCATTGAGATCAGACTTAGGTAAGCATAAGGTGGGGCTGGGGGGAGGGCTGCACACAGGATTTTTTATTTTATGTTTTACATATATACACGTTTTTTTTTACCTTAATGCATAGAATAAATTTAAGTGGTAGTAAACTTTAAAAAACAGTTGGCATCACTGGAAGGAATAGTGCCCGATTATTGATGTCAATGGTAGGAACCCAGGAATGCCCCATCGTTGGTGTCCGTGGCAGGCATAATACCTCAAGGGCCGGGCAAATGGGGCAAAGGGCCACAGTTTGGAGACCACTGATCTAGATGACAACCTTTTCATATATTATACTCGTAGATGCCTTTCCAAGTTGATGGTACTGTTGACAGTCGTTAAAGTAGCCCCTTTATATTATTTACGCTGAGAAGCTACCATTTGTACCATATCTAATATCTAATACCTTTGATTATAGGTGGGTGAACTCTTGTGACTCTCGGTGCATTCTTTAGCAGTAGTGTCTAGGCCAATCCCCAGCGTAGGATATATACTCATATGTTTGGTGGTAGCCTCTGTCGCACTATATACATTTTAAAGAAAATCACCCCCGGTATGGAATTTCATCTTTTTTACCTATATAGACACATGGTGTGTTCCCACATCCTTCCTCTGCCCTTGTTTGCATGCAGTTTCCTGGTTGTTGGATTCTGGAAACAGTTTTTTTTAATATCTGGTATTACTAATGTAAATGTTATAGATCTGTATACATGTATTTATTTGATGTCTCTTTATTCATTTAGAAAAATGTAAATAAGCTCCTGAAGAAGCGTACATCGCGAAACGTGAAGAGCTAATCCATTATTACAACAAATTGTTCCAACCGTGCTGAAAATGATCAGGTTCCCCAGATTCCCTGACCCTGATTCAGTTGGAGATATCAATGCCAAACTGTAGGACGCTGCAGAAATGTTTTTATATTTCTTTATATATTATTATTATTATTATTATTATTATATGTGGATTGTTATCAATATCATAATATGCATTTTATACTAGCACATTATGAAAGACTTACCTTAGAATGAAGTCCCCCAGCAGCGCTCTGTCACCTCTGACAGGGCTTCCATCTTCACCTGGGTTTTCTTTCTGGGTTTACAGGCTCCGGCCGTCTGACTTGGCCACAGAGGAAAGAATGGCCTGGGTATACCGTTCTTTCAGAGCCCATGCGCCGGTGATGTTACCAGTTGCTGCTCACTATAAGATGCAAGTTTAGGAGATATTCATTTTGCCTTCAGGTAAGCTTTAATTTACGCTCACCTATAGGTATAAATAGAAAGTGAGAGTTTACTACCACTTTAACCACTTGCCGCCCGCTCACCGTCAAATGACAGCGGGACGGTGCGGCTCTTGTTCTGGGTGGATGTCATATGATGGCGCACCCAAATGGCCATTCCTGCGTGCCCGTGGGGGCGCCCAGTGCGAAAATTGCAGTCGCGCCGTGCTGCTAGGACACGGCGCAACCCCAATCTCTGTGTCCAATCACAGCCGGTCACATGTAAACAAGGAAGTGCCGTTAACCGGCGCTCCTCGCCTCACGCTGACAGATCAGCGGCATCTCCTCGCAGGGGACCGTGAGAGATGTAATCGGGGCACTGATGATCAGTGCCCTGATTACATTAGAGCAGTGTTTCACACTGCATTAGAGCACCACCAGTGGCAGTAACCATTGCCCACCAGTGCCAGCAACCAGTGCCAGCAATCAATGCCCACCAGTGCCAACAATCAGTGTCCACCACAGCCATAAATCAGTGCCAATTAGTGATGCCAGTCAGTGTTGGCTTGCAGTGCCGCCTATCAGTGATGCCCATCAATGCCCATTAGTGCAAATCAATGGCCATCGGTGCCGCTTATCTATGCCGCCTATCAGTTTCCACCAGTGCCGGCTATTAGGGCCCATCAGTACCACCTATCAATGCCCACCAGTGCCACTCATCAGTGCCGCCTATCAGTGCCCATAAGTGCAGAAGATTAGTGCCTCCTCATCAGTGCCCATAAGTGCCACCTCATCAGTGCCGTATCATCAGCGCACATAAGTGAAGGAGAAAAATTGCTTATTTACAAAATTTACTGACAGAAACTAAGAAAAACTCTGTCTTTTTTTTTTTTTTTTAAATAAATAAAAATTCCAGCAGTGATTAAATACCACCAACAGAAAGCTCTATTTGTGTGAAGAAAATGATAAAAATTTAACATGGTTACAGTGTAGCATGACCGCGCAATTGTCATTCAAAGTGTGACCGCGCTGAAAGCTGAAAAATGGCCTGGGCAGGAAGGGGGTGTAAGTACCCTGTAGATAAGTGATTAGTGTAAATAAATACTGTCTACCTTTACAAGCACCTTAAGGTTTTATTGTTAAAAATGTTAGTTCCCCACCTAGGCAATATTCTGGATCTGCGATCACGTGATCCTAATTAATAGATTACAACAGAGATATTTACAAGCATTTTTTTTTAAATCATAGGTTGCTGTTAGGAGACATCTTTTATCTAAAAAAAAAATCAGCAAAATCGATAACTGGCTTAAAGACAGTTTTGGTACATTTATCTGGAGTCATGCTTCATAAAAATAAAATAATAAAAAATGAGTATAGAGTCTCGTATTCTTCCTTTGCCCCAGAAGAAGAAACATAAAAAAAAAGGAGAACTCCGGTTAGTCCAGCAAACTAACAATATCAGACAAGAAAGCTGCTCATTAAGCTTTATCATCCTGTCCGCTTTAATGGGGCCTTTACTTAATAAAAATTCCCAGAGCAATTGGCAGGATATTAGGCCGTGTCCTTGCTTATGTATCAGGTGGTCTGAGCTGTCACCGGGGCGAACGTGCAGTTCACGAGGCGGCCTCTCTAGAGAGCACAGTGGATTTACCGTCCACATAATAAATGCGGAAGGAAATCGATAACTGTAGGCCGGCACATTAGTTAAGCGTTTAAGAAAATGGCCGATTCTTTCAAATTAAATGACATTGTGCTTAATGCTGTAATTTCCCACTTAAGATTTTGCACTACTACATAGAAAATCCAAATGAAGTAATTTTTTTTTCCTTTTAACTTACAAACAACAACTACTCAAGGGATTGCCTGTGTGAAGGTAAATATATGCTGACGGACTTGTAACAAGTATAAAATCATAGCCCCATAAATACAGAAGACTTGTATTGCCAATCAGTTTCTCTGTATTGAAAACTGCCAGATGAAAAAAAACTGATACACAGTAATATAAGAAATATACGAGGTGTCTAAAATGTTCGGTAAATCAGAAAACAAACAAAACAGAAAATACAAATGACCTTTATTGGCCTTTAAAATAATCGCCATCCTTCACAACACACTTTTGGCAACGTTAATAAAGCTTCTGGAAACTGTCAGCAAAGGCCTCTTTGGGAATCGATCGCAAAACCGCTGTCACCTATTTTTGGATTGCCACCACACGTCCACAAAACGTGCCCCTTTCATGACGCTCTTCAGGTGGGAAACCTGACGCAGATTAGGCCTCATGCACACTGGACGTTAAAATAACGTTATAAAAATGCTGGTAGCTTTGCAGTGAGTTTTTCAACTTTTTTCAACGTTTTTGTAATAGCGTTTCTTACCGTTTTTTTTTGAAGGAAAAAATAAATATATATATTTTTTCAATGGATCAAAAACGTTAAAAAATGTTGGTAATCAACGTTTTTGAGCGTTTATCAACGTTTTTCAGCGTTCGAGCGTTTTTAAAGCTGAAAAACGTCTTTCGGAACCCACTTGTTTTGGGTTTTTTTTACTGCTCAAAAATGCCACTGCCCAAAACTGCTGATAACAGCCTATATGTGCATGGACACATAGGATAACATGATGGAGAGTTTACGGACTAGTGGTGCAACGGATCGTGATTGATCCGTGATCTGTACGGATCAACATCTTCGTATCGGCACACCACGTGATCCGCGGATCCGAAGGTAGTGTGAGTCCTGCATCGGTCATAGGAAAGGCCGCTGCTTCGGCCTAGCTCCCGGAGCGGAGGCCATCTTGGTCCACCCGGCGGTGGCCGCTGTATCGTCACATTCGGCTACCCATGACGTTCCGTCGCCGCCATCTTGCTACACCCCGCACTCCTGCACAGTAATGGTTGAGTGAGAAGGGGGTAAGGGGTAATCTTGTTACACCCACCAGAGTTTTAGATTTCACAGTTATTTTCCCTGAAAAGCAGGGAAAGAAAATCCACCACTTCCTTTAGTAAAAACACCTCACACAAAAAAACTGGCTTAACACAAACAACGGTTAGGCACACATTTAACCCTTTGATTGCCCTAGGTGTTTCCTTCCCAGCCAGTGTCATTAATACAGTGACAGTGCATATTTTTAGCACTGATGACTGTATTAGTGTCACTGGTACCCACAAAGTGTCAAAAATGTAATTTCGCAGTCCCTCAATAAGTCGCTGATCGCCGCCATTACTAGTATAAAAAATAAAATAAAAATTTCAGTATATACATCATAGTTTGTAGAAAATATAGCTTTTGTGTAAGCCAATCAATATACACTTATTGGGATTTTTTATTACCAAAAATATATAGCAGAACACATATTGGCCTAAATTGATGAAGAAATTAGATTTTTCTTTTATATATTGGATATGTTTTATAGCAGAAAGTAAAAAATATAGTTTTTTTTAATGGTCGGTCTATTTTTGTTTATAGCGCAAAAAATAAAAAACCCAGTGGTGATCAAATACCACCAAAAGAAAGATCTATTTGTAGGAACAAAATGACATCAATTTTATTTGGGTGCAGCGTTGGCATTGTCCCTTAAAGTACCACAGTGCCATATTGCAAAAATGGCCTGATCATGAAGGGGGGTACATTTTCTGGAGGTCAAGTGGTTATGGTATATATAGGTGTTTATTCATACAATCTTTTAGCGCTGTGCCTTTGTGAACAAATATAAAGCGCACAGCGATGTCTGTGTGGCAGTCCTCGTGCTCATTATACGGATTCCCACTCTGCTGTACACTCAAGGGACCACTTCTAGCCGCAGGGCACTCCGAGTGTGATCCTGACGTTCCGTCAGAAGGTTTTGTGGGGATTCCATATGACAAAGGCAGCCATGAGTAAAACACACTGCAAGTGACTAACTGGGTTCTAGGTCACAGGGTGAATTGTTCCCATCGCTATCATGGCTGATAATTCCCATTTTTGTACATGATGCTTCTTGTCTCTGAATTCCTCTTTATAACACATATCAAACCTGGTGTCTTAAGGCTGCAGGTGCCATACCTTCAGTCTGGTACAGGTGTACAGGTTCCTCTCATATACTGAAAATGGTTTCCTCTGATTTTATTGCACACTGGGAATGTCTCATTAGAAGCTACAGCAAATCAGATAGCGCCCACCTCGTTTCCTTGTTGGGGGACCATCTAGCCCAGTGGTTCTCAACCTCAGTCCTCAAGAACCCCCAATGGGCCATGTTTTCAGGTTTTCCTTTAGAGCCCTTTCACATGTATGGATCCCGTGAGGATCCGTTCCTTTAACATCTGCTTGCTCAGCGGGGATCGCTACGTTGATCCCCGCTGAGCCGGCGGATGATTAGCCCGTCACTGCACACTGTGCAGAGACAGACCAGTTAGATCTCCGCTCTTCTCTATGGGGGGATCGGATGAACACAGACAGTCTGTCCGTGTTCATCCGATCCGATGACAGATGGAAAAATAGGATTTTCCTCCGTCTGCAGAAACGGAGCATAGCAGACACGGATGAGATCAAATGTCAGCGGATGTTCATCCGCTGACATCCGCTATCCCATAGGGATACATGTATGTCCGTATTTCATCCGAAAACGGATGGATGAAAAACGGACATACGGTCCGCATATGTGAACGGGCCCTTACTTTGCACAGCTGCTTTAAATCAATGTCAATGACATGGTATTTATAAGAGCTCATTTATCTAAGGGAAGCTCCCAAAACATGGCCCATTGGGGGTACTTGAGGACTGAGGTTGAGAACCTCTGATCTAGCCTATGGGTGCTTAACCTGCGGCCCTCCAGCTGTTGCAGAACTACAAGTCCCATCATGCCTCTGCCTTTGGGAGTCATGCTTGTAACTGTCACCCTTGCAATGCCTCATGGGAGTTGTAGTTCAGCAACAGCTGGAGGCCCACAGGTTGAGCACCCATGATTTCCCGACCACGACACCATCTGCCTGGAGTTTTCATGTTCTGCCTGTGCGGGTTTCCTCCGGGTACTCAGGTTTCCTCCCACACTCTAAGAAGGACATGCTGGTAGGTTAATCAGATTCTGTCTAAAAACATTGGCCCTAGTATATGTATGAACGTGAGTTGGGGACCTTAGGTTGTAAGCTCCTTGAGGGCAGGGACTGATGTGAATGTACAATGTATATGTAAAGCGCTGCGTAAATTGACAGCGCTATAGAAGTACCTGAAATAAATAAATAAATCTAGCCTCCCCAGCTTCACTGTCCCTAGCCCTCCCCTTCTCCCCTTTCCTTAATTGGATTTCAGTTATTTTTAAAGAGGAAGTAAACTTCCTCTGCAAACTTTTACTCTTATGTAAGCCTATAATAAGGTTTTTCTGTTACCTATAGGTAGTGAAAATATCTCCTAAACCTGTACAGTTTAGGAGATATTTCCAGTGCATGCAGCCAATGACATCACTGTCGCATGCGCTCTCAAGGAACGGCCCAGGTTTGCCGTTCTTTCCAAGCCCGTGGCGTGAATGGCGTCACCCGCGCACATGAGCGGGAGTGACATCATCTTGGCTCCAGCCAATCACAGCGCCGGAGCCTGCGAACCCAGATGAATCTCTGGAAAAGATGTCGGCTGTGATAGCGGTTTGCGGGGACCGCTGCAGGCAAGTATTTCATAATGAGCTGGTATGCGATACATTATGCCTTTGTCTTGCAGGTTTTTGTTTTTGGGGGGGGGGGGGGGGAGATTTTTTTCCGAGGTTTACAACCTCTTCAATAATATCATGTGAGTGTTGCCTAGGGCAGCCTGCATTCAAATGAAGTCTACTCCTCCAGACATCCACCTATCAAGGCATTTTGATATTTACATGCCTCTTCCCAAGGGCCATCTAACTGCTTGCATCAGGGCTGAAGGCTCTTGAGAGAAGTACAGTATGGTTTTAAAAAGATGTACAGCACCCTGCCGTCCCCGTCCCATCAGCCATTAAATGCCTACATTGCATAGAGAACCTCAGAGGCTGCCTCCATCCTGTGTGATATGGGGACAACCCAGGAGCACAACAGAGAGAGAGACAACAACAGAGTGCTGTTACAGGAAGTTCCTGAACAAAGACCTTCATGGCAGGATCAACAGGTATTATTTTAATGAAAGCTGTAATTTGGGTAATGCGGCTTACCAAATCTTAGAAGTGATGGCTGCATTTGTTTGCTTTTTTGGGGCATTTAACAGACCAAGCTGTCAAGAAAAAGGTAGCAGTTAGAGGATTGAGACAAACCATTGATCACTGACAGGGGTATTTACAATGGTAAACATTTTTGTAACTTTATTCCTAAATGAATGAAAACCTATAACTGCTTAAAAAGTTAGCTTTATTTTTTTTTAGTCAAGTCCATGGAAATCTGCTGGTGCAGGCTCACAAATGGCGGACAGTGGCCTGGACCGAGTCAGCGTCCCATCCGGACTGCCGTGGTCTTGCCATTTAGGAGTCGATTCTTTCTTCCTGCCTCTGCTGCTGTCACTGTCACAGCAGAGCGGAGAGTGGGAGGTATAAAGATTCGGCACACAGAGTGGGAGGCTCAGCAGCACTAAATAGGGGACGGAATCAGGAGCTGCTGGAATTAACTTTTCATATTAACAAGCTGGTGATTGGTTGCTAAGACTCAGGGCAGTCCTAGCAACTAATCACCAGCTTGTTAATATGAAAATATTATTCGGCAGCTCCCACCCTCCATTCAGAGTAAGGTTAGGAAGGGGCAAAGCTTTGATGTGAAGGAGGGGGAATAGCTGCAGGGGGGTCTGTGATGTGAAGGGGGAGGTAGGGCGTTGAGATATGAAGGGGGGCAGAGCTGCAGGGGGGGTCTGTGATGTGAAGGGGGAGCAAAGTGCAGTGAGGTTCTGTAATGTGAAGGAGGGGTAGAGCTGCAGAGGGGTCTGTAATGTGAAGGGGGGGCAGAGCTGCAGGGGGGGGTCTGTGATGTGAAGGGGGAGCAAAGTGCAGTGAGGTTCTGTAATGTGAAGGAGGGGTAGAGCTGCAGAGGGGTCTGTAATGTGAAGGGGGGGGAGAGCTGCAGGGGGGGGTCTGTGATGTGAAGGGGGAGCAAAGTGCAGTGAGGTTCTGTAATGTGAAGGAGGGGTAGAGCTGCAGAGGGGTCTGTAATGTGGAGCGGGGGCAGAGCTGTAGGGGGGTCTGGGATGTGAAGGGGACAGAGCTGTAGGGGGGTCTGGGATGTGAAGGGGACAGAGCTGCAGGGGGGTCTGTGATGTGGAGGGGCAGAGTTTCAGGGCAACTGTGATGTGAAGGGGGACAGAGCTGCAGGGGGGTCTGTGATGTGGAGGGGCAGAGTTTCAGGGCAACTGTGATGTGAAGGGGGGTAGAGCTGCAGGGGGGTCTGTGATGCGAAAGAGAGGCAGAGCTGCAGGGGGGCTGTGATGTGAAGGGGGGACAGAGCTGCAGGGGGGGGGTCTGTGATGTGGAGGGCCAGTTTCAGGGCAGCTGTGATGTGAAGGGGGATGGAGCTGCAGGGGTCTGTGATGTCATGGGGGCAAAGCTGCAGGAAGGGTGTGAAGGATGGGGCAATAGCTGCAGGGGGGGGTCTGTGATGTGGAGAGGCAGAGTTTCAGGGCAGCTGTGATGTGAAGGGGGGGAGTAGAGCTGCAGGGGGGCTGTGATGTGAAGGGTGATGGAGCTGCAGGGGTCTGTGATGCCAAGGGGGCAAAGCTGCAGGAAGGGTGTGAAGGAGGGGTAATACCTGCAGGGGGGGTCTGTGATGTGAAGGTGGGCAGAGCTGCAATGAGGGCTGTGATATGAAGGACCTCATCACATGAACCTGCAATTTGGACCTCTGTTGGAAGGAAATTTTACTGATCGGACCTCCGTGAATTTAAATTCAGTACCCCTGTGGTAATGTAATCTAGTACTACCCTCTCATTGACATGGACAATGCTGCTGTTCAAGGGTGTCTCCATTGCCCCTCCATCCAAAGTGGAGACACCCTAAGGGCTCTTTCACACATAATGTCAGTTTTTGACAGACTCCGCTTGCTCAGCAGGGATCGATCCATTGATCCCTGCTGAGCTGGCAGATGACAGGTTCGTCTCTGCTCACTGTGGAGAGACGGACCTGTCAGATCTCCGCTTTCCTCTATGGGGGATCAGATGAAAACGGATCCGCCCTTCCAGTTTCATCCGATCTGATCCGCCAAACGGTCCGCATGTGTGAAACGGACCTAAGACAGAAGTATGGTGCAGGCTGGATCACCAGGTGAAAATAAAATGGGGGGGGGGGGGGGGAATAGTTCAAAAAAAGAAAACAAATGCAGCCACCACATCTAATGATTCGTAAACGTTTTTTTGGTTTTGAGTTTAATACCGCTTTAAACGCCAAACTTCCTGCATATTAAATGAAGAGAAAACTACTTGCGTTACCAATGGCAACAAATTGTAACTTCCATGTTTTTAATGCAGTTATTCCTTCAGACACTTTGGTAGACAGCAATGCCCTGACTTCAGCTTGCTTTTTACTAAACAAATCTTCAAAAAGAGAGCTGCCAGTATTTCCTCCCGTAACACAGAGGTCTGCTGCCGCCACACACTGCCACCTTGGCGGCGGACATCTGTATCTGTGCGGAGTGTGACACTTCGTCACGGATGACAGTCTGCTAATAGCTACCTCTGCCAGCCAGCCGCAGCAACGCTGTCTATATCACTTCCCCAAATTGTGAGACAGCTTCACCTCCCATCCATTCAGTACTGACACTGTCAACAACACACTCTGTCATGAGGAGTATGGGGGCTGCCATTACCGATGACCCCTTTGAGAGTGAAGGTACAAAGAGCTATGAAATATCTGGGCTGACCAAAACACTGACAGCTGATAGGATAACCAAATGCCAAGGCTTTTTGTCATCTGATCTCTGATGTCACCTGGCCGCCGTGGTCTGTCAATGGCTTTACCTCACACACCGCACATTGCCAACACATCATGAGGCCAGGAGCCCGACAGGTCAGTAACAGCCAAACTTCATGTGACCGCTGACAATAGCCCCTTCTTATCCTTGGAGCTCATCCAGATGGGTGATCAGATCTGTCCTCTGTGCTGAGCTGCTGCATGTACATCCACCTCTTAGCTGCGTGCAGGCAGCCCATAGAAGTGGGTGCAGACACAGCGGCTGCACAAATACAGTCATGTATCAAAATTTGACATGCAGGCAGGAGCGGGTGCATAGATCTGAATGCAGACACTGTGCATTCGGATCCGTGCACACGCTCCTGCCCGCATGTCAAATTTTGACATGCGAGTCTGTCCATGCAGTGTCTGCACCCACTTCTATGGGCTGCCTGCATGCAGCTCTGAGGTGGACGCACATGCAGCAGACAGCGGCTCAGCACAGAGGACAGGTCTGATCACACATCTGGATGAGCCCTACGTGCCGGTTCACACCAGTGTGCACGGCAAGATCGCAGGTGATTCGCACTGCAGTGCAAATCACATGATGTCTGTGAGATGCAATTTCAGCCAAACAGATCGTATGGCCGATATCGCATTGCATTCTGCCCAAACTCGCACAGGACCATGCGATCCAATTCATGTCCGAACTGTCAGTTCGCAGTGCGATATGCGAGCTGAAATGGGGGTGTCATTAACATTGTATTGACACTCCCGGCAGTTCGCATATGGCAGTGTGAACTGCTTTGCGAGTCGGGTGCGACGCGGGAACGCAGTGGATTCGCAGGGTTTCCGGCAATGCACAAGTGTGAACCGAGCCTTAAAGAGGCGCTACACTTCCCCTCAAGCCGTGCAATGTCCATGAACTCCCACCCCAGCGCCAACATCCTCACCCGGTATTCTCTCCGGTTTAGGTTTTTAAGCCATCCCTATTGCCCATGCTGGGATGACCTAACTCCCGTGCATGTGTAGTTCATTCATCCCGGCATTCATCTTGATTGGCCTTGCCAGCATGTCATACTGTAATTCCCATTATACAAAGAAGTTCATTCATCCAGGCATATGCCAATTTGTACACTGAGCGTACATTGTAAATTAGCAGGTAAGGGTCCATTACATCAAAAGAAACAGTGGGGTTGATTTAGGCCTGATTCACACCTATGCAGGTTGCAGGTGTCGCCATTTTATGGGTGCACGCAATTTTAAAGTTTGACATGTTGGGTATCTATTTACTCGGTACAACCTCGTCTTTTAGATTTTACCAAGAAATTGAGTAATGTATTACGTCTGCATTCCCTAAAATAACTTTAGTGTATTTTTACAGAAATTTTGCATTTCCTAGACCTTCACGCGAATATTGGTGAAGGGTAGACCCTTAGAAGCGAGGTTGAGTTTAATTCTGATTTATTATCTGCCGGGACTTTAGCTTTAAGGCAACACTGCTTCCTCAAATGATCACAGCCAAACACCTATGATTGTCAACCAGGGAGCTGGAGCGATCTGCCCTCTGCTCCTTCAGGGGGGTGTCAGTGAATGTACATTGCATGTTTTCTGGACAGCACTAGGCAGTCACTGAAACATTTCACTTGTCACTGGAAATGCTTTTTAACGTCTTCAAACAAAATGGCATCAGTGGCTTCTCCAACATAAAAAAAAAAAAAAAAAAAGCCAGAGTTAAAATGCCCTTTGTTCCTGGTTACTTTCTAGATCTAAAGATGAACAGCAGAAACCATGAAAGTTTTTCTGCTCCCTCTTCAAGCGTAGCCTATATCACTTCACCACTGAGCTATAAAGGTTTTTTAAATGCATTAACGGTCACGTAATGATTGCAGAACAAATTCCGCCAACGGAACCCTGGACATGAGCAGCAGTATCGTTGACCTGAACTTGGCAGGATTCAATCAAAGGCTTGTCATATCTAATGTATAATTTATAGTCACTAGGACTTCATAGAAAAAAATAAAACATACATTACTAAACAACAAACATGTGTGTAGATGGACTGTCTCTTTATAGATTTCTCTGGCATCCCCACGGAACGCTGCCTTTCACTCGGAGAAAGCTTTTGATGTCAGCTTGCTAAATTTTCATTAAAGGAAAACTATGTGTATTTTCAGTGAGGACGTCGTTTGAGTTATTATTGTAATGTTATCAGAAAAGTAAACCTGCCAAAAAAAAGAAACTGAATATCCTAAAACTAATAAAAACTCAAAGTTAAAAAAAGAAAAAAAAAAGAAAACTGAAAAAAAAAAAACTGGCACCCTCAGATTTTTCAGTTCCCTAGCAGTTCAAAAACTCAAAAAGTTCCAACAATCAAATGATGACTTCCACAAAGTCAAGCACTGACCTGTCCCACACTGGTAATCACTCATTTTTCGTTACCATTTTTCCATCAATGTATTAAAAAATTTAAGTAGACGTATAAAGTGTCTTTTGTTTAACCACTTCAGCTCCGGAAAGTTTTACCACTTTCACGATCAGGCTATTTTTTGCTATTTAGCACTGCGCTACTTAAACTAGTAATTGCGCGGTTATACAATGCTGTACCCAAACAAATATTATATCATTTTTTTTCACACAAATAGGAGCTTTTTTTGGTGGTATTTGATCACCACTGGATTTTTTTATGTTTTGTGATGTAAATGAAAACAAGACCAAAACTTTTGAAAAAAATAAATAGTCACTGTACTAACAATGACACTGGCTGGGAAAGTGTTAACATCTAGGGCGATCAAGGGGTTAAATGTGTGCCTATGTGTAACGTATGCTGGTATTTACTGTCTCCGTTTCTTATCCCAGCTTTGCAGGGGTAAGAAACAGAGTTTGTTCCCTCTGTACTGAGCTGTGTTGATTGTCAACACAGGGATCTGGGCTGTGATTGGACACAGCAGATCCCACCCATGCATCATTGGCCGGAACATGCTGACAGACTCCCGCTGTGTACAATCATGTATGCCTGTTCCCTAAACCCAGAAACAGGTGTTAACGTACGTGTATTGCTTTGCCCGCATGGGCTGCCTATCTGCAGTACACTGCAGGTGGGCAGTCCGCAAGTGTCTAATCTTTTGTATAATCCATGTAATCCCATCTAATAGAAGAGCTACTGTAGTACCATATTTCTGAAAAAAAAAATTATGTTGGTTTTGATAGAAAGGTGTCAGAACACACAGCGCATCGCAGTTTGTTGTGTATGGGGCTAACCACAAACCAGTCACCATGGTCACCTGTGCCCACAGCCAAATGCATCTACAATTGTCACCTGAGCATCAGAACTGGACCACAGTGCAATGGAAGAAGGTTTCTGAGGTGTTGACTTGGCCTCTAAGTTCTCCAGATCTTAATTCAATCAATCACCTGTGGAATGTGCTGGAAGAACAAGGATGATCTATGGAAGCCCTACTTTGCAACATACAGGATTTAAAGGATCTGCTACTGATGGCTTGGTGTCAGAGACCACGGCAATACTTGAGAGGTCTAGTGGAGTCCATTCTTCGACACATCAGGGCCGAATTGGCGGCAAAAGTGGGTTATGGCTGATCAATGTATATGTACTGGCGCAATGGTAATCTCTAAAATCTTTAAAGCACATCTAAAGCCAAAAGTTTTTTTTATTTATTTTATTGAGAATATTTTTAAAACAGTGACACCAGAAAATGTGTCCTCATTGGAAGATATCCCCTTCTATTGCTGGTTTGGTGACAACTGTAAAATGTTGGATTCCCATATTTGTCTGCCCTGCTGATAATGTGGAGAGCAAATTTCCCCAGCAGGGATACAGACAGCAATAAAACCTGACAGGAGTTCTAACCCTTTACCACTCTATCTGAAACAAACAAAAAACAAAAAGTTCAAATCTAATGCCGCGTACAGACGATCGGAATTTCCGACAACAAAACCGCAGATTTTTTTCTGATGGATGTTGGCTCAAACTTGTCTTGCATACACACGGTCACAATAATGTTGTCCGGAAATTTTGAACGGCAAGAACGCGGTGACGTACAAGACGTACGACGGCACTATTAAAAGGGAAGTTCAATACCAGTCATGTTAGTAGAAGTTTGGTGAGAGACGATTCTTGCTTTTCAGTCAGTTACAGCGTGACGAATGTGCTATCTCCATTCCGAACGCTAGTTTTACCAGACCGAGCGCTTCCGTCTCGTACTTAATTCAGAGCATGCGTGGAATTTTGTGCGTCGGAATTGTCCACACACGATCAGAATTTACGAGAACGGATTTTGTTGTCGGAAAATTTGAGAACCAGCTCTCAAATTTTTGTTGTCGGAAATTCCGACAGCAAATGTCCGATGGAGCCTACACACGGTCGTAATTTCCGACAAAAAGCTCCCATCGAACATTTGTTGTTGGAAATTCCGACCGTGTGTACGCGGCATTAGAACCTTTCTTTTATCTATGGCTCCAATACTGAAATATGTACCAGAGCTGCATTAGACACTTGACTGTTACCAAGGTCTGCCATAGGGGACTACAGTTGGGATTTTTAGAACTACACACATACCAGGTCCATCTCTTTTGAGCAAGGGAAGAAACTGGAGTACCCGGAGAAAACCCACGCAAACTCTGGGAGAACACGCAAACTCCATGCAGTGTCCTGGATGGGATTTAAACCAAGGACCCTAAGCCACTTTGCTTTATCTACTCTTTAACCGCTTCCCATCCGCTGTGTGTGTGTGTGTGTGTGTGTATATATATATATATATATATATATATATATATATATATATATATATATATATATATATTTATACACACACACACACACACACATACATACATACGTACCGTATATACTCGAGTATAAGCTGAGTTTTTCAGCCCTTTTTTTAAGGCTGAAAATACCCCCCTCGGCTTATACTCGAGTCAGTGTACCTGAAATTCTTGACAGGCTGCGGGCGTCCATTGTTTAAAAGTCGCGGTCTCCTCCTGGTCCCTTCCGTGATGGGCGTTTCCCAGCAAACACTGTATTCAGTGTTCCGAAAATCACGGACGTCCGCTTGTCCGAGGATGAAAGGACCTCCGTGATTGGCGGGACACTGAACACAGTGTTTGCTGGGAAACGCCTATCAGTAACGGGACCAGGAGGAGACCACGACTTTTAAACAATGAATGGACGCCCGCAGCCTGTCAAGAATTTCAGGTACACCGACTCGGGCACAGTGAGGTTGCAATGGGCACAGTGAGGCGTGCAAATGGACACAGCGAAGCTGCAAATGAGCTCACCAGGCACTGAATAAAAGGTGACAAGTGTGCACAGCTGTGTGCTGCTATGATCAAGGTGATAGAGCACTACAATGGCAGGAAGTAGATTTCAAATGGGCAGCTGCTTATGCAGGCACAGCATTCTAAAATTGTCATTTTAAGCAGAACTTCAGTAATTTTTTCATCTTTCCATCTATTAAATCTTCTGCCCTTGTTGTATTAACTTTGGATAGTAAAGCATTTTTTTTTCTGCCAGTAAATACCTTATACAGCCCACTTCCTGTTTCTTGTCTGGTCATTAGCCTAAGCTTATAACATCATGCACAGCTCTCTCTCTCACTCTTGTGAGAGTTTGCCAGGAAGAGAGAGGGGATTAGTCATAAGAGAGCCAATGAGAGCTGCAGAGCTGGAGGTGTGTCTGTGTAAATCCAGGAAGCAAACAGGCAACAGCTTCAGCTGCCCACAGTTAAAATGGTTTCAGCCAGACTCAGTGGAGGGAGATTTCTGCAGCATATTTGGCAAGTACAGAATTACAGTATACTGTATATAAAATAATATGCAAAGTGGTTGGAGGGAAGCTTCAGAATTGCAAAGATGTTTTTATTACAAATTATGTGAGCAGACTGCAGTTCCTCTTTTAAAGTCCTGATGGTGGTAGAATTTGGTACAGTGAGTAGACCACGGGTAGAGGACATACATATGTATGTGAAGCAACAAGGTTGAGAGCCTTAAAATAGCCCAAGCTATTAAATTTCTATATCCACCATTGATTTTTCAGTTTCTCTGCTGTCCTTTCTCTGGAGATATAGAGATTCTGGGGTACAGCAACTGCTATATAGTATCTGTAAAAGATGAAGTTGTCTGATGTAGTCGGTCTTCTGGCGGGCTTGCTGCAGATGAAAATGTCTCTGGCGATAAAGCTTTTTGCCTTCTCCATACCTGTTCAGATTCATCCATCACCAGGTGACGCATCAAGGACCTGGCTGTTGGATTAGTTAAGGAATGTTGAAAATACACAAAACGGTTGCACCCTTGTGAATTTACAGCCAGGCTCTTTTTATATTGCCTTCTTGCTAGTTCTCATTTTAAGCCTATATATATATATATATATGTGTGTGTCAGAATATTTTTTTATAAGATAGACAAACGTGTTTTATATTATTTAACGTTTGTCTGCAGTGAAATGTTTATAGAGAGCTTCCAGAACAGCTACAGTGAAGGTTACTTCCAAGAAGGGAGTATAAAAGCGGAGTTTCTGGCAAATATAGGTTCTCGTTCACACTTGTGAATGGTGCCGTGTTCGATCACATGTGGGAACCCCAGCAGGGGTTCCTGGCAATTAGCTGCCAGATGAAACCCCATTAAACGCAATGTAAGGCTGACAGCTCCCGCAGCTAATTGTGGCAATTCACATGTAATTACTCAAGCAGCAATTACCTGCAAATAATCAGCGCTGGGTGCAGACTGCCTGCATCCCGAGCCGATCATTTGCAGGTAATCGCTCCATGCGTGATTACATGCGAGCGGCCATGATTAGCTGCCAAAGCGATCAGCCTCCCGTTGTTTTCAAAGGGGTTCCTCCCACAGCTAATCACCAGGAACTGCATTCATGCATTTAAACATTTATGTATTCATCATTAAATGTGTTTTTTAAATGCCGACAGTGTAAGTACCTGAGAGCATTAAAAAGTACCTGCATGCAACAGTTAAAGTCTCAGATGAATACCAGTAAATCGTTTAAGAATTTGGATGGGATTTTTTAAGCACTAAAAATATCAAATTGGTAAAATCCTTTCATTTTAATAATACAAGACAATAAAAACAGAGATCTATCAAATGATACATCTGGTTAAAAACAGACCACAAATTTTGTAGTCATATGACAACAAACATGACATTTACAAACGTTGTTTGTATTAAAGTATATTAAAGTTCACCTTTTCAGAAAAAATAATAAATGCACATTTTTTTGCAAGTAAAAAAAAAAATTGCATTTCATTTTTTTTTTTGTGGCAGAAGCCTGTAAAGCATTGCACCAGCACTCAGCAGATCTCTGATGCCATGCAGGTCTCCTGCAGACCTGTCAGTGTATCGGCTTCCTCGTACGAACGCTCTCCTCCCGGGAGATCTGTGAAAACCGAGCCATCAGCGGTGTTCGGTGTCTCGGTTATCAGTGCAGAGACGGCGGGGGGGGCAGCTGCAGCATCGGACTGATGCTGCATCCACCTAGGTAAGTATGAATCAAAATAAATAAAAAAAAAAAACCTTACTTCTTTTTTAAGCAGGGGAAAAAATAAATTCCTTCCTGATCCCCGAAGGCAATAGGATACTCTCTGAAACAATCCCTGGTCCCTAAGAGCCGGTTCACACACAGGCAGCACGACTTTGGGGGCGACTCGGCAAGGCGATCTGAAGACGATCTGAGTCGCCTCCAAAGTCGTACAAGAACCTTTTTTTAAGTCGGAGTGACTTTCGTCGCTCCTATTAGAACGGTTCTATTGAACAGAGCGGGACGCGACTTGTCAGGCGGCTGAGTCGCCTGACGAGTCGCCCCTGTGTGATTCGGGTCTTATTACCTATAAATGTTAACTTCTTTTGTGAAACAATCTACTGATCTGACCAGAACCAGTCCTTGAGGGAGCCTATTCCACATTTCCACAGCTCCTACTGTAAAGAAGCCTTTCCAAATGTAAAAGGGTAAATCTCTTTTCCTCCAGTCGTAGAGTGCCCCCTTGTCCTTTGTAATGACCTTAAAGAGATTGGCTCTGCACCTATTTCACTATATGGACCACCTATGTATTGTAATTATGTAAGTGTTATAGTAGGAGAGTCTTTTGCAAGGAAAAAAGGGCATGGATTAGCAGGAGGGGGCGGGGCTTTGAGACGCGCCTGAAAAATTGAGCCCATCTCCTCAAAATGAATTCTAATTTACAGCGAACTTTATATAGGACAGTGCTGGAGAAGCTTCTTCTGCATCATAAGATCAGATCTTTTTATCTTTTTACAAGTTTGAGGTAAGGGGAAAAGTCATATGAACATGAAGGACTACGGTTCTTATGTTTGCCATTGAGCTGGTTATCACAAATGTTTTTTTACTCAACTTTGTTTTTTCCACAAAATAAATTGAGGTTACGCTATTTGGCTTGGTTAGATGCAAATAGAGATTAACATGTTTTTATTTTTGTCATAAAGTGTCCTGTATTTAATAACTCTCCCGGAGAGTGACAAGCCCTGGAATGCCATAGATCTAGGAAGATATAAAACCTAATGATCACACAGCCTCCTTTTTACTCAGCAAGAACCTCGCTATCATTTGATGTCTTTCAGTAGTGTAGCCAGCAAAGGGATTTCTCTGGGAATATGCGCCAGTCAGATCAGCACGCTTACTGCACATTACAGTTACTCAGCAGCCACAGAAGCTATACATGCAAAAATAGCACAGCGAAAGTACCTGGAGTTGGGCTATTTCTGTACAGGTGTGCAACCTAAACAATAACTCCGGGAACAGTGTACAAAAAGAGGTTCTCTTTACTTTATCTAAATCAAAGGAAAAACAGCATGGCATAAATGACATTGACTCATCCAGTCAATGCCACCAGAAAACTGAATTTTGGAAACACGTCAGTCCTTTCAGGTGGAAAACTAGATCAATGAAGTAAATTCCATCTGCGAGATGGAGGAACCTTACAAAAATTGCCCTGCTTAGTTCCCCTATTGGAGTAAGCATCCTTCAAACAAGTGGCACTGGCTGGCTAAACGGTCATTGTGCCTCTCACAGAAAGAGGCTGTTTAACAGAAGCAGTTGGCAGGCTCCTGCTTCTAACGTAAAGGTGGATTGCAAGAAAATAAATAATCTGAGCAGGGTAATAAAGTAATGTACCAAATTACATACAGTATATGTCCTTAAAAATGTTACACTTTTATTTATTCGGTAGGCAAATTAATCCATTTTTTTTTTAATTAACCACTTGCCTACTGGGCAATTAAACCCCTCTCCTGTCCAGACCAATTTTCAGCTTTCAGTGCTCTCACACTTTGAATGACAATTACTCAGTCATGCAACACTGTACCCAAATGAATTTTTTGTCTTTTTTCATACAAATAGAGCTTTCTTTTGGTGGTATTTGATCACCTCTGGGTTTTTTATTTTTTGCGCTATAAATGAAAAAAACCCCCGAAAATTTAGAAAAAAATAAGAATTTTTCTTAGTTTCTGTGATAAAATTTTGCAAATTATTAATTTTCCTTCATAAATTTTGGCCACAATTTATACTGATACATATCTTTGGTAAAAAATAACCCAAATTAGTGGATATTATTTGGCCTGTGTGAAAGTTAGAGAGTCTACAAGCTATGGTGCAAATCATAACAAATTGATCACATCTGATGTATTGGCGGCCTATCTCAGACAGATGGTACTAATACGTGGCACTGATGACAGATAGCACTGACAGGTGGCACTGGGGACAGATGGCACTGACAGGTAGCACTAGGGACAGGTGGCACTGGTAGGTACTGTGGACACGGTATTTACTGTGTTTTATGTAGTGTTCACTCACGCTGCAGCACAGGTCGCTCTCCCTCCTCACACGTGGTCTCTGTGTGAGAAGGGAGAGCTGGCAATGAGAGATGATCTCATATGTTTACATTTGAGATCATCTCTCATTGGACACGCCAATCGAGTGCTAAATGGCCACTGTGATTGGCCATTTAGCACGATCTGTGATTGGCTGTGTCCAAGGGACACGGCCAACACAGATTTTCCCCGATGCGCGCTCGTGGTGGCGCGCGAGGAACAAGTAAACAGGAGGAGTCCAGGGATGCCCTCCCGGCAATTGAGCGCCCCGCTGTAGACGTCTTTCGTCTATAGCGTGGGCGCGAAGTGGTTATAAGGCTGGTTTCACGCTTGGAAAAAATAATAAATGCATGTTTTTGCAAGAAAAAAAATGTGCCCTTATTTGTTTTGTTTTTTTACAGGAGCTTGCAAAGCATTGCACCCATAATCAGTGGATCATGGGTGCAAAGGCAGGCTCCTGCAACTTCCTACCTCTGTATGGGCTGTCAGCTGGAGGATGATTGCTTTGATTGCCACACTTGTAGTCCATCGAAAACTACAAGTCCTTCTGTGGAAGACAAGACTTGTACAGTAGTTTATTAATTCACAGATCCCTTTGAATAAATGACATGGCTGTGGGGCTGAACAACAGTGTTTCAATACTGGGTCTCAAAATTGGATACACTTTAGCAATAAGGGCACTTGAGGATTTATATTTAACCCACATAGGTCAACATCACCCTTGAAGGGTGACACTAATGTGGATCACTTTTTTCAGGTTATTTAGCACAACTCTGTAAACTCACCCACTGAAGGGTGACACTAGTTTGGATCACCTTTTAGGTTATATATCACATTTTGCAAACTTTGAGGATCAACCTCTTCCTAAGAGCAGTGAAGGGAGGGCCGACCGAATAGTAACCACATAGTTTATATACATCCCCTGCTAACTGGCCCCCAGGAAGAGCGACCCGAACACTGATTCGCTCTTCATAGGTGGCTTGCAGTAATGGGCCCCATTTGATTTAATTATAACAGATAATTTGCACCATGATGCACCCTAAATACGAGTGTAATATGGTGCAAAAGGTGATTGTAGCCTTTAACCATCACATACTGACACGGCTAAATTTTAGGCTTCCATGAGCTCAATAGCAAAGTTTTCTTTAAAGTGGAAGTAACCCCTCCTATCATTTTCAGGCAAGGAAGCTGCCATCTTGGCCTCTGTTTAATCTCCAACTGCCATGATGCTGCACATGTGATCAGTTAAGACACCAGCCATTGGATGGTTTGACAGTTTGGTTGAGAGCACAACCAATGTGACAGTTGGCATTCCCGGCATGCCGGAAATGTAACTGCTTTTTGAAACTGTTAAATCGATGGGTTTACTTCCGCTTTAAGCAAGGCTATTCTTTTCATTCCGCAGGGTTGAGCCTCTGACAGAAAGACAAAATAGGTTCCATTCCTAAATCAGGTGGATACTTCTTACAATACTTTTATGTTTTTCCCTCTCAACTATATGCTTCACCCTTTCAACCAAATATTCCACTGCATAAACACTATAGAGAATAATATACAGTATCTCACAAAAGTGAGTACACCCCTCACATTATAAATGTGTAAATTTGCTGTACCCTCAAAATAACTCACACAACCATTAATGTCTAAACCACTGGCAACAAAAGTGAGTACACCCCTAAGTGAAAATGTCCAAATTGGGTGCAAAGTGTCAATATTTTGTGTGGCCACCATTATTTTCCAGGACTGCCTTAACCCTCTTGGGCATGGAGTTCACCAGAGCTGCACAGTTTGCCACTGGAGTCCTCTTCCACTCCTCCATCATAAGATCACCGAGCTGGTGGATGTTAGAGACCTTGCGCTCCTCCACCTTCCGTTTGAGGACACCCTGCAGATGCTCAATAGGGGTTAGGTCTGGAGACATGCTTGGCCAGTCCATCACCTTTACCCTCAGCTTCTTTAGCAAGGCAGTGGTCGTCTTTAAGGTGTTTTGGGGTCGTTATTGCTGGTCTTGGCAATCTTCTTATAGCCTAGACCATCTTTATGTAGAGCAACATTTTTTTTCAGATCGTAAGAGAGTGCTTTGCCCTGAGGTGCCGTGTTGAACTTCCAGTGACCAGTATGAGAAAGTGAGAGTGATAACAACAAATTTATCACACCTGCTCCCCATTTACACCTGAGACATTGTAACACGAATGAGTCACATGATACCCGGGAGGGAAAATGGCTAATTGGGCCCAATTTGGACATTTTCACTTATAGTGTGCTCACTTTTGTAGCCAGCGGTTTAGACATTAATGGCTGTGTTGAGTTATTTTGAGGGGACAGCAAATTTACACTGTTATACAAGCTGTACACTCACTACTTTACATTGTAGCAAAGTGTCATTTGTTTAGTGCTGTCACATGAAAAGGTATAATAAAATATTCACAAAAATGTGAGGGGTGTACTAACTTTTGTGAAATACTGTATATATGCAGAAATTTCACAAATGTTAAAAAAATAGGATTTTTATAACAGCTTACCTGTAAAATCCTTTTCTTGGAGTACATCACGGGACACAGAGCGGCATAGTCATTACTATGTGGGTTATATAGATACCTTCAGGTGCTGGCACTGGCAACTTCCAAAACCGGAAGTACCCTCCCCTATATAAGCCCCTCCCATCCGGGAGTACCTCAGTTTTGTAGCAAAGCAATAAGTGTCCCCAAAGAGGGGTGGGAGCTCTGTGTCCCGTGATGTACTCCAAGAAAAGGATTTTACAGGTAAGCTGTTATAAAAATCCTATTTTCTTTCTCGTACATCACGGGACACAGAGCGGCATAGTCATTACTATGTGGGATGTCCTAAAGCAATGCCCAATGAGGGGGGGGATACACCATACATAAGCTGAGCGCTATCAGACATGAGGATCTTTTGCGGCCTGCAACACACTGCGCCCAAAGGCGACATCCTCCTGACTTCTAACGTCCACCTGGTAGAACCTAGTAAACGTGTGTACTGAAGACCACGTTGCGGCCTTACAGATTTGAGCCAGGGAGGCCTGGTGATGCACTGCCCATGAAGTTCCAACTGCTCTCGTAGAGTGCGCCCTAACTTTGAACGGAGGCGGTCTCCTTCTCAAGCCATAAACTTGCATTATGACCTGTCGAATCCACTTGGCTAAAGTAGATTTTGACGCTGCCTGACCCTTTCTGGGGCCTTCCGGCAGAATAAACAAAGTATCCGTTCTGCGAATCTGAGTAGTGGCTTTTAGATAAGCTTTAACTGCTCTTACTACATCCAAAGAATGCAATAACTTTTCCTCTACCGAACTAGGTTTGGGGAAAAAAGAAGGAAGAACCACATCTTGGTTCAAATGAAACCTTGATACCACCTTAGGAAGAAAGGCTGGATGAGGACGTAACACTACTCTGTCCTTATGGATAACCAGATATGGCTCTTTACAGGACATAGCTGCTAATTCCGACACTCTTTTAGCCGAACAAATGGCTACTAGAAAAAACAATTTTCTGGTAAGAAGAACCAAGGAACTATGCTGTAATGGTTCAAATGGTTGTTTCTGTAGAACCGACAGAACCAGGTTTAGATCCCATGGACATATGGGAATATTAACCGGAGGACTAATACGCATCACTCCTTGTATAAAGGCTTTGCTAGTGAATGCGAAGCCAAGGGCCTTTGAAAAAATATTGAAAAGGCCGAAATCTGACCCTTGATAGTACTCAAGGCAAGCTTCCTATCTACAGCCCACTGTAGGAAGTCCAGAATCCTACCTATTACGTACTTACGTGGATGCCATTTCCTGGCCTCACACCACGCAATGTACGCCTTCCAGATTCTATAGTAGATCTGCCTGGATACCGGCTTCCTGGCATTGATCATGGTAGATACCACAGGATTAGAGAGCCCTCTCTTTTTTAGAATGTGGGCTTCAATAGCCAGGCCGTCAAACCTAGGGCTGGTAAGGAAGGGTGGTATATCGGTCCTTGCGAAAGCAGGTCCGGACGACGTGGGAGAGTCCAAGGACTCCCCACTGACATTTTACAATCTCCGCGTACCACGCTCTTCGGGGCCACGCTGGAGCCAACAGAATCACTGGTTTCTTTTCTACCCTGATTCTGCGGAGTAATCGAGGTAACAATTGTAGCGGTGGGAATGCATATATCAGCTTGAACTGATCCCAAGGGAACACTAGGGCATCCGAGCCGTAAGCTAGGGGATCCCTTGTCCGAGAGACAAACCTGTCCACCTTTGCGTTGAATCTGGATGCTAGAAGATCTACATCCGGTGTTCCCCACCGCTGACATATTGTCCAGAAAACCTCGGGGTGAAGGGACCATTCCCCTGGGCATAATTGCTGGCGACTTAGAAAGTCCGCCTTCCAATTCTCCACTCCTGGAATGAATACCGCAGATATGGCTGGGACATATCTTTCTGCCCATTTCAGGATGTAATTTACTTCCCTCTGGGCTGCACGACTCCTGGTGCCACCCTGATGATTGATATATGCCACTGCTGTGGCATTGTCTGATTGAATTCTGACAGGGGACCCTTGGAGTTTGGATGTCCATGCTACTAGGGCATACCGGGCTGCTCGTATCTCTAAGAGATTGATAGGCAGGGCCTTTTCTGCATCCGACCATCTGCCCTGGAGAGACCATTGCTCCAGTACTGCTCCCCAGCCTATAAGGCTGGCATCTGTAGTGACCACCTTCCAAGAAATCGGACTGAAGGATTTCCCTTTTTCCAGATTCTGGAGAACCAACCACCAACGGAGGCTCTCGTGAACGGAAGGGGACAAGGACATTGTAAGTCTAGGGCCTGAACTTTTTTGTTCCAGGCTGACAGTATGGCCCTTTGCAAATTCCTTGAATGGAATTGACCGTAGGGTACTGCTTCGAATGATGCCACCATTTTTCCCAGCAGCCTCATGCATCGGCGTATGGACGGCTGTCTTTTTTGTACCCACTAAGTGGATCAAATCTTTCAAAGACAACACCTTTCCTCGAGGCAAGAATATTTTTCTCTGGCCTGAATCCAACCTTAGCCCCAAGTATTCCAGACTTTTGACTGGTTTTTAGGGCTGACTTGTCTCGGTTGATAATCCAACCGTGATATTCCAGATACTTGATTGTCTTGTGAACGACCACGTCTAGTTTTTTCACTGAGTGGTCCATCAGTAACAAGTCATCTAGATATGCCATTATCATTACACCTTGTGTTCTTAGATTGGCCAATAAAGGGCCAGAATTTTTGTAAACACTTGTGGTGCTGTGGCCAGACCGAAGGGTAAGGCTCTGAACTAAAAATGGCGCCCTTCTACTGCAAAGCGTAGAAATTTTTGGTGGACTGGAAAGATGGGAATGTGCAAATAAGCATATTTGATGTCGATCGCGGCTAACCAATCCTCCCCTTGTAGGGCAGTGGCCACCGATCGGATCGACTCCATCGGAAAGTCCTGATATACAGGAATTTGTTTAGCCCTTTTAGAATTAATATGGGCCTCCCGTCCCCGTTTGCTTCGGGACTGTAAAGAGGTTTGAGTAAAACCCGAACCCCCATTCTTCCAGGGGAACCTCCATAATTACTCCTTGGAGCAATAGTTGTTCTAGTGCCAACAGGAGGGACTCTCTCTTCCGGGGATCCCTTGGCACGTTTGACCTCAAAAATGGGAAGGAGGAGAGTCTTTTAACTCCAATCTGTATCCCAAACATACTGCGGAGAGCACCTATCTGTTTTGATCGTGTCCCGCCAGGTCTCTTGCGAACAACTGGAGTCCTCCCCCCACCCGACTAAGTGGGGGCAACCCTTCAATGAATTTAACTTTGGGGGAGGTTTTGTACCTCCCCTGACCCAGGGTTTCTCATTACCCTGTGATTGTCCCTGTTTTTTACCCCCGGGAATTGACCGAGGAGGCCGTCTGAACTGTTACACAGCCGATGCCCCAGGGACTGGAGAAGCAGGCCTCTTAAAGAGGGACCTCTAACTCTGTTTTTAACCGGCAAGAGTGTATTTTTACCGCTGGAAATTTTCTGGATATATTTGTCCAGGTCTTCCCTGAATAAGCGTTCACCATGAAATGGGACGCTAACCAGCCATTCTTTACAGGGAGCTTCAGCAGACCAGTTTTTGAGCCATAGAAGCCTACGCATATGTACTACAGACAGCGTAAGGCGGGAGGCCTGATGGATTGAATCCTTTATGGCGTCAACCGCAAAGCCTAAGGCTCTAGGTAGATCAGCTAGGGCAAGGGCCTGCTGATCTGTCAAGTCCCTCAAGACCTGTTTCAACTGATCCTTCACTGCTTAGCAGACCCCACTGCTGGTTGTGTCACCAAGCTTGCTGTAGAAAGAAGCAGATTTTCATAAGGACTCCAATCTTTTATCTATTGGGTTCTTGAACATTTGGACATTATCCACTGGACATGTCAGTGATTTATACACACAAGAGATGGCTGCGTCCACTGTAGGGACCTTCCATTTTTTGATGAACTTATGCTCCATGGGATAGACCACCGGAAATCTCTTGGGGGGAATAAATATTTTCTCAAGATGTTCCAAATCCTGGTAAATGAGCCCTTTCAGTAAAGGGTGAAGTGGAAAAGAACAGACAGTCTGGGGGCTTCTAGCGACCCCAACGAGGATAAAGTAGTGGTTGATGGTTCCGCAAGGTGCATTTTTAAATGCTGATCGGACCATGTTAGTCAGAGACTGAACCCATAATCTTTCAGCTTGAGATGCTGAGAAAAGGTTCCTCCACTGTTGATTCCTCTATAACAGAATCAACCTCATCCTGATCCCCTTCAGGCAGGTCGATCCCTGTATGGGACTGTTGCTCTGCTAACAGGCACTCTGAAGGAGGAGACGGAGATCGGGCGTGCTTTCCCTGACAGGGAGGCAGCGATCAATGTTGACAATCTCTCTCTAATCCTCCCAGAGCTGAGGAAAAAACCTCCTCTATTACATACACAGGAGCAGGTGAACTGAGGACAGCCACAGTACCAAGTACCCCTGCGGGGTCTCTACGGTCACTTACCTCTGAACTTCAGGGGAGACTGGTGCAGCAGAAGCATGCCCAAGATCCTCAGAGCCCGATGAGACCCCCTTCGCTTCCTGGAAGATTCAGTTCCGGAGCTTCTGGACGGCATATTCCTAAGCCTAAAGCTGAGGTATTCCAGCCGTAATACACCACTTTTACTGAGAATAGTCTAGCACAATTGCTGCTATATAACAGTTGGTGTCTACTAAAGTGCCTTTCTAGGGGATGCCTGCATCAACCGCCTCTGTGTGCCTTTATACTGTTGCTAGCTCTGTCTGTGCACTTCAATAGCCAGCTATGATTGTGCTTTAAAACACGCTGGACGCCCGCACATGCGCAGTAGCGCCGCACACCGAGCGTCATCCACCCGCTCCGCCCCTTTTTCCAGATCGCCTCTATATATAGAGGCGCGTGCACGCGCGCGCGGGCACGTGCGCCTTTTTTGAAAAAAATAAGGAGCTAGATGGGAGCCAGGGTCCCTGCCGCAGGGCCCGGGGATGGATGAGCGCAGCAACAGGGCAGAAGAGACAGCTTCCCAGCAGAGAACTTACCAACTGCCTGGATTTGATTTTGGAAGAAAAAAATCCACATTACAAGAAAAAGAACCATAGCGGCCTCTAGTGTCTAACACAGGTACCGCGGTCTTACATTTTTTTTTTTTCTTGCCTACTATTAAAATTTTTACATTTTCTCAGTAGTAACAGGCATACACAGAATATTAGCGGGAATACCTTAGGTAACAGGCAGAAAGACAAAATAGGCTTGGGGGTCCCTCAATAGAACCAAGTTCCTGAGGGCCCCCACTTACCTTTTCCTCGCCGCAGGACTCTGTTTGGTCCACAGAAGCCCAAACTTCACCTATCACGGCAGGCATTGTAATTAAACCTTCAGGGACCGGGTTCCCAAGGATTCCACTCCCCTGGACCTGTATAGCACCCTGCACAGAAAACATCTTGGTCGTGGGTATGACCAGAGCTCTGGATCCCAGGGTCCAGCCCTCCTAAGAGAGGCATTACAGGCAAAACCTTGCTCTTCTCTTGCAAGGCCCGGGTACCGACCGTTTAGCTATGAAGCTTTTTTGGTCGGATCCGGAATAGCTTACTGAGGCCCAAAAGAACCTGTACGCAAGCTCAGTGAAAAACACATGTTACTTCTTGGCCAACACCTTAGACACTGGCAAAAAACTGAGGTGCTCCCGGATGGGAGGGGCTTATATAGGGGAGGGTACTTCCGGTTTTGGAAGTTGCCAGTGCCAGCACCTGAAGGTATCTATATAACCCACATAGTAATGACTATGCCGCTCTGTGTCCCGTGATGTACGAGAAAGAAAAGAAGATTGTCTCTTTATTTAAAAGTGAATCTAAAGCCCAGAACAATTTTAGTTTTGGATAAAACAGTGACGGGTTAAAATGTCAGTTCATTTTCTGCTGTCTGTATCCCATTGAAGAGATTTCTATTAATTTCCTGTCCTAGAAATCCAACAGGGATTGAAAAGAAATCTCTGCAGAAAAAATAAAAAAGGTATTCCTATCTTAGACAGTTGTCACCCAAACACGAGTCCGCATTGGAAGATTTACCCTCACCTCTTGTTCTGGTGACAATTGTAAAATGTTTGACTGCTCATCACTTGTGGTTGCAATAACAATGGTCAACAAGACAAACAGAGATGGTGGATCTATCTACCAAGGACACAAACAGTATAAAAAGAAAGAAAAAAAGAAAAACACTTGACAGAGGTTTTAATTCTTACCTATATTACCCAAAACCCCAAAAAAGAAAGTATTGGCATACATACACTTTATATTACCATGAATACCTTTACTTAATATATGCATCTGCATTCCCAAATGATTCTTCTCTTTGTCAGCTACTTTTTTCCACTTTGAAAAATACAGTATAATGATAAAAAATAAAAATAAAAAAGAGAATCGAATAGGTGCATGCATTAGCTCCTTATATAGATCCAGGCAAATCAGGCAAGTCTACAAAAACAACCTCTCACCTCCTTCCTTTCACTTGGCATGTACCCCAAGAGCCTTCGAGATTCTGCCAGTTCAGATTTCCTGGCTGAAAAGCGAGGGAAGCTATCTGCAGGCATCTTCCAACACAAAAGAGAAGGCATCAAAGAACACATTCCAGAATTCTCCTGGATCTGCATGCTCAAAGCCCCAGATCTCCTGCAGGGATGAGCATGAAGCAAGCACAGGAGTAGGCAACCTTGGAGCTCTACATTAAGTAGACTAAAGAGCCTAAAGATCTATTGTGATAACAATGGTGTTTGATTTTTTGCCTTGAAACTATTTGAAAATATTACTTTTAAGCTTGGAAGTAAGAAAAGCTAAACTTAAAAAAAAACAAAAAAACTTTATATTTTTAGGTAGAAACTTGGACACCAGTTTACATGAACCCATCAAAAGCCACCACAGATTGGCGGAGATCTTGCCACTTGGAACCTTTGACATTTAGATGTTTTGGTGGTGTTGTTAAACAGCTTCAAGGCTACCACTGCCCAGAGAGCTGCTCCGTCTTTTTCTGTGTGACCCAGCCTGGCCTTAGACCCCATTGTGCTTAAACTGTGGTTGTGCCATACAGATGCAGCTCAGCCTTAAAAAACTTGTTGCATCTTCCTATGTGTCTCGTTTAGGGAAGCCCATTAATTTCAATGGTTACCCCACACACCAGAAACATGCAGAAGTCATCCCTGACACATTTTCAAAATTGTGTTGCACTAAAATGAATGATACTACGTAGAGCTGCACGACTCTGGAGAAAATGAGAAGCCTGAGAATATGAGAAACGTGCAGCTCTAATACTACGGCACATTTGCAAAATACATGGGGATGCCATTAAGAATCAATTGCACCACTACACGTCTAGAAAGGGGCAACACGTTTTTGTGTGTTGAAAAAAGCACAATGCACTGGTGTGAACAAAGCCTAAGCATTGAAGAAAACAGACAGCCAGGCAATAACCTTTTTATTAGGAAGGCAGCTATGGCCTCCATGTTTCCTTTAAAGCTGAACTTCAGGCATATATTAAGGATATATATTAATGCTGCTCTTTAATCATTAATACATCATTCAATTTATTTTTAAATGCAACAGGAGAGCTTAGAGAGGGAGAAGAGGAATCAGCAGAAGAATCCAATCAGGCGCAATGCAGTGCAAGAAGCAGCATGCCAGTAGGAAGATGACAGAGAGATGAGCCTATCAGTCTGCTGCTTCTCCTTACACTGTCCAATCACAGGATTGGGATGGGAAGGAGACCTCTACATGAAAATTAAACTGCAGCAAAGATCAAGTCTCCTCCCCTGCCAGACATACCCGTGTAAATCTCAGAAATAGATGGGCAAAAATGTGATTTATCAGGTAAAACATCTTCTATGACATCTTCTAAAACATCCTTCTATTTATTTCATTTTTGTATTTAGTAGTTTGTCTAGAACAGTGGTTCTCAACTCCTGTCCTCAGGACCCACTAACAGGCCAGATTTTAAGTATTACCTTGGGGAGATGCAGACTAAAATCCTGCAATCCCTGAGCAGCAAATTATATCACCTGTGATGCATTTCAGTTATCTTGCAAACCTGGCCTGTTGGTGGGTCCTGAGGACTGGTCTAGAGTTTTCCCTGTGACACTGTGGACCCAAGTCTAAATAACACCACAAGCAGTGTGTGCATAATGCTTGGCTTCAGTCCAAACTGTATCTTTGTGTGCATATGGCCATTGCATAGAAATTAGACTGCAAGCTCTTCTGGGACCATAGGTGTGCGGAGCCTATTGCATTAGGGTGTGCACACCAAAGCTCAAATACACATGCATGTGTGTATATACTATATATAGCAGTGGATGGTGTCAGAAGGGCAGAGATTGGTGTTAGTTTATTTGTATTGTTTTTATTTATTTTACACTTTTATTTACTATTTTTTACAGTATTCTTTTTTTATAATTTTTTTTACATATTTTGTTAGAATCCCCATTAGGGGGCTTTGGTGAAATATCAGGGGTCTAAACAGACCCCTGATGTCTCATTTTTGAGACAGGGAAAGGGACAGAAATTCCTCAGTCCCTTTCTCAGTAGCCAAGCAACAGGGGGAATCTGCACGGTACAGGGTGATTAGGGTGTGCCCTGGCACCCCATGTGCGCATGCCTAGGTCTGCGACTAATATGAATTGTTCTGTGTAAACTGCAGCCTTGATATTTCTGAGATATATAAAATAGAGCATTTTTTCTCTGTTAGTTACACAAATGCACTCTTTATATAGCTGTGCCCAAAATTTATTTAGCTTTTCTCAAATGACAATTGTCATAAGCCCTCTTCCCGGTATATAAACATGCATTAATTCATTAGGTAATGGTTATATAATTTGTTACATGCAAAGCACAAATATTCACTTTCTTAGTCACACAGTCCTCACGTTGGTTTGTCTACAAGGGAAAATATTTATGCTGCAGTTTTCAATTTCTTTCCTCTTGGCAGCCAAAATCCACAACCCGACAGATTGGTTCATATATAACATCCGGATTTTATTTTAAGGAACGTGCAGTTTGCTTTACACTGGACATTTACAACGGAGCAGTAAAGGAGAAGTAATCTGACATCTGACAGGGAGGACAAGACTGGAAAAACTACCGGATCTTCAAACTGATTTTTATAACCCACTGGACTAAAAAGGAGTATTGCCGATTACTATGGCAGTAGTATACATCGCAGGTTCCCAACGTGCTGTCCATGTATCCCTTAAAAAGATACTATTGCCAAATATTTCTTGTTGATGGAAAAAGTATTATGTATTTCCAATGAGTACCCATTTTAAGCTGGTATTGTAAAGTATAAAATAATGCCTATTTTCTTGATTTTCATTTTTGTTTTGTTTTGTTTTTAAACAGGAAACCTTCTTATTAATCAATGTGCCAGTATTACCAAATCATTTTGTTCACCCATCAATTTAAAAAATAAAAAAAAATAAAAGGTGCTTAAAGTGATTGTAGAGGGTAATTAAAAAAAAAAGAAGTAATAAACATGTTATATGTACCTGCTCTGTGCAGTGGTTTTGCACAGAGCAGCCTCAATCCACCTATTCTCTATTGGCTCCTCCTCTTCTCGGTGTGCCACTATAAGGAGCTTCCTGTTGTGCCACAACTGTGGGCTGGATACCGTGCCACACTTCTTGTGTCCATAGACACAGACAGTGCAGCTCGGTCAGAGGATTTGATTAATAACAATGAGAGCCATTGGCTTCTGTTTCTCTCAAACTACCCTGTGAGGAGGGAAAGATCTGCAACTCTCTGGCACATCGCTGGATCAAGATCAGGCACAGGTAAGCATAAGAGGGGCTGCACACAGAAGGTTTTTTACTCTAATTTCTGCCAAAGTTCTGTTCAAAGTACCAATTTGCTCTCCTAACCCACATCCCAATGGCCACAATTACAAAGGCATGGCCATCTAAAGGTCACCCAAGTGTTTGAGGTTAAACATAGATTTTTTGGGGAATTTGATAACTGAAAAGTTAACGGCAAACCTTCAGAGCACCAGGGCAAAAGATTCTGGGGACCGTGGATTTTGCACTCTTTGCCTGCAAATTTCAACTGTCGCTTTCCTGAACTGCATTGTGCCCATACTATTAAACATGGCTATCCCAAACATCCCTTGCCACCCCCCCTTTTTTTTTTACTTCCCCTGGCTTCTCCTTATCCGACATCCTCTCTCCCTCACCATTTAACCTCTTTTTTCTTCTTTTGACTGTTCTTACTCTCTTCCCTTAGGTTAGGCTGCAAAACACAACTGGATCTCTTTGTTAGAAAACTGAGTTTTTAATGCCATAGATATTGCACAATTAAATTACTTGTAATCCAATTTCGCCTTTGGCAACCTCTGCAAAAAAACTCCTTTCAATAAAAAGGATTGCACAAAAAATAAATAAAAATTTTGTTCACGTTGACTGGCTGTCATGTGCATTGTGGTAGTTTTGATGACACGCTTGGGATACTTGGTCCATTCAGGGACTATAGATGGTCCAAGTCTCCAGCAAGGTATTCTCGCCCACCCACACTCCTTGCCTGCTTCCCTGCTCAGCTAGACCTGGGCATGGGAAAACATGTGACCTCACACATGTGACAGTACTTGGAGGGGGGGCTGTGAAATCATCCACCCAATTCAACTTCGATATTAAAACTTTCCCAGGGTGTACTGTATTCCTACAGTAGGGAGGTGGCAAGGGGGTGTGGATTTTTTTATTTCTTACAGGAACCTCTATAGCACAGATGACTTATGCAGCCCTTTACATATATATTTTATTTACATTCACATCAGTCCCCCTCCTCAAGAAGCTTACAGTCTAAGGTGCCTAACTCACATTCATACATACACATACTAAGGCCAATTTATACAGGAGCTAATTAACCAACCATCATGTCTTTGTACCCGGAGGAAACCCAAAACAGGCACAGGGAGAACATGCAAACTCCAGGCAGGTAGTGGTTGGGACACAAATTAATGACCTTAGTGCTGTCAGGCAGAAGTGCTAACTACTTAGTCACTGTGCTGCCAAGTGTACCTTGTTGGTGGGGTGGGCTATCACTTGAATGAGCAAAGTGTCAGTGTCTCAGAGATGTCATGAAGCTGCAGAAGGTGTATTAGGGGTAACACTACTAAACACTGGAGATGAGCAAACTAGTTTGTGCAAGCCAGAACTTATGGTGGGCTGGCTTTAAAGATCGTGATGGGCAAACTAGCTGCTCTGTGACATGTGCAGACTGAATTTCCCAGTAAACTAGTAAAGTGTTCCAAAGTACTATTTATCTCTTCACATCTAGCAAAGCAGCCAGTGTCTAGCTAGCCCCTAAACTAGAAATCCTCCATTCGCCTGGCAGGACCCAAATTGGGATCTCGATTTTTTTATATATTGTTTTTTTTTTTTTCATTCTTTTTTTGTAAATTTGAACGAGGCATACAGGAGTAAGCAATTACAAGATTTACGCAGTACGCATCCTTATATTTAAAAGGTACATGCTCCAATGGAAAAACTGAGCCATTTTCAGAACTCAACAACAATGCAAGTATCCAACATCATGTAATAACAATATGTATTCAAAATTGATTCACTTGAACCCACAAGGAGACTTCCTTTGCATTATGGAGCAAACCGCCCTTAGAATTACTGTTGCTCAATTTAAAAAACTGTATAGCCTGAGGAACAGAAAAACTCTGGGTGGTGGTTGTGGGGGTCTGAGGGCAGTGGGCTTATCAGAATGTGGAAGCCCCTTTAACGAAGAGGCCCCCAGATTTCACCGCCCCCCCATGTGAACGAGTATGGGGTACATTGTGCCCCTACTCGTTCACCAAAAAAGTGTCAAAAATAAATAAAAACAGACAGATTTTGACAAGATCTTTATAAAAAAAAAAAAGCCAAAAGCAATGTCCCCTGAAGTAAATCCAAAGTCAATCACGAGGAACGCTGCCACCCAGAGGAAAAAAAACACGTCTGAACCCGCTACCCCATACTCATTCACTTGGGGGGCCAGGATCTGGGAGGCTTTCCAGATTACGATAAGCCCCCCGCACCAGCACCCCCCCCATGTTGAGGGCACTTGGCCTTGTATGGTTAGGGGGGGACACTCGCTGTTCAGATAAGGAAGGGTCTGGTATGGACTTCTGGGGGAGACACCCGCAATGTTTTATTTACATTTTAGCATGTGGGGTTCCCCTCAAAATCCATACCAGACCCATGGGGGGGGGGGGTGCTGAAGGCTATGCTGTTTTTTTTTTTTTTTTTTTATTTTGAAGTAGGGTTCCCTTTAAAATCCGAAGGGCCTGGTATGGATTTGGAGGACCCCACACTGTTTTTTTTTCTCAGTTTTAATCTTTAGTTGTCATTCAGCTGTCAGTGGGGAACCCCGCTGGCAGCCGATGAGCCATCGGAGATGCAGCGGCCAGCTTGCCAGCCCACTCCTTAGCAACCAGCTATAACACAGGAAAATGGGAGGCAAATGGAAAAAAAATGCCAAAGTCGTGCTCAAAACTGATCACGTGATTCAGAAGCAATCCCATACAAGTCAATGAGCTTGTAATGCGCATCGAAACTGCACCACAGTGCTTAGAAAGTGTACATGACTCTTTTTCAATTCGCACTGCAGATGTACCACATATACTGTATGTGAAGAGTTACAATGGAAACCAAGGTTATTTCACATGTCATGTGAATTGAATGCTGTCCAAAAGGCATCCAATTCATCAGGGCTAAAAGTTCCCAAACCTATAGCTAAACCTGGTATACAATACAGTATTTTTTTTTAAACTATACTGTAAGTGGGACCCCTTAATTTGTAAACATGTTATGCATTAAATATATTTTGTGCAAGCAAGTGCTTTATCTTGATTGAAAGTAATGCAAAGTCACATGAAAATTACTCTATAGCTACACCAGGAAATCTTTGGGTTCCTTAGTGTTGGAACATTTTCTACAATATCTTTTATATGCTGCAATTGGGAAAGACTGGGCCCTGCAAAGAGGAGAGGGTTTGCTAAACAAACAAAAAAAAAAATCACTATAATTTCCTTTTAAAAGACAAACTCCTTCATAAGAGTTTTTTTGCTTTAGAGAGCATAGGGAAGGATTAGGATTGTTCTTGTTTTATTGCTGTCTAAGTATCCATTGAGATTTCCCTCACTTCATCTCCCTATGACAAGGTTTTCATGGGACAGGAAGCAATAAAAACACATTTTCAAGTACATTATGAAAAAGGTTAGCAACTAACTCTGTAAGGTTTTAAATGTTCTCTGTGCCTTCTGATCACTTGGATATAAAGTCCGTAATTTCTTTGGCTTGTGCCCATGGGTGTCACCGAGACACAAAGTGTAATTCTCCCCAACAAAGTCAGAGACAGTTTTTTCTATAACAAAAATACCCCGGCAGAGGTTCAAACACTTCTGCTCTATTCAACACTTTAGGCTAGACTCGGTCTTTAAGATACTACAAGTGCTTAGCAGAGTTCTTCTGAGATCTGTAGCTGGTCTAGCTGGTAAAAATGTCAGTAAAAAAAATAAGCGAGGGCTTGGCCTGACCAGGGACGAGACTTGTGCTCTGCTACCCACATAAAACAGAATACTTAAAATCCTTCCTTCTCAGTGTCAGTGTGATGTATGCGGCTTCATTTTTTCTGCATTACAGAGCAAAGATTTATCACTCCAGAGTCTGTTTTCATTCTGGGCATTTATAACCAGCAGGTATTTGAAACTCTGCTTAATGTGACTCATAAATAGTACAATAGAGTTGCAAAATTCACCAACGTACGTATGAAAAAACAAAGATGATGTCCAAGGTGTCCACACATGGCCTTGGAGCTGCCAGCGATGTGTCCAATTTTTAGCATTACTTATATCAGTTGAGGGAGGATTGGGCAGTGTAAGTGTTTACTATGCAACATCAATGAAAGTTTAAGACGTTTGTGGACATCTGACCATCACACCTACTATATGGCCATAAAAATGTAAAAAATGTACGGTTAAACTGAAATAAGTGCAATGCATATAATACACCCCTTTCCCCAAATCAATATGCCATTAAACATTTATAATAAATTCGTTTTCACAAAGTTCCTCTTTCAAGTCTCTGTATCATCGCGGTCTTTCTGCTGGTCTTTGATCCTGACTCGGATCCTCTTTCAAGGGCCCTCGCATTATGTGAAAGAACACATCTCTAGAATCCATTTACACGTGTTTACTCCTCCCTGATGGCCACTGGGTGCTGCAAGTTTGTTTAGTTGTGCATTCTGCTGATCATTTGCTTGATTATAAATCAAGCAACTGATCAGTAGATTGCATGGATAAAGTCTGCACCAAAACAGAAACATGCACGTCTTAGGGGATGCCAGGAATGTGTTTTTCATATTATGCCTGGAAACAAAATTATTGATAGCAAAGAAAGTCATTAGGACTGAGAATGCCAATTGCATACATATAATTGCAGGCAATTTGAACTATGCAACATGGGTTTTTGGCTTGCGGCTGGGCCCACGTGGACTTTATTCTATACCCATTTGTGAATATTTTTCTCGTATAGCCAATGCATATTTTGTATACTAACTGGATTTAAAAAATATTTAAGATTTGATAGATTTTATGCATACACTTGTCTTAAAAGCGAAGTACAGCCCAAGGAAATAGTTGACTGTTTCAACATATTTGGCACGTAACAGGAAAACATTAGATCTTGATGCAAATAGTTCCTACAGATAAATGTTCTTTACTTCCCTCCACTTCAAAATACATGAAATTAGAATCTGGTGTTCCAGATTAAGTGTCAATGCTTAGAACCTCCTTACGGAGTATGCTGGTGGAACTGGTCTTGTTTAAACCTTTAGACTTCATGTACACTTGGCCACGGGAAAACGCAAAACGTGGCTGGCGGTCAAAACATTCCTATCCTGTGCGTGAGCATACAGGGACGTGGGCGCTTTTAATTTTTTTTTTAGAAATTGTTTATTTTACTTAAATTTATTAGATTTTTACACTTTCTCAAACTCTCTGTAAACATCCCTTGTAATAGGAAAGGTGTGTGACAGGTCCTCTTTATGGAGAGATATGGGGTCTATAAGACACCACATCTCTCCTCCAGGCTGGAAAGACTGAGATGAAAAAAAAAAAAAAAAAGACAGATCTCTTTCTTTCCAGGTGACATCTGGGCTTTGTTTACTTCCACGGCCCGGACGTGATGTCATAACGTCGCGCCCGGGCCTCCGATGGTCAGAGATGACTGGGGACCATCTGGTCACCTGAAATCTCTATGCTCATCATCCGGCGGCGGCGGATTCTTTCTCCAGGTCGCCGGTGGCACGGGCAAGCCCAAAGAAGCACCGGAGGGCGGGGATGTCCCCTCCCGCTGCCTGTAAGAATGATCAAGCAGCTGAACTGCTGCTATGATTGTTTTTACGGTGTACAGAATCGCCAGCTAAAAAAAGATGATATCGGAATAATGTCTGTAGCTGCAGGCATCATTCAGATATCCCCACTCAAAGTCAATGATGTTATATGACGTGATTGGGCTGGAAGTGGTTAAAGTGGTATTAAACCCAAAAGAATTGACATTTACATTTTAAAATTCATATTATATTGCAGATAACCAATTCTTAAATGTAATGGCTGCATTCGTTTTACTTTTTAGACTTTCTTTCCTTTATTTTCACCTGGTGATTTGTCCTTTAAGTCTGTTGTTTTTCAACAGAACAAGCTGTCTTGCAGATGTAGCAGTTTGGGAGTTGAGACAAAACCACTTAAAAAAAGGTAAATTTTTTATAATTATATAATTGCCTTTCTCAACATGTTACATGTTATACCTGTATGGACCTTCTCCCTGCACCCCCTGTCACAATTTGAAAACAGCTTGGTGGGGCTCAGCCCACAAGGTTGCGTCATTCATTCAGATTTCTGGGAATTAATGCCTATAAGGCCCGCCAGCCATTGTGGCTGATATCCAGTAGTTCTCAATGAACTGTGAGGGTGCTGGTGAGTGCTCTTATAGTCCATTGATCTTCCGGGACTTTATTAACTGCCTGCCCATATCGGAGGTACAGGCAGGCAGTGTATTGACGGTCTGCAAGAGCCTGATATTGCCTCTGCTGATTGTAGGTGCAATCAGCAGAGGCTCCCCAAAAAAATTATGCTCATCTTTTTACCTGCAAAAAAATGTGAATTCATTTTTTTATTTTAATTTTTTAAGGTCAACTCTTGCTTTAACAGCGACGTGTGCTTACAGTGATTAGCATTTATTTATTTATATATATAAAACCTTTATCACAAAAGAACAGAAAAAAAAAAACTATCACTGTAACGGCAGTATGAGCAGGAGTTTGGTTTTACCTTGTTAGTGCATCTAAATCTGCTAGCACATCCAACACTTCCCTACCCTCAGAATAACAATGTTGGCATCCAAAGGAGTCTCTGTTGCTTCTTCATCCAGAAGAATGGAGGCACGCTAATACAGGAGGTGTGTTACTGGCCGTATACTCCAGATGAAAACAGGAAGAAAAAAAAACACAAAACAAAAAAAAAAAACGCATGCAGCCACTACATGTAAGGATTGGTATGCTGCAATATATAATTTTTTTTGGCTTTGGCTTTAATACCGCTTTAAACCAACTTTTGATAAACAATGAAAAGTGAAAACGGTTCCATTTGCACCGTTGTACACAGCTGCATAATGGTTTGTTATCTTGAAATTGTATTTCTCTAATGTGTCTAGTTTAGATGAAGATTACACATTCGTGTTATAATTTAGCTACATTGTCCAACACAAAGCATAAGCGCTCATCGCAGTTTGCATGCTATACTTTACACTGGTACACTGCCCCGCACAACTACATAAGCACACATCAGCTCACCCCATTGACATTTTAAAATCCATACAGAACAGCGAGCCAGAAAAAAAAAACATGAAACACAAATGAAGACAAAACACTGGGTCCGATCCTGATTACCGCAACTGAACTGCAATTCAGTAGCAAGCCATGCAAATGAAAACAAACGAGGAAACAGACCGCATAACTTTAGGTCAGCGGATTATGGTGAACAGTTAATTAATCGCTTGTTGAAAAGTTACTGAGTTCTGCAAGCTCAAAATGTAACATTCTTTTTTCCTCTATTTTCTTTTTCTATTTTTTTTCAGCAGAATACTACCGTCAGATTCCATCTGGCATGAAAACTGTACGGGAGCAGCAGGATGCTCACCTGTCTGGAAATAACGATTATGAGCCATTAGCTGGAAAATTACGTGGAGCTGTCACCAGGGCACCAATATGAAGAAACAACAAGAGCTAAACCGAGGTTTTTTTTCGCACGGTAGGCAAATGTCACCGTGTAGATCAGTCCCGAGTGCCCCCCCCCCCCTGTACTGCTGCATTCGGCCCTGAGATTTATGAATGACAAGGCTAAAGAGTACCTGTCTGATGCATGCATTTGTAGAGCAAAGAAGGCCATGGAGTGCTGGACCCTGGAATAGATTGGTATCTTAACTGGGTGTAAGCACCTTTGGTAGGCAGATCTCTAGTATGCAGGGCTCATGGTTTGGCCTTTAGATCAATGCGTCGGGGTTAGTAGAAAAGAAAGAACCAAGGTGTTTCCTGTGGTAGGGTGATAGGTGGTGATATTGAAATCGTGAGACATATGAAAAAATTAAAAATAAAATACAAAAAAACTTAAAAGCAAAATATCTGTGGCCTGTTATGGTTTAGCAGGGGTGGGGAGAGGTGGGGTTGCCCCCCCTCCCACTCCACTCAAGCTATATGCCTTCATAAGGGTCTTTAATGGCTTTTAAGACGGAGCCAACACCTGCGCTTTTTAAGAAAAGGAAAAGCATGTGTGCAGCTTCCCACTCCTAAACCATACCAGGCCACATGTCTTCGGGAGGGTACATTGGAAAGGTACCTTGCATGGAGGTCAGCAAAGCCTCACCTTGTCCTTGCAAGGCACATTGTCCCCAATGCTGAGGGGGGAAGAACCTCATCCTCACATCCTGTCCCCTCCCAAAAAAGGAATGAGGGAGGCTGCAAGGAAGCGACTCACCCCATGAACTTTGGAAGCTGTGCCCAAAAAATGCAGAGAGACTAGTCACTAGTATTGCCTTTGGCCTCCCTCCAGCTGAACTTTTCCTCCCGACTTACCAGGCCCTGTTACTATTTACTTTGTCTCTGTGTGTGGGTGGCCATCTTGGTAGGGGAACAGCTTTACTTCTTCATGTTGGAGCCTCCAGCAAGGAGAACAGTGAAGCACTACAGTAGTGACATCACAAAATCCCACTCCAAATCTGTTGAGTCTAGCAGTCAAAGGCAGCAGTTCCTGAAAGTGGAACTAAATCCTCTTATGCCGCGTATACACGGCCGTTTTTAATGTAATAAAAAAAAAACGAAGTTTTTCTCGACATGATTTTTCGTGTTTCCTCTCAAGCCTGCCTTGCATACATACGATTATGAAAAAAAACGCTCGAGCAAAGCGCGGTGACGTACAACACGTACAACGGCACTATAAAGGGGAAGTTCTATTCGGATGGCGCCACCCTTTGGGCTGCTTTTGCCGATCCTCGTATTAGTAAAGTTTGGTGAGAGACGATTCACGCTTTTCAGCCTCATGCTCTTCGGTCCGTGACGAACGCTAGTTTTACCAGGAGGAGCGCTCCCGTCTCATACTTGATTCTGAGCAGGCGCATTTTTTCCCCCTTCTAAAAGCATACACACTACCGTTTTTCATGACGTTAAAAAGAACGACGTGAAAAACGACGTGAAAAAATAGAGCAGGTTCTAATTTTTTTTAGGCCATTTTTCACGCCGTTAAAAATGCTCTGGAGCCTACACACGATCGTTTTTAATGACCAATTTAAAAAATGGCATTTTTAACGTCATGAAAAACGGTCATGTGTATGCGGCATTATTCTTTTCAGCTAAGAAGCCTTCCATCTTAGTCTCCATTTGATCTTCAACTGCCATGGTGCTGCACATGTGATCAGTTAGGACTCCAGCCATTTAATGATTTAAAAGTTTGGTTGAACGCACAAACAAATGTGACAGTTAGCATCCCGGCTGTTTTTTTAAACAGTTAAATTGATGGGTTTAGCTCTGCTTTAATTTATTTCACACTGCATAGCGATGAGGTGTCAGAGCTGTAAACTTCAAAAAGAGGATCTTACGGCTGGAGTTTCTTGTTTACACCCCATCACTAGAGTAAAGGGTGGCAAACTGCTGCAGGTGTGAAGTACAAAGGGGCAAGTCAGGCTTGTCCATCACATGCGTGAGCCAATAGCAATGTGTGGGGGCAGTGATTATCTGTCATCTCTGACATTCCCTGGAAACGTTGGAGCTTTGCTTCTCAGAACGGTCCCGAATTTGGCCATGAAAGGAAGGCTTGGGAGGCAGGCGCAGGTATGTGCATCCTGGGATACCTGCCGCAGTTTGTCCCCTTCCACCCCCAAAAGACCAAGTCTCTTTAATGTGGATGTGTCAGCCCTCCACCAATCACCTATTACCAAAATGACAAATTTGGGATAAGCAAAAAATAAATAAAAAATACCCAAAACATAAATCAGTATGAGAATTGTAAAATTAAGAAAACGGAATTCCTTCATATAGCAAGACCATTTTTTATTTATTTTTTGACATTGATCTTCAATGGCTTGAAAGGCTAAAAGGCTATTCTGGTCAAGTGACTCACTCTGCAAACACGATACAGAATGGGTGGGTGTCATCTGTACAGGATATGCCTCTTGTGATGCAATTAAACAATACAAAAGAGATACCTATGATATATTTAGCCTGTATTTTCTTGGCACAGGCGGACTAAAATCAGCAAGATACCAGTTTCAAAAGAGCACCATATGTATATGTTCATAGCGCTGAAATTATTTTGGGAAAATTATAATATGAAATCTGGAGGGCTCTTTGAGTAGTCATGACAGCAGAAGACAAAGATGGCATATTTAAAAAAGTTTAATCACCAACTTTGTCTTACACTTCAATTTAAAAGCTTTGACCTGATTTTGCAAAATATTAGTCTATGATGTGCTTTCATAAACTTCTTCAACCAAGCCATTCATTACAAACATGGTTCGGAGACAGTGTGCAGAGCCAATCTGAGTAGCTCTGTACCATGTAATTGCTGTGGTCACAGTGATCACCAATCACAACTGTAAACAGTGTAAGTGTTTACATTGGAGAGGACCCCCTTCTTACAATGAAGAAACGAGGAACTAATGAATGAATAGATCTTTTATTAGTTATGAATCAGCATATCTTTTGGGATTTTTTTTAACCCTCTGTATATCTCAACCCCTACCTTTCTTTGCAGTTGACCTCCCTTATCCTGCACATCTATACATTAAAGTGGAACAAAAGTGACTATAATTACCTGAATTCGAACAATCTGAAGTCTACAAGAGGTCCCTTATTGAAACCTCCTCTCCAGGTGCTGGTCTTCGGGCATCTTCATTGGCTGATGTGGAATGAGGCAACCCTGCCCATGCACAATAGTCAGTCCTCCTAGTACACAGGGATCGTGCCAATGATGTAAGTTGAGTTGCGCACGAGCAGCTCAGATTTACATGCCACAGAAGACTGCCAGCAGGAAGGTAGGTCTATTTCATCGCAGAAGAGACACTGCATGTCTTCAGTTCCGTCTTAAAGAGGTAGTAAACTCTGTTTTACCACTTATATCTACAGGTAAGCCTATAATAAGACTTACCTGCAGGTACTGTGAATATCTCCTAAACTTGCTAAGGAGATATTCAGAGTGCATGCAGCCGGTGATGTCACCGTCGCATGCACTCTGAAGGTCCGGTATACCGTGCCGTAAACGGCGGCTCTTGCACACATTGGGGAAGTGACGAGATTGCGTCCCTCGACCATTCATGTAGCGTACCCAGAAGAAAGGCCTGGTGAACATGGAAGCCCTCTCAGCGCTGACAGGGTGCCGCTGGAGGGCTTCGTTTTAAGGTAAGTCTCTCATAATGTGCTAACATGCGATGCATGTTAGCACATTATGACATTGCCTTGCAGGGGAATTTTTTTTTCCTTTCCTTTTTCCCTTCAACTGCGGTTTACTACCACTTTAACTCCATCCTTTTACTGCATGTGACCTGTACAATAAAGCCTTCACCTCCTCTTCCCTCTGTGCATGGCCTGTACTACATTTAACCATTTCCCTGCCAGAGCAATTTGTGAATTTTCTTGCACAAAAAAAATTATAATTTCAGCCCTGAAGATTGTATAAACAACCCCCCCCTCCCCCCTCAATCCCCCCAACACTGTATATTTTCTAAAAGCATACATCCTTGAGAATAAAATAGTTAGTTCCAATTTTTTATGTTCCACAATATTAGCACAAAAAGGTATAGGAAACAGAGAATTTCAGTAAAAAATACCCAATTTTTTCGTACAATATAAAAGTTGTGCTGAGTAAACAGATACCAAATATGTCAAACCTTCAAACGGTGTGTGCCTGTGAAAAAGCCCTTCTGGTCATCAGTTTATTCAGGAGCTCTGGTGCTAAAACCCCACGCTGTCAGATCCATATGCTGCACAAACCTGGCAGTAAAAGGGTTAAGGGTAAGATCCTAGACTAATCTAGTGCACCATTACCAAAGCTCTATGTTCCATGTTTTAGCCCTATTAATACCAACATTTTTCAACATTTCCAAACAATTCTGGCAAAAACATTAGATCACCTTGGGATGTCTACTTTCCAAAAAAGAGATAATTTTGGGGTTGCTCCTGCCGTTTTGTCATTTTTGTTTGATAGGTTTTAGGCCTCGTACACACGGCCGGTTTTCTCATCAACAAACGACAAGAAAACTGCTGGGAGAGCTTTCTTGCTGAGAAAACCGGCCGTGTGTACGAGGCTTTCAGGTTTCTCATCAAGAAATCTGCCCAGAATCTTGACGAGAAAAATAGAGAACTTGCTCTCTATTTTCTCGTCGGGATTCTTGTCGGCCTGTTTCCCGACGGGAAACCCTAGCGTGTGTATACCTGTCGCCGTGGAAACCTGCACATGCTCGAAATTACTTTGACGCATGCGCGGTAGCTTCCTAGGCATAGATAGGGTGTATCAAGATGGCGGCAAAGGCATCGAATGTGACGAGCGCATGCTCGTCGTAGTCGACGACGTCACCGCATTCGTGCCATTCAAAAGAACGGTGGTTCTTTTGAAGTGTACGTGTGTACACTCGGCCGGGACAAGATTCTTGCCAAGAATCTCGTCGAGAAAAACGACAGATTTTTTTACGACGAGATTCTCAGTCGTGTGTACAAGGCTTTAGAACAGAGAGTGAGGAAAACAAGTTTCTTTCCAAAATTTTTGTTCTTTTATTCTATATGGTAAAAAAAAAAAAAAAAAAACATATATTGAACCATCAAAAGAAAGCTCTGATATCAAATTAATTTGGGTGTTGCATGATGGAGTAACTTGTCAAACAACAACAGCACCGAAAACGGAAAAATGGCCTGGTAACGAAGTAATATTACAAGCGTAGTATTGAAGTGGTTAAGGAAAAATTACAATCCATTTAAAAAACACCTGATTTAGAATGTTTAGGCCAGTTAAAAAAAAAAAAAAAAATCCTAAAGAACGAAAACAAAAAGGCCTCAGTAAAAACATGGCAAGTCTAATTAATGTTTAAAATTGTTGCCACGTCGTCATAAAACCTCACAAGACAGGAGTATATGACGGTAGGAATATTTTACCACCTAAAGCACTGAGCAGTGATGGCCTCCACAATCTATCGCCAAACACATCAAGCCCTGACGCTTATTAACACCTGTCCAAATGCATGCTACACTTTTCAACACGTTCCTCTGCTCTTACCATCTGTAATTAGTCTACCTGTCAGGGAGACACTAATAATATTGCGATACTGCGTGTTATATTTTTTTTACCGCTGTTTGATGGATTTAATAAGTAGATGACCTTTTTATTTTATTTTCTCCCCGTAGCGGTTTGTACATTCAAACCTAAGTGGCATCTCTTGTTCATAAACAAAGAGGAAAAAAAAATCCCAAAACGCTGAACAAATAAATTTTGATTTAAAAATGGAATGAAAATCCCTTAAAATGGTCAGTGCACCCAAAACTGTAATTTGAGTTTTTTTATTCATCTTTTCATGACCAGAAGTTCATGTTAAAGCGGAGTTCCACCCAAAAATGGAACTTCCGCTTTAGCCGCCTGACATGCCACATTTGACATGTAATTTTTTTTTGGGGGGGGGGGGAGCGGATACCCTCTTTTTAGGGGCATCCAGCTCCCACTTCCTCCCGGGGCTCCGCGGCACTGGAAGGAAGTTCACCTCTCCCCCCTCCCTCCCTGCAATCTTCTGGGACACGTCACAGGTCCAAGAAGATTTCCTGGCCATCCACAGCGCGGCTCGCGCATGCGCAGTGTGCACCTGGCTGTGACGCCACAGCCGGGTGCCCACAGTAAGAATGCCGGCACCATGGAGAGAAGCGAGGCTTCGTTCGCCCGCATCGCCGGACCGTGGGACAGGTAAGTGTCTGATTATTAAAAGTCAGCAGCTACACTTTTTGTAGCCGATGACTTTTCATTTATTTTTTTCGGTAGAATTCCGATTTAACCTAGATATCCAGACAAAATTTGGCAGCATCAGTATGTGCCTGTTCACATGACAAGAACTATTATCAGTTTGTCTATTTAAATAATATTTGCATTAAAAAAAACATTTGGAACACTATTTTAATAAATTTGCTGCTTATGTTTTTTTTTTAATTTAAAGCTGACAAATAGGATAAAAAAAAAATGTATTTAGTATCAATTATTACTATTGAACACATTTGTTTTTATTTGTTGTTGTTTTAACACGCCAATTTTTTTTAATTCACTATATATTGCACTGTCTGTGGCTGCCTGCTACCTATGGGCCTTTCACTCTGCAAGGCACAGTGACATCCAAGTCAGCAGCTTTGTTTTCAAACAGACCCATGATTGGCAGTCATGATGATCACATAACCCGTAACCTACCAACATAGATAAATGCTCTCTTGGTGCAGAGAACTGATCTCAGGAAGGTTAACCTGTTGGGAACTGGTTGAAGTGAAAGTGCACTTATTTTGATGAGCAGCATTTAAAATTATTTCTATAAAAAAAAAAAATAATAATAATAATATGAATATGAATATAAGCCTTTAAAGACCAACTCCAGACTATTTTTGGGATATGGTCCTGCAAATAGTTTAAAAGAAAAAAAAAAATGTCTTCAGCGTCATCTAACCTGGAAGACTGAGGATAATACTGTGAATGCAGGGTGTCATGGGCCTACCCTCTAAGTGGATATCATAACAATGCACTACATTCACAGTGTTCCTGACAGTCCCTCTGCTTTCCTATTAAAAACTGACCACACTAAGCATGAGAGCTTAGTCAGTTCTTTAGCTGCGCTGGGAACTCAGTGTGCTCTCCTCCAATGATCAGACTTGTCCTGACATGCCCCCGCTGCACAGCCATTCACTGGGAAACTCAGTGTGCTTCTCCTCCCCCTAGCTCTTATGCAGCTGAGAACAGAGGGAATGTGATCACTTATAAAAAAGGGAAAAAAGGTATTTATGTTTTGTCTTTCTTTTCTTTTTTAAACTGAATGGGTTGTTTTACAAGGTGATCGTTTACAAATCACTTGAAAATGTATGTATGCTTAAATGTCAAAAAACAATTGTGTGCGTGGATGGGGATGGGAGGGGGTTGTTTGGGTAATTGGCTGGAAATGAGCAGAGCTCGAAGTTGGCCTTTAATACAAGGTACCACCATGGCACTTAAAGCATTCTGGGCTTTATAGTAGAAAAGCCCAGCACTACCACCATACTTGGAAATACAGTGTGTTTAATTAATAAACAACCAGAAAATCTGCATGGTTTAAATGCAGGAGAGAGGGGTGAGGAGGTTACCACTGCTGGCCACCTTCTGAAAAATGTTGCCAGGCTGTCCCTGGCCCTAAACTTTGAGCATCTCTAACCCAGAACAAGCATGCAGCTATTGATATCAGAATTCTTCTAATTACTTGTTCAATATCAGTAAATTAAAGCGGAACTACACAAACCAAAAATGCTATTTAATTTGTTTTTATAATTCAAAGAAAACTCCTCCACCTAACCAGGTCCCAATGCTTTATTTTGCTGAGAAATCATCCTAAAATATACCCCGCCTAGCATTAATGGCCGCGGCCATATTGAGTAAGGGCAGATGATTCATGTAGCATTTACTTTCAGGAATGCATCTGCCTTTATCTCAGGTATGCAGAGAAGGAGGGTGTGCTTAGATCAGAAAACCCCTCCTTCCCTCCTGAAGACTCCTGGGATGTATGACATCATTTGCCTAGGCAACAAACCAGGGACTAAAGTAGAAATGTAAAAAAAAAAAAAAAAGTTCAAAATAAGTAAATATATGCTGCTAGCATTAGTAAATGGAAAGGAACGTGTAAAGATTAAAAATAGTCAATGTTGATTGAGAGAGTGAAGTTCCACTTTAAGGACTGAAGATTTTGGATCCACATAACAGCCTGACAATAAGTATTTTCAATGTTGTTATCTGGTCTCCCCACCCCTTCAGTTCTATTTCAGAACAGTAGCTGTTTTATGAGCCTGAAGAAAGCTGATCATGTGAAGAAAGTTGATTACCTGTGTGTGCTTGAAGTGGCCAATACTGATTTTATAATGATAACTTATGAGATAGAGATATATACAGCTGTGCTCATAAGTTTAACTACCCTGGCAGAATTTATGATTTCTTGGCCATTTTTCAGAGAACACGAATGATAAACTTTTCTTTCACTCATGGTTAGTGTTTGGCTGAAGCCATTTATTAATCAATCAACTGTGTTTACTCTTTTTAGATCAATGAAAACAGAAACTACCCAAATGACCCTGATCAAAAGTTTACATACCCTGGTGATTTTGGCCTGACAACATGCACACAAGTTGACACATAGGGGTTTGAATGGCTATTAAAAGTAACCATCCTCACCTGTGATCTGCTTGCTTGTAATTAGTGTGTGTGTGTGTATAAAAGGTCAATGAGTTTCTGGACTCCGGACAGACCCTTGCATCTTTCATCCAGTGCTGCACTGACGTTTCTGGATTCTGAGTCATGGGGAAAGCAAAAGAATTGTCAAAAGGATCTGTGGGAAAAGGTAGTTGAACTGTATAATACAGGCAAGGGATATAAAAAGATATCCAAAGAATTGAGTGAGAATGCCAATCAGCAGTGTTCAAACTCTAATCAAGAAGTGGAAAATGGGGGGTTATGTTGAAACCAAACCACGGTCAGGTAGACCAACTAGGATTTCAGCCACAACTGCCAGGAAAATTGTTCGGGACGCAAAGAAAAAACCCCACAAATAACTTCAGGTGAAATACAGGACTCTCTGAAAACATGTGGTGTGGCTGTTTCAAGAGCCACAATAAGGAGGCACTTGAAGAAAGATGGGCTGCATGGTCGAGTCGCCAGAAGAAAGCCATTACTATGCAAATGTCACAAAGTATCCCACTTACAATATGTCAAACAGCACAGAGACAAGCCTCAAACCTTCTGGCACAAAGTCATTTGGAGTGATGAGACCAAAATTGAGCTTTTTGGCCACAACCCTAAACGCTTCTTTTGGAGAGGAGTCAACAAGGCCTATGATGAAAGGTACACCATTCCTACTGTGAAACATGGAGGTGGATTGCTGATGTTTTGGGGATGTGTGAGCTACAAAAAGGCACAGAAAATTGGGTCACAATTGATGGCAAGATGAATGCAGTATGTTATCAAAAAATACTGGAGGAACGTTTACATTCATCAGCCAGGAAGTTGCTCATGGGACGTACTTGGACATTCCAACATGACAATGATCCAAAACACAAGGCCAAGTCCACCTGTCATATATAAAGTGAATAAAGTGAAGGTTCTGGAGTGTCCATCTCAGTCTCCTGACCTCCATATCATTAAGCCACTCTGGGGAGATCTCAAACGTGCCGTTCATGTAAGACAGCCCAAGAATTTACAGGAACTGGAGGCTTTTTGCCAAGAGGAACGGGCAGCTTTTCCATCTGAGAAGATAAAGAGCCTCATCCACAAATACCACAAAAGACTTCAAGCTGTCGTTGATGTTTAAAAGGGACAATACACGGTATTAAGAACTGGGATATGTAAACTTTTGATCTGGGTCATTTGGGTAGTTTCTGTTATTATAATTTAAAAAGAGTAAAAACAGTTGATTAATAATAAATGGCTTCAACCAAACACTAACCATGAGTGAAAGAAAAGTTTTTATGTTATCATTCATTGTCTCTGAAAAATGTCCAATAAATCATACATTCTGCTAGGGTATGAAAACTTATGAGCACAACTGTATATGAGCACAACTATATATATATATATATATATATATATATGTAGCGGCCTCACCCCATCTCTTTGGTCTAGGGGTATGTCATACGACAGGGCGAGATACGCTACGGCCCATGTCCTCCCCATAGCTGTGGGTGAGGTGAAGGCCAGCACCAGATATTTCCTCGGGCCTATGTGCTTCTGTAAAGGAGTAAGTCCTGTTGTGCCAACACTTCCCTTTGCTCCCATTAACCAGAGTTCCACACACCGATCACAGTCCAACTCTTGTTTTATTGCATATCTCACAATAAACAGTGCTTCAGTAGCCAACTGGTTGCGACTTGTTAACATTTGGATCAGGGGATGAGCAGGCCGAGGCACTGTCCTAATTCTCAGCTAAACCACTGCGATCTCGCCAGCGGTTACTATAGCCATAGCTTGAAAGGACTTAGAGCTTGAGAGTCTCTACCAGCGACTCAAGAGAACATAGATAGGAGTACCTTCGATGCGTTGCGGCCCCTATCAGGGGAAGATGTCCCTTCAAGGGAGTTACCAGAGGCCCATCCGTCACTGGGTTGATGCTGCTCCAGACTCTCCGAATGGGTAACCTCCCCGGCCTCCTCACCTCAGACATGGGCCCCATCCACTTCAGGGACCCTCAGACTTCTCCACCCTCGCGGGACCCAGTCGAAGTCACTGAGCCCCAGGCCTCCTGGTTTAGTACCTCACCCCAGGCTGAAGGTGCCTGGGATGGACTCCAACTCCATTCCGGTCAGGCCTAGGGCACCTGAGCCGGAATCCGGAACCGCCCGCACCCAGGCCTAAGGTGCCTGGGCGCGTGATGATCAACCTCCAGAAGAGCAAGACCCCGTGACCAGGGCGTCTCCCCCTTTTATATCCTCCCATCTACACCACGGCAGGTTCCCCGCCCTTGCCGTACCGTCTCTGAGAAGGGACAAAAAGGGACAGCACTATGGCAGTGAATCTACCTTGAGCCTGCGGGCACTCACCACCCACTGGCCAAGGAGATTATTACACCGCCCAATCCTCTACGAATACAAATAGTCATTACTCCATACCTACACACCTGAACTTCCACCCAGGTGTACCCCACCTAAATTTAAAGACCCCGCTACACACATATATATATATACATATATATATATATATACACACACACACACACACACACACACACACGCATACATACACATATATATATGTATATACACACACACATTATTTATATATATATATATATATATATATATATATATGTAGTGCTACCCCCAGTTAAGAGAGCCGCTGGATTTTTGTTTTGGGCCCTGTGTACAGCACCGCCAACCCCCGGCAATCTTACTCGACTTACACTCTGGCACAGTTAGTCTAGGAATTATACTTGTACCACAATCAAACAGTATTGCAAGGGTAGCCTCTTTGCAATAAGACAACACACTGATGCGAGAGATCAAGTATAACGGTTTTACTTTAGTTTTTTTAAAGCATAGGCAGAACATAACACATACAATTTGCTTACAGAGCCCTGCAGCAATAGGTATAGCACGCAATAATGGCGCAGCGCGGTAACCCACCACGCGCAGCTATTATTGTATACGTGCCCTGTGGCGCACTAAAACAATCGTCTATCTCCCCTCCCTGGTCAGGCCTGACACAGAATAAATCTCAGTCTTTTCATTAAGGATTTCTTCGCATGCAAACTTTCGGTGGTGCACTTGATGTAACAGTATTTTTGTAATCCATAAAGTAGGCAGTCACAAGGAACACTATACTGGAGACCCTTTTAAGTTTGTCCCGCTACTGGTCTCCAGTGGAACAACAAAACAAACGATCGGTGGGCCAAGGCAGTCTATAGGCCTAAACACGGTACAGTCTATTGGATTGAGCAAGTGCTCGCTCACCACTCAGGACGCGATCCCAGTCCGGGACTTCCACCAGCTGTGTCTCCGCACACAGCGTCTGTCACAATCGGGTCCCCGAACTAACTGATGTCCTCATTTGACAAGTCAGATACCACTCAGGCTCCCCAGCGGGTGGAAGGCTCTTCGGAAGTTGCACAAGGCCCCAGGCTTCAGGCCTTGCACTGCAGCAGATCCGCACAGGAAGACTGTTGCTTGCAGCGCGGTGTCCAAAAGAGGCCGAGCTCCGCCTCGCCTCCTTCTTAAATAGCCCCTCCTATGAGTCTCTGCGGTGGCCAATTGCACTCTGGGTGCCGAACGGGGTTCTGGGTAACGTAGTCCCGGGGCCCTAAAGGAGACCTGGCTACATATATATATATATATACACACACACAAACACGCACACATATATATACACACGCACACACACATATATATATGTATACACATACATATATATGCATATATACACACACACACACACACACATATATATGTGTAGCGAAGGTCTAAATTTAGGGGGATACACCTGGGTGGTAGTATGACCCAGGTGTGTGTAAATCCTAGAGGATTTGGACCACTTTCAGTCGTGGAGGACTTTGGTGGTGTACTATTCTCCTTGGCCTGGGGTGGCGGTGTTCCCACAGGTCGAGGTAGAGTCACTGCCGCAGTGCTGTCCTTTTTGTCCTGTTCCGGCGGTGCTACAGCGGGGGCTGAGAACCTGCTGTGACGTCACGGGAGGAGATAAAGGGGAGAGACGCCCTCGCCACGAGGTCTTCTACATCCGGCGCCCAGGCACCTTAGGCCTGGGTGCGGTCGGTTCGGAGTTCCAGCCCAGGCGCCCATGGCCTGGCTGGAGCAGTGTTGGCGTCCATCTCAGGCACCTTAAGCCTGGGGTGAGGTACTACACCGGAGGCCTGGGGCCCAGTAACTTCGACTGGGCTCCGCAAGGGTGGATGAGTCCGAGGGACCCTGAGGTGGATGGGGCCCATGTCTGAGGTGAGGAGGCCGGAGAGGTTACCCGTCTGAAGAGTCCGGAGCAGCATCAACCTGGTGACGGAGGGGCCTCTGGTAACTCCCTTGGGAGGGACACCTTCCCCCTGACAGGGGCCGCAACGCAGCGAAGGTACTCCATTCATGTTCTTCCGAGTCGCTGGTAGAGACTCATAAGCTCAAGTTTCTCTTTCTAGCCAATGGCTATAGCAACCGCTGGTGAAACCACAGTGGTTTAGTTTATCATTAGGACAGTGCCTCGACCTGCTCACCCCACCGTATTGAACTGTTTATGGATCTCAACTAATTGGCAAGCAAAGAACTGTTTATTGTGTGTGTTACAATAAAAGAAGTGTTGGATCCTTATCGGTGTGTGGAACTCTGGTTGATGGGAGTGAAGGGGAGTGTCAGCACAGCAGGACTTGGTTGTAAATAGAAACACACAGGCCCGAGAAGAATACTTGGTACTGGCCTTCACCTCACCTGCTGCAATGGGGAGGACATGGGCCGTAGCGCATCTCACCCTCACGTACAACATACCCCTAGACATAGAAAAGGGGGTGAGGCCGCTACACGTGGGGGCTCGTGAGTCCGGGATGATGTGTGTTTTGACCATGGAGCTGAGAACGGCTGTGTTTGAACTTTGCTGCCCGCAGGAGTTCCGAGTGGGTCGGCCATGTGATCGGCCAGAGTGCATCCCTGCTTAAAGTCGTACCATGACCCTAAGACGGGAAAGGCCCATGCAGAAGAGCGAGAAGAGGAAGAAGTCCAGCCGTGTGAAGTACTACATGTGGGGGCTTTTACTGCACTGCGCCATGAGGCACCCCATGACTGCGCAGTTCGTGGGCGGAGACTGGAGGAAGCCCGCGAAAGACTGCAGGTTGTGGGAGGAGTCTGGCCATGTGAGGAGATACACGTGGAGACTTCGGCGCGTGGTCAGTGCGTGATGGAGCAGCAGATAGTCGGGATGGCCTCAAGCTCCCCGTGGATTCCGGTTCCCTAACCCACGAAGATGACTGCTTTTGCTGCTCCCCTTACAGACACGGGGATAAGACTTAGACCCAGAGGGCAGTTGGCTCTGTACACTTGCAGAGACACGGAGGCCCTCAGCGTGATCTGTCCCGGGTGCTCGGGACTGGTGGTCAACCTGAAGCCATTCGGGCGTTGCGAGGCATGCAAGCAGTTCGAGGTGGAGACATCCACAGTAAGGCCTCGGGCCCTTCGCCTCAACTGCCTCACAGGTACCGTTACTCCGGAAGGGGAGATCCAGGCCTTTGCGAAGGTCCCCGTACGCACTGACCAGGGCGATGTGACTGCCCAACCAGAGACTGAGAAAGAAAAATCAGAGGATGCTGCTTCGGTCACCACAGATTCCATGCTCCCACCTCCGAAGAGGAAAGTCGGCCTGGTACAGGCATCCTGTGGTCGTGGTCGAGCTTCACCCCGTCGCTTGCCGGGCCGGGATGGATCCGGTTGGAAGAGTCCTGGACATCACAGTTCTACGAAAGGTCAAGGTGAGCCAGGGGCTGGGACTGTGGGGGTGGTTGGAGGTGTCGGGGGTCCACAGCCGGTGGAGCCCTCTAGGGAGGGTAGTTCCACGTCTACTAGGGACTACCTCCCCACAGAGATGTATGACACCTCCGACCTAGAATCGCTGTTGGACTGTGGAGAGGATGGTGAAATAGATGAACTTTTTCACCGCAAGGGCTGGGACAAAATGCCATTGCCTGTGTTACGTACACCACGGGATTCGCCCATGTGCACGGGAGACAGCACGCCCCGGGCGGAAGTCCCGGAGCTCACAAGAAAGCCTAATCCTTCGCCTGTCGTTCCAACACCTGCAGCATCATCCGTTCCGGTGGCAGGGACACAGCGCGCATCACTACGGGCACCAAGATTCAAACCGACGGAGGTAGTGAAAGTACCTCGGCATCCAGAGGCCTTTGTTCCGCCAGGAGAAGGTGAGCGGGCCACGATGCCTCCTTTGGCCCGACTGCAGCGGCTCTTCTGCCAGAGGGTCGCTCGTGAGTACGGATGGGAATATCCTTACTTGCCTCGGGACTTACTTTTTAAGGTTGAAGTCCTGAGACAGAGATGGTACGATGAGTTTGTTTGGGAGAAGCTTAAAGTGCCGCATGCCCGTCAGTACTTGTCCTGTTCACCATCAGTGTCCAAACAATTCAGAGACTGTAGAGCAGAATGGATGTGGGGCCGCCATATCCACGCAGACAAGGTGCTTATCTGCCGGAAGGATGGAGAGGACATTGATTATTCAGTGGAAGTTTTTGATAAGCACCTGAAGCCCCTCTTTTTGCCGCACCCGAAATTCTATTTGTGAGAGAAAAAAAAAAACTCTCCTGTATGTTCTTCTGCTGCTGAACTTTCTGGAAGTGTTTTACCAGAATATCAGAACTGGGCCCTAGTTTTTTATTTGGGTTTTTCTACTCTTTGGAGGAATGAGAGCTGTTTTGTTTTGTTCTCTCTTTCCTTATACATCAGAGACACAGACTTTGGGGTAGAATCAGAGTAGGGACGCAGGAAGAGGGAAGGTTGCCTGGAGGATTTCACCAAGTGTCATTACCGCGGCACTGTCACCAGGTGGCAGTGTTGCGCAACGGCTGTTTGTTTGTTTTTTCATTTGCATCACCCTACTTATTGGAGCGAGTGGGTCCCTCGGCTGATGGACCCATTCATTCCAAATTTAAACAAATGTGTCAGGATATTGTGTTTTTGTTTCCCTTCTGCAGGAGATTCATCCGTCAAGACTGCTGAGTGGGGGGTGGTTCTTAGACAGTAATGGGAGGGATTGTATATGTGTACATGTCCAGATGGTTTTATTGAAAAGTTTTATTGTTTCATGTTCCCTTTCCCTTGAGCAGGTCTTGGCACAAATAGGATCCAAATTTTGAGGGATAGCCTCTGGGGTCAGGCTTATGTTACCACTTTTTGGAAGACATGGGTCTGCACCAGACGCTGGGGACCAGCGTCAAATCACTAGGGGGAGAGTGTAGCGGGGTCTAAATTTAGGGGGATACACCTGGGTGGTAGTATGACCCAGGTGTGTGTAAATCCTAGAGGATTTGGACCACTTTCAGTCGTGGAGGACTTTGGTGGTGTACTATTCTCCTTGGCCTGGGGTGGCGGTGTTCCCACAGGTCGAGGTAGAGTCACTGCCGCAGTGCTGTCCTTTTTGTCCCGTTCCAGCGGTGGTACAGCGGGGGCAGAGAACCTGCTGTGACGTCACGGGAGGAGATAAAAGGGGAGAGACGCCCTCTCTACGAGGTCTTCTACATCCGGCGCCCAGGCACCTTAGGCCTGGGTGCGGTCGGTTCGGAGTTCCAGCCCAGGCGCCCATGACCTGGTTGGAGCAGTGTTGGCGTCCATCTCAGGCACCTTAAGCCTGGGGTGAGGTACTACACCGGAGGCCTAGGGCCCAGTAACTTCGACTGGGCTCCGCAAGGGTGGATGAGTCCGAGGGACCCTGAGGTAGATGGGGCCCATGTCTGAGGTGAGGAGGCCGGAGAGGTTACCCGTCTGAAGAGTCCAGGGCAGCATCAACCCGGTGACGGACGGGCCTCTGGTAACTTCCTTGGAGGGACATCTTCCCCCTGACAGGGGCCGCAACGCAGCGAAGGTTCTCCATTCATGTTCTTCCGAGTCGCTGGTAGAGACTCATAAGCTCAAGTTTCTCTTTCTAGCCAATGGCTATAGCAACCGCTGGTGAAACCACAGTGGTTTAGTTCAGGGCTTGACAAATTTGCTTGGAATCTAGGAGCCAGCTTAAAAAGTTAGGAGCCAGGAACGCGCCCTGTCCCGCCGAGCTTGCGCGCAGAAGTGAACGCATACGTGAGTAGCGCCCGCATATGAAAGCGGTGTTCAAACCACACGTGAGGTATCGCCGCGATCGGTAGAGCGAGAGCAATAATTCTAGCCCTAGACCTCCTCTGTAACTCAAAACATGCAACCTGTAGAATTTTTTAAATGTCGCCTATGGAGATTTTAAAAGTTAGTCGCCATTCCACGAGCGGACGCAATTTTGAAGCGTGACATGTTGGGTATCAATTTACTCAGCGTAACATTATCTTTCACAATATAAAAAAAAATTGGGCTAACTTTACTGTTGTCTTATTTTTTTTATTAAAAAAAAAAGTGTATTTTTTCCCAAAAAAGTGCGTTTGTAAGACCGCTGCGCAAATACGGTGTGACAGAAAGTATTGCAACGACCGCCATTTTATTCTCTAGGGTGTTAGAATAAAAAATATATATAATGTTTGGGGGTTCTAATTAGAGGGAAAACAGACGGGGAAACTCCATTAGCATTGCTGGTTGTCATACCAACTGCCACCACAAGATGGCGCTAGTTCACAGGAGGAAGCATAGGCCTGCAGAAGGCCGCAAAGCCGCGGCCTCATTTACCGGCCGGCACGGCCCGACGCGATCCCGCGGCGTGGAGGGGGGGGGGCACGGAGAGACAGGATACCCCAGCTGTGCTGCCCCAGGCGCCAGGTCGCTAATTCTAGTCGCAATGGCGACCTGACGCCCGGGGTTTGTCGAGCCCTGGTTTAGTTTATCATTAGGACAGTGCCTCGACCTGCTCACCCCACCGTATTGAACTGTTTATGGATCTCAACTAATTGGCAAGCAGCAAAGAACTGTTTATTGTGTGTGTTACAATAAAATAAGTGTTGGATCCTTATCGGTGTGTGGAACTCTGGTTGATGGGAGTGAAGGGGAGTGTCAGCACAGCAGGACTTGGCTGTGAACAGAAACACACAGGCCCGAGAAGAATACTTGGTACTGGCCTTCACCTCACCTGCTGCAATAGGGAGGACATGGGCCGTAGCGCATCTCACCCTCACGTACAACATACCCCTAGACATAGAGAAGGGGGTGAGGCCGCTACATATGTATGTAGCGGGGTATTCCCCTTTAAGACAGAGAGACAAGAAGTTCCAGGTGAGAGGTGAGTCGGGAGGAAGTAAAGAGACATTACTGGAAGTGAAAGCAGAGGAGAGAGAGAGACTACATCTCCCAGTACATCTTGCAGCACCCAGGGTACATTGCTCCGGAACAGAGACTGCTGGGGCAGACTTTATAAAGGGGAGGTGGAGTTTGTTCGGTCTCTTTGGACACCCCCTCTCCTAGCAAGAGGATCTCTGTGCTGAACTGCTGTGTGCACAAGGCCTGAAGCCTGGGCCTTGTGCTCCTTTCCAAAGAGCCCCTCTGCCAGCCTAGCAGAACCTTAGAGACATCTTCTCATGCTTGCTGCAGTACACCAGAAGGATTGAAGACTTGGATGTCGGTGGATTCCTGTTCCTAGACGAATCGATGGAGGAAACGGACTTGGACTTGTCCGGGTGGTGAGAGCGGTTTAAAGACAGATACTTTATCTTTACTATTCGTTGGGATTACAAAGTTGTTCTTCAAGTGCACCACCGAAAGATTGCTAGCGAATATTGTTTCACTGAACTTCCATTTAGATCAGTCAGGCCTGACTGCATAGGTAGACATTGCTGGGTGTTAGTCTACCCATGAGGGGAAGTAGCTGTAAAAGGGCAGCGCTAGAGTTGCATAGCAATACTTAATTATTCTGATTACTCTGTTTATCTTTATTACTGTTTATTGCAGGGATCTGCAACTTGTTATACTGTTTATTACTTTCCCATTAGCCTCAGTAAAATATCTGGGTCAAGTACATGGGTGTCAGTTTCACTTACTTTAATAGAAGTTTTAAAGTATATCACTCTGTGTGTTTGCCATAGGACTGCGTCACCTAGAGTTGCGGTCACGCGGTCCTATCTCCCCTTACTAGCTGTGCCAGTAGGGGGTTGAGCATATTGCCGGGGGTTGGCGGAGCTGTCTTCAGGGCCCAACTAAAGCTGCGGCCTTCTTAGTTGGAGGTATCGCTACACGTGGGGGCTCGTCCGGGATCCTGATACAGCAGGTGAACGCCAGAAGTGCCGGCATGGACCCCATCAAAGTAGTCCAATGGTGCGAAGCAGAAGGGACACGCTCAGAAGCGAGCGTGGCCATTGAACTTCCAGGGAGTGACTGGAGAGAGAAACAAATTAAAGAGGTGGTACAAATATTGTCCCCAGATAGAAAGGCTTACGTGGTCGCAATGAGACCAGACTCAAGGACCAACTGCACCTATGCACTGATAGAGTGGGGACAGGATGTCCCTGAAAACTTCCACGGTGCCAGTATAAAATTGTCCGAAAAGACTGAGTTCCACCTGACACATCCCAGTCAGAAGCAGTTAGAACCCTTGGACAACATAGCAGGGGGTGCTGTTAAATCGCAGGCAGAGCAACAGCTGATTGATCTGAAACGACAGTACCGTGACATACAAGAGAGGTTTCAGGAGACTTCCAGTATGATAGCTGAACGCATTAAGGAGTTACGTGTCGCTCCTGAGGATCAGAAAGATGGTCAGATAAAGCCCAAACCTGGGAAGGTACCGAAGAAACGAGCTCAGGGTCGCCTGCAGGAAGTAACCATCCGGAAGGATTTCTGCATTGATGGCCAGATAGGAGAAAGAGGGCAGAAGGACAAACTGTCCTACACCAACCTCCTACACCAAATAGAGTTGGGGTTACAGAAAGGATATCAGGAATCTGAAATTAGAGAGGCTGTAATCCATGCCATCAGCCCAGGTTCAAGTGTCAGGGGCATGTTAGAGAGGAAGGGTGGATTGACCCTGAACCAGCTAAAGAGGATACTGAAAAGCTACTATGAGGAGGAAGATGCTGCTGAGTTATTTCATCAACTGATAAATATGACCCAGGAGAGTGGAGAGACTCCTCAGAACTTCCTATTCCGGGCCATTGAGCTCAAGGACCGCCTGTTGTCCACATCCAAGGAAGAAGGAAATGGGGAGCATTTTGGAGTCGAGCTAGTCCAAAAGAAATTCCGGAGATCTGTGACTACGGGATTGAGGAGTGACTACATCAAGCTACAGCTGAAGCAGCATTTGGAAGATCCCTGAACTCCGGATGAGGTCCTCATTGAGAAAATGAATGAAGCAGATAAGATGGAGATTGAGAAGGACCAAAAACAGAGGAAACTTCAATCTCCTAGCACCACAAGTGCCAAAGTACAACAGATAGATGTCCCTTCAGACACTCGGGAGCTTAGTGTACTGGCAGCAAGCACTGAACAGGGATCATGGTCTTCACCTATTCACCACTTCCCCACAAGTCAGACAGATCTGGAGGAGCTGTTCCAGACCCAGAAAGAAATACTAGAGATGATGACGATGTTGATGACTCGTCTGGTGAAACCCCAGACAGAAGAGGTCTCACCACTCATGGCACCAAAGACCCCTACCACTAACCGCTCTATGAAACCAATACAGAGAGCCTGCTTCAAATGTGGAGGAAAAGGACATCTCAGGTGAGTATGCCCAAGCCTGGTAGTTGAGGAAAAGTCCAAACAGCTGGCGGGAAACTTCAGCGGGCCCCGGTGAAGGAGCCGACCGGGTGCCCATCATTTTCAGTGAGTTCCAAACTGAATGAGAAGCTAAGGAAGAGAAAAGACAAAACTCCTCAGAGGAACTATAGTATCCCTCAGCAGGGGTACACCCCAAAGAGAGAGGGCCAGACCCCTCAGAAGAGGCACAGCATTCCCCAAAGGGAATGCACACCTAAGAAAAACTATAATATCCCTCAGCGGGTCTGTACGCCCATTAAAAGGAGGGAAATCGATGCATACCAGGCCCAAGAAAGACTAAAGTCAAAAGGGAGATGGACGAGAGAGAGTCCGAAGGGAAAGGACCAGAAGAAGGCGACTCCTGCAAGGCCATATCCGGAGAAGCTGGTAGGCCCATCTCCTGTAGTGCCCATTCAAGTGGAGGGAGTCTACACCAGAGCCATCTTGGATACTGGGGCACAAGTGACCCTACTATACCGGGATTTCTACGATAAGCACTTGAGTCATCTGCCCATCCAGAACATAGAGGAGCTGGAAATATGGGGAATTGGGACCCAGAGCTTCCCCTATGATGGCTATCTGCCCATCCGGATGACCTTTGACCCATCTGTGGCTGGGAAGGCCGAAGTGTTTGACACCCAGTTGTGTGCCCTCGGCCGCCAGGAGCCAACAAGAGCTCCCTTATAATAGGGACGAACACGGACCTGGTCCGAAGACTCCTGACCCCTTTAGTAGAAGTAAAGGGGCAAGCAGCCACCAAGATCCATCCCATGCTGAGGACGGCTTACCAAAGGCTGGTCCTAGAGCAGAAGACCCCGGTGGAGGGGATAGGGAAGGTGTGGAGACTTGGAAGAGGAGGGGTAGTGTTGCAGCCTGGCGAAGTAACCTGTCTCAGAGCCACTGTGAAGCTTACTTGGGAGCAGCCTGGACCCTTTGTCGTGCTGGAGTCCGACCCAAAAGGAGAGTCCTCAGGTCTGGAAGTGATACCAGAAGTGATTCCGCTGAAGGTTCTGAAGAAGGCCCATTGTAGAGTTCCAGTGAGTGTTAGAAACACTACCAGAGGTCACATGGAAATCCCTGCCAGAATGCTGCTGGGCCAGGTGAGCCCTGCTGCCCCGGTTACCCTGTCAGAAGTAAAGGGGACGGGTAAAAGAGGAGATCTTTGGGAGAAGCTGTCCATGGAGAACTTGAATCTATCCAGGGTTTGGAAAGAGAGAGCCAAGGCCCAGTTGACTAGATGGGAGAAGATATTCTCCAGAGATGAGTTCGATGTGGGGTGTGCAAGGAGTGCCACCCATCGGATCCGCCTCCAGGAAGACAAGCCCTTCTGAGAGAGAGTCAGGCGGGTCCCCCTAGCAGATCTGGAGGATCTAAGGGAACAACTTGCAGAACTCAAGAGGACTGGTGTGATACGGGAGTCCAGGAGCCCCTATGCCTCTCCCATAGTGGTGGTCAGAAAGAAGAATGGGTCATTGAGGCTCTGTATAGACTACAGGACTCTCAACAGGAAAACCATCCCCGACCAATACGCCACTCCGAGGATAGAGGATGCCCTACAGAGCTTGTCTGGAGCCAAATGGTTCAGCGTTATGGACCTCAAGAGTGGGTACTATCAGATCCCTATGCATCCAGAAGACAAGGAGAAGACAGCTTTCATAACCCCAGTGGGGTTCTTTGAATTCAATCGGATGCCCCAAGGTCAGTCTGGAGCCCCAGCTACTTTCCAACGTCTCATGGAGAAGACTGTAGGAGACATGAACCTTATTGAAGTCCTTGTATACCTGGACGATGTCATTGTCTTTGGGAGAACCTTGGAAGAACACGAAGAGAGGCTGGAAAGAGTGTTGAGAAGACTAAGTGAGGAAGGACTCAAGCTTTCGCCTGAGAAGTGTCAGTTCTACCAGTCTTCTGTGAACTATCTGGGGCACATAGTGTCTGAAGAGGGGGTGGCCACAGACCCTGAGAAATTGGGGGCAGTTACCTCCTGGCCACGACCCACCACAGTAACAGAACTCAGATCCTTCTTGGGGTTCTGCTCCTATTACAGGAGGTTTGTGGAAGGATTCGCCCGAATTGCTAGACCATTGAATGAACTACTCAAGACCGAGGGGGAAGAGGACGACTCAGGGCCCAGGAAGCCGGGAGAGTCAGTCAGAGATCAGTGGAACCAGAAGTGTGAAGAGGCCTTCCAGGCATTAAAGGAGAGCCTAACCACTGCCCCGGTCTTGGCCTACGCAGACCCAACCAAACCCTATGAACTGCACGTGGATGCTAGTCATGACGGTCTGGGAGGAGTACTTTACCAAGAACACGAAGGGCAACTGCGGCCTGTTGCCTACGTGAGTAGGAGCCTGAACCCCTCTGAGAAGAACTACCCCACTCACAAGCTGGAGTTCCTGGCCCTCAAGTGGGCGGTAGTAGACAAGCTCAAAGACTACCTGTATGGAGCGGAGTTCACTGTGAAGACCGACAACAACCCCCTTACCTACCTGTTCACCACGGCCAAGCTGGACGCCACTGGACACAGGTGGCTGGCCGCACTGTCTGGATTCAACTTCAGCCTTAAGTATAGACCAGGAGTGGGGAATCGAGACGCAGACGCTCTGTCCAGGAGATCTCATTCCCCCACCATTGAAATAGAAGATTGGGCCCAAGTGGCACCGGACGGGGTGCGGGCCCTTTGTCAAGGAGCTGAATTCCAAGCCCGAGGAGGCTCCAGAGCAGAGGAAATAGGAGTTACTACGGTGGGAGTCCCCAAACACTACTGTGGAGTAGCTCAATTGGAAGAGGACAACCTACCAAGACTGTCCAAGAAGGAATTGAGGTGTGACCAATTGGAAGACCCCATGGGGAGATTGGTCCTGGAGGCCTTGGAGAATCAGGATCCAAACAGACTCATGCGTCAACCTTCAAAAGAAGCTCGCCTGCTGAGGAAGGAGTGGGATAGGTTGCAGTTACATCAGGGAGTGGTCTACCGAAGGGGCCCCTCTGATGACTCAGAAGATAAGTGGCAGCTATTCCTCCCAGAGAAACATCGGGAGACTGTTCTGATTGCCCTGCATGACAATCATGGCCACCTAGGGGCTGAAAGGACCTTTCAACTTGTCAGAAGTCGGTTCTATTGGCCCTGCATGAGGGCAGAGGTAGAAGAGTACTGCCACTCATGTGCCCGATGCATCCAGAGGAAGACTTTGCCCCATCAAGCTGCCCCAATGGGCCATCTACAAAGTCAAGGCCCAATGGATCTGGTATGCATTGATTTTCTCTGCCTCGAACCCGACCTGAGTGGAATAGGAAATGTTCTGGTGATAACCGACCATTTCACCCGGTATGCCCAGGCTTTCCCGACCAAAGACCAGAAGGCCTCCACCGTAGCCAAGGTACTTATGGAGAAGTACTTTGTCCATTATGGGCTGCCACAGCGACTCCATTCAGATCAAGGGAGGGACTTCGAGAGTAAACTGATCCAGAAGCTCCTGGATGCTTTGGGAATCAAGAAGACTCGAACTACACCTTACCATCCACAGGGAGATGCTCAGCCGGAAAGGTTCAACCGAACCTTGCTCAACATGTTGGGGACTCTGGAAAGTGAGAAAAAGCAACATTGGAGCAAACACATAGCAGCCACAGTACATGCTTACAACTGCACCATCAGTGATGCTACAGGCTACTCCCCATATCGACTCATGTTTGGGAGAGAGGCAAGACTACCTGTGGACCTGGCCTTTGGCACCTCTCTGGACCATTCCTCAGTCACATCCCACAAAGAGTACGTGGACAGGCTCAGACAAAGCCTGAAAGTAGCTTATGAGCAAGCTCAAGCAGCTTCCGACCAAAGGGGGGCTAGAAATAAGAGAAACTTCGACTTGAAGGTCCGGGTGCAAGACCTACAGCCTGGGGATCGAGTGCTGTTACGCAACCTGGGGATCCCTGGGAAGCACAAACTTGCAGACAGATGGAGATCTGAACCTTATGTCATCTGTAGGAAGTTGCCGGGCCTACCTGTCTATAAGTTGAAACCAGAAGGAAAGGTATGCCCACTGAAGACGTGGCATCGGAATCACCTGCTCCCACTTGCGGAGGCAGTTAGAATACCTCCTGCGGGAGACTCCCCTGAACCGGCCTCTATCCTGGATACTCCTAGGCCGAACACTCGGTCGCAGACCTCCCGAGCTGAAGAGGGAGAGGCCTCTCAACTTAGTGAAAATGAAGAAGGAGAACTTGATTGGCTGTGGCCTTCCCCAACTCCAGAAACTTCTAATATTGATCTTCCAGCCACTGAAGACACTCAAGATGGAACACTGAACCCAGAAGCCACAGAGTTCATCCCTTCTAGTCCTTCAGCAGAATACTGGGAAGATGCCCAGGATGGTTGTTCAGAGGAAGAGGAGCCTGAGGCGCCAGAGCCAGAAATCCCAAGAGAGCAAAGGGCTCGAAGAGTCATCCGGCCTTCTAAGAAGCTGACCTACCCACAAATGGGGAACAGTTCGGAAGACTCTGTAGTTACTGCTAGAAGGAATGCTGAGAATCCGGATCCTTCCACTGTTCATTTAGTGGAGGGCAACCCCAGCTCACTCTCTGGCACAGTTAGACAGGTCGCCCCCACTGAAGCGACCTGTAGACAGGACAGCTCCCCATCCTATGATGATTGGTGGGAGGCTCCTCTGTCAATCCTATGCAACCGCATTGAATCTAAAATGTTTTGTAGATCTAAAAATGTCTTTGGGGACCAAAGATTCAAAGTGGGGGGAGTGTGTAGCGGGGTATTCCCCTTTAAGACAGAGAGACAAGAAGTTCCAGGTGAGAGGTGAGTCAGGAGGAAGTAAAGAGACATTACTGGAAGTGAAAGCAGAGGAGAGAGAGAGAGACTACATCTCCCAGTACATCTTGCAGCACCCAGGGTACATTGCTCCGGAACAGAGACTGCTGGGGCAGACTTTATAAAGGGGAGGTGGAGTTTGTTTGGTCTCTTTGGACACCCCCTCTCCTAGCAAGAGGATCTCTGTGCTGAACTGCTGTGTGCACAAGGCCTGAAGCCTGGGCCTTGTGCTCCTTTCCAAAGAGCCCCTCTGCCAGCCTAGCAGAACCTTAGAGACATCTTCTCATGCTTGCTGCAGTACACCAGAAGGATTGAAGACTTGAATGTCGGTGGATTCCTGTTCCTAGACGAATCGATGGAGGAAACGGACTTGGACTTGTCCGGGTGGTGAGAGCTGTTTAAAGACAGATACTTTTATCTTTACTATTCGTTGGGATTACAAAGTTGTTCTTCAAGTGCACCACCGAAAGATTGCTAGCGAATATTGTTTCACTGAACTTCCATTTAGATCAGTCAGGCCTGACTGCATAGGTAGACATTGCTGGGTGTTAGTCTACCCATGAGGGGAAGTAGCTGTAAAAGGGCAGCGCTAGAGTTGCATAGCAATACTTAATTATTCTGATTACTCTGTTTATCTTTATTACTGTTTATTGCAGGGATCTGCAACTTGTTATACTGTTGTTTATTACTTTCCCATTAGCCTCAGTAAAATATCTGGGTCAAGTACATGGGTGTCAGTTCCACTTACTTTAATAGAAGTTTTAAAGTATATCACTCTGTGTGTTTGCCATAGGACTGCGTCACCTAGAGTTGCGGTCACGCGGTCCTATCTCCCCTTACTAGCTGTGCCAGTAGGGGGTTGAGCATATTGCTGGGGGTTGGCGGAGCTGTCTTCAGGGCCCAACTAAAGCTGCGGCCTTCTTAGTTGGAGGTATCGCTACATGTATATATACACACACACACACACACACATATATATGTATATATATATATACACACACACATACGCACAAAGAATATAACATTTATATTTATCTATATGAGTTTTTTTTTCTGATCCTTTTCCCACTTAACAGTACTGTTGGTATCCATGGACCTCACAATCAATTAGGTTTCAAATCTTCACAGGCAAATTTAAATGTGTTTCATAGGGCAGTAGATTGTTATTTTAGACACTGATAAATTAGACTCTGCGGCCATTTCTAGCTACTCCCCTAAAACTATTAATTTCTTCATTGTTTTCTTCCTGGGTTACAATAAAAATTGGTCCCTTTTTCCCATGTGTGGTACTAAAAAAAGACATACAAAAGCAAGTAGCCCGAACAGTTCTTCACATGCCTCCATGCTCAGCCTATTAGGAAGCTAGTTGTTTTTTTGATTTACAAGCTAATACATTTTTGATGACTGGTAACTCCTATAAAATTGCTTGGGTGCTGTCTACATTGATTAATAATTCCAGAGCATCAGGGCTGTCAAGAATTCGCACATCAGAGTAAATTACTGCCAGGAGTATATTAGCTCTTCCATAAAATGAGGCATAAAAAAGGGTGACTTGGTAATTTTATCTTGCTTCCTTTTACTTTTTTATTTATATTTGGAACCATCAAATACAATTGTGTCTTTGCAGCACAAAACTGTAAATGCGCACAACAGTAGGAGGTTAAAGAATATAACCAGAAGTCTGGCAATTGGAGCAAAATCTAGCAACCCTAACACTTCATATTCCTGATACATGCTTGCTGTACCATGTACTTGTATGAGAAAGTTTCTCTTTGTATTGCTTCCTTTATGTGAAATCCCTGGTGTTCCTGCTCGTCCCCTTGATTTTCTAATAAAGACTGACCACACTAAGCAGGGGAGCACATCGTGGTCAGCTCTCTAGCTGGGCTGGGAACTCAGCCTGCTCTCCTCCAATGATCAGACTTGTCCGGACACCCACCTGCAGAGCCATTCATTGGCAAGCTCAGTGTGCCGTTGCTTCTCCTCCCTGCTGCTGTTATGCAGCTGAGAACAGAGAAAATGTGATCATTTATAAAAAAGTGTATTTATAATGTTTTTTACATCGATACAAAAATGTTTTGCATTTCATTTCTATTTTAAACTGAATGGGTTGTTTTACAAGGTGATCGTTTACAATCACTTTAAGCAAAACAGTGTTTTGTCCATTTAGTAGGGCAAAGTAAAAGGTTTGCTGCATGGTTTGTTGTCCCCTCAGCTACAGATGCCTTTCCCGTACTACCCCATTCATCTGCTGGAGACTAGTTAAATAGCCAATACTTCCAGATACAGAGGGGATGCAAGTCTTTCCCATTCCTCCCATGACATAGCAATGATACTGCAGTGGCCAATTGCTATGTTTCAGAGCTGTCGCATGGGAACAGGACCCTTAACTCTGTAAGCTTCTACTCAAAGTTGACTTATAAGTTACACAGGGATTTTTGAGGGGAAACATAGAATCTAACAGGATTGAAGGGAGCAAATGGAAGTACTTAGCAGCAAATGGGGTGGGCATTAAGTACTTAACGTTTTTGGTTGAAGAATCTTTTCTTAATTCACAAAGCTACCACACCAAAATAAGGGTCCTCATTTTAACCCGAACTTTAGCACACAGCTAAAAACAAAGACGAAAAAACACGGGAGAGGTCTTACCAGACAATTCTGTGACTGGACAGTGAAAAGAGAAGCAGCACACTGATAAGCTCATCTTTCTGTTGCTTTGCTCTCTTCTCCTATCAGCAGACTACAAGTTAGCACATAAGCACTGTAGCACAACTAACTGGTGCTCCATGTGTTGCTTTCCATGTCAGTCAGGGTTTCTCAACCAGGGTTCCTCTAGAGCAGGGATGTCAAAAACTAAGTTTCATCGTGGGCTGCATCAGCATTATGGTTGCCCCCAAAGGACCGGTTGTATCTGTAATACTTCAGAGTTCAGGAGTATGCAGAGTTCAGAGTGCAGGGTTTAAGAGTGCGTTACGTACAAGAGTACGCTACATGCAGGGTTTAAGAGTGCGTTACGTTCAGGAGTATGCTACATGCAGAGTTCAGGGGTGCGTTGTGTACAGAGTGCAGGGTTGAGGAGTGTGCTACATTCAGAGTGCAGGGCTTAGGGGTGTTCTATGCACAGAGTGCCATGTTCAGCTCTCTTTCACAGGCTGTTCACATCTCCCCCCTCCACCCCTCTTCCTTGGCTCTGATCTCTGCACCACTCTCTCCTATCCCTCACCTCTGCACACATCTCCCTCCACAACCCTCATTTCCCCCCACTCCAAAAAGCTTCCACGCATCTCACGGTGCACTGGAAGGACGGTAAAAAAAGTCCTGCTAGCAGCATCTTTGAGGCTCTGTAGGAGCGGTGAATACACCGCTCCTAAAGCGCTCCTGCCCCTTGAAATCAATAGGCAGCGCTGCCAAACCGCTGGCAAAGTGCCGCTTTTAACACTTTATAACGCTAGCGGCCGAATAGCGCAGCGAAAACAGTAAAGCGCCACTAAAAATAGCGGCGCTTTACCGCCGACGCCCCCACCGCCCCAGTGTGAAAGGGCTCTTATCCGGCTCAGCTCTAGTACCTCCAGGAAGTGTAGGCAGATCCGCCTCTCTCTCACTTGCAAGGAGATCACTGGTCAGCATACAGAGCAGGTAGAGATCTGTGAGAGCCATGAGACGCCAAGAATAAAGCTGTCCTTGTTAACACAGAAGGCTTCTGTCTTTACAAGTGAGAGTGGTGAGTAGGGAGTGAAGATTGAGAGCCAGAGGTGGTGGAAGAGAGTACTGCCATGTTCCAGCTGAAAAAAAGCCCTGGGTGTGAAGGCCAGATGAAATGGCCCGGTGTTTGACACATGTGCTCTAGATGTTGCTAGGGCTTCCTTGAGCAATGAGCAATTTCTGCCCCTCAGATAAGTTCTCACTGACACCATTGATCGTTTTAGCTGCCTGTAAGGGGGCAATTCTTCCCAACAACAACAAGTGTAAGGAGCATTCTTTCCAGTAGCACAGCCTTATCAGACTTCAGAGACGATTGTGACTTGTCTTTAGTGCAGTTTAGCAATACAGTTCCTCCACCCCTTGTGAATGGACCGTGAAGGAGAAGCAGTACACCGAGATCATCTCTTTGCTCTCTACTCCACCTAGTGTGTTCTTTTTCAGCATTGCTGCACAACTGATTGGCCTCTTTTTCTACCCCTCCCTCTTCTAGTCAAAATGTTCTTCTGTTTAGGGATTACAGCTGATACTAAAGCTGGTCAAACATGGCTCAGTTTTTATTTTATTTTTTTATTCAGAAAAAAACTCATCCTCCATCCACACAATCAAGGTGGGGCAAGCCTGTTCAACAGAAATTAATCAATAGATCAAGTATGTTGAGTGGCCACACATGGATCGACATTCGTCCTTAACGCGGAGCTCCAGTCTCTTAAGTAAAAAATAAAAGCCAGCAGCTACAAAAACTGTAGCTGCTGACTTTTAATAAACAGCCACTCACCTGTCTAACGATCCAGCGGTGTTCTCACCCCAGTCGTGTTCTCCCTGTGTCCTCCCTCGTCGGCATCTTTACTTTGGGCACCCAGCTGTGGCAGCTTGCGGCTTCACAGCCAGGTGCCCACTGCACATGCTTGAGCGGCGATGCACCCTTGGACTGATCCTGACGTCTTTTGGTACCTGTCATGTGTCTCAGAAGACTTCAGGAGGGAGGAGAACTTCCGCTTTCGATCTCCTAAGGCGATCGGAGTGGAAGTGGGAGCAGATGCCTGTCAAAATCTGATACCCGACCCCCCCCCCACCCTCTCTGCCTCCCCAAAAGCTCCATTTCACAAACAGGAGCTGGGGAGGAGGTTTTAAAGCGCAACTTCTCTTTTTGGGTGGAGCTCCGCTTTGAAGCCATATTCAGGTACTTACACTAGCCATTTAAATATATATGATTTTTTTTTCTTTGTTAGAGAACATTTATCTACACAAATTGTTGTTTTTCTTACATCTGCCTGGAGTTCAACCTTAATTTGTTTACTTCTCGCTGAGTGCTCGATTGGCTATTAGTCCTCAAAACCTGCTAATCCTAACGAATGAGCAGCCATTTCCTGGAAAAAAACAACTGAGGGGCACAAAAAAAAAAATCCCTCCTTAGCAGCTGGGTGGATGCACGCAGCTATCGGCGGAAAATTCCTCATCCTCCATCATGTAATTAGTTCTGAAAAGTAACCGAAGCGACAGAACAGGCTGTCCGGCTGTTGGGAGGGTTACTTCATTATGTATTCAGAGGTACACTTGTTGGACTGTATCCACATATCACAAACAGTAAATATTTTCCTGGATCCCCTCGGGACAATTTGCCAATATGCTATTGCCTCAATTTAACAGTTGGCAAACTCGAAAACTAGAACAAGCTATGCAATAAATAATGAGCATTTTCACCCTTTCACTTTTAATCTGCCTGCAGATTTAGTAATAGACGCATCTGTGGCTACAGTTGAAAATGCATTTAAAGGAACACTCTACTCATTTGAAAAATGATATCCTGTGCAAAACTGCTACATATTCTAGCATGCAATTTATTGTTATTGAAGCATATCTAAACCCAAATAACGTAATATATTGCAGCTTACTAGTCCTTAAAGGAGACGTACAACTAAAGCTCACATGGCTGTACTTCTCCTGTGGATCACAGGAGTGCAGTTCGTTCTGCACTCCTGTGACCCTTTTTCAGCAGACAGCGGGCCGAAGCCTGCTGCTGGCTGATGTCTTCGAGCCAGTTCAGGCTCAGGAAAGATTGTGACCATATGGTTAGGATCCGCCCCCATGCCTTGACTGGCAAGCCCCTGATTGGCTGAGCCAGCCGCTCCCACCCCTCCACAGTCCAGCTCTCCAGTGAGCACTTGGGGAAGGGGGGGGGGTTACAGCAGAGAGCCGGTGACTGACAGGCAACAGCTTTCTGATCAGGGAGCCTTGAGAACCGCGCGATCAGCAGGGTTTGATCACTCAGTTCTCAGTGTTAGAGCCAGCGGGAGACAGATGCAGCTTCGGACTGATGCTGCAAACACCTTGGCAAGTATGGTTCAGAAAAAAAATCAAACCCCATACTTCTAACCACTTCAGCCTCAGCAACGTACCCATACGTCGTCTGGTTGAAGGGGTTATTGCTGACATCATCCCGGTTTCTTTTTCTTCAGTCGGTGATGGGCTTTAATGTAAAAGCGATCCTAGAGGCCAATTAGCCACTGGATCGCCTTTATAGGTGGCGGAGGGGATTCCCCCCACCTCGTCACCGCAGCTCTCCCGTCCCACTGGGGAGCCCAGGACTGAAGCCAGAGGTTCCGCAGTTCTCGCAGCCTACCATACAGATGGCCAAGGACCAGAGCATCCCAATGGTCTAACAAACCATATGCAATGTTTATTTTGTCACTTCCGGTTTCAGTCTAATAAAAATACGCAGTTAATGGCCTGTGAAAGCATTGGATAAGACGGATCTTGGTTTGATCTGATGTTTTTAAGGGCAGAGGAAAGAACTGGGGTCTAACAGACCCCAGATCTCCCGGTAAAGAGTACCTCTCACTACTCATGCTATAACAAGGGATATTGTTCATCCCTTCTGATAGCAATAAAGTTGATAAAAAAATAGAGACAGTGTAAAAGAAATAAATAATACAATAAAAAAAAATGAATATATGCTTATCTATGTATTTGATCACTCTACCCAGGTGTGGTAGTATATATCTCCTGAAAAAGCCTATAAAATCAGCGAAACATGTTGGGATTTCTACACCACGACAAACATTTGTAAATAATAATCTTGTGAATATCCAAGATGAAATGATCCAATGTTTTTAGTGAATCTTAAGTGTCCCGTTTCATATTTTTTGTCCTTTACTGTTTTTAATATAAATTAATCAAATAAAATATATGAATTGTATCGGATGTTGTGACTTCGCTTACTGGCATCTAAAAAATCCAAGCTCCCTCTCAGATCCTTTTTTTCGTGTCTTGTTGAATATATATATATGGGATGCGGTGCCAGTTGGATTTCCCTGTATCAAACTTTTTTTAATGGAAGAAATTAGAGGAAATTCCTCTAAAATAAGGATATCAAAGGGTTATAAGAACTAGTGCCCCCCCCCACTGTAAGGCTGGGTTCACACTAGCTGTGGCCGTGGCTCACAGCAGGGGGTCCGGTGCGTCCCTGTACACCGATTCAGGTGCAAATCAGGTCCAGAATTCGCACCTGAAAACGGAGTCAAAGACGCACAGGACCCTTTTCCAGTGCGGACCGTGGCCGTGACTGAGCTGTGTGAACCCGCTTCAATGAGAGACAGTCACATTCTTCTGTCACTCTCCTGTCCTGTCAATACCAATTCGCATAAGTGTGATCCCAGCCTAAGAGTTTACCTCTCTTCCTGTTCTGGTGACAGCTCAAAATTTGGGATTTTCTTTCACTTTATCTTAGTAATAATGGTAAACAGGACAAATAGAGAGGGTTAATCTCCCTAACGGGGACACAGACAGCAATAAAAACAGATGTTCTGATCTATGAATGTGAATTCTTATCAGCCTCTTGCAGTTCCTGTATAGCAGAGCTGGAGTGTGAGAAGAAGCAGTACAAGGAGCCAATCAGTTCATGAGCTGACAAGAAGCATGCTGATAGAAGGAGAGAGCAGAGTGACAGAGAGATGAGATCATCACTGTGCTGCTTCTCCTTTCACGACCTAGGCACAGAGAAAATGAGCTGAGCGATGCTGGTTTTCAGAGTAAAAAACATTTACTGGCTCAAAAATTCTGTGAACATTGTAGCAAAAGCTGGTTTTGTTATTTTATATCTTTCAGTGGGCATTTCCTCTTTATATTAGTTCTGCTTGCATACCTCCAAAATAGATGTAGGGAAAAAAACTTATAAAAATGTGCAAAAATTCTTGTTGGGATTCACCAGACAGGGATTGCTTGTTGCTGAGGGGTTGTAGGGTTATTGCTTAAATGGAAGGCTGTAATATGGTCAGATGAATAGAGCTTCACGCTGTTCCCAACTACCGGACGTGTTTACACGTGAACACCGTCTCCCAAGCTTATGACCAAGACTGCCTTGTGCCAACGGTAAAGCATGGTTGTGGCACAATCATGGTTTGGGCAGCCATATCTTGTCATTCTGCAGGCCCCATTATCACATTGAAAGGTAGAGTCACTGTCAGAGACTATGTACAAGTTTTGGCCGACCACGTGCATCCCATGGTGCAGACATGGTTTCCCGAAGACTGCAGCATTTACCAAGACCATAATGCTCCTATTCACACAGCTAGTGTTGTCAAATCGTGGTTTGGCGATCATGCAGACAAAGTTTCCCACCTTCCTTGGGTGTCGCAGTCACCGAACTTCATAGAGCCACTATGGTCAATATTGGAAAACAAGGTTTGGGCTTGTTTTCCGCCTCCGGCATCACTGCAAGAACTGGAATGATTCTTGCATGAAGAGTGGTATCAGATTCCATTATCCACCATACAAATACATTACAAAACACAGGACAACATAGATTTTTTTTCTGTCGTACGGGAATTTTCTGACCTTTAGTAACCTATTCAATTTCTACTTGCGACCATTAAGCGAAAAAAGTCGTACAATCTGTCGTACGATATTCGGATCGTGTGTACGGACCATTAGATTTGTCAATTCCCAGGAGAATTCAGGCCGTCTTGGATGCCAAAGGCGACCCAACACCATATTGGGTAAGGATTTTGTTATTTTACCTGGTGTTTGCATATTTTTGTCCAACCCCTGCATGTGTATGTATGTGTGATATATATATATATATATATATATATATATATATATATATATATATATATATTGTACATCGCCAGCTCAGGGGAAGGAACATTTTAGTATGATTTGGAAGAGGTCTGAGGTTTGTCGTTTTTAAGAACAGCTCTCTCTTTCTAATGGCTGGCTGCTCATCATATCTACCTGATAAATATATGAAAGAAGATCCTTGCTTTCCGAAACGATGAGGCAGGAGATCTTGATTGTTACTTGACTGCCCTCAGGGAGACAATCCTTCCCGCTGCCTAACAACTGTTGACTTTTCCATCACGGCTTTAGCTCAGACTCAAAAAAGGTCAGACAAGGAGACAACAGTCGTTAAGAAGTTGTTGACCAGCGGCTGTTTCGCTTGTCAACATTCTGGTCAGACTCCCGTCTCTTTTACGACTCTCTCAATAATATTCAGATTTTACCAATTCATCTACTTCCCGAAAAATTTAAATCACATTGACAAGAAGTAATGATGGATAATGACGACTCTTGAACAATAGGATGACAACAGAATGCATTTTTGACTCTTACTTCCTGAACCGAAGAACACAAAGACTGATCGTCTCTCTGGAGCAGATAGGGGAGTAAGATTAATACCGAAAATGTTCCAGGACATCAATCTTCTTTAACCATGTCAAAATACACGCAGAGACCCAAAACTGCTGCTCTTGAAGCTTCTTTATAATGAATAAAGTCTAATTTATCAATGTATTGTGCCCCAATAGCAATCTGTGCACATCATTAATGGAAGTTTAAAGGTAAAGCTGCAACCAGAAAACAAATTAAAAGGGAATGCTTGGAATGGTTTTGCTTTGTTGTATACACATGTAATACAATGGGAGTACCGAAAGGCTCAGCACAAGGAGACAAGTTTGACATTATATTGTCTAGGCAGGACACCACATAGTTGTCAGTAGTTGTCAGTCAAGTTGTCCCAAAATAGTAGAAATTTGCCAGGCCCAGCAAAGGCCACAGGACACAGAACAAAGTGATATTCTGATCTAAGATCAGTGTTATTGTGTACATTTTAGATAAGAAAGGTGAGTGAGGGGGCCAAGTGGCCTTTGTTATTTTAAAGCCCACATACTTACACACACTATATACATTGTATTTACACACACTGATTTGTAGTAACAATATGACCACTGACAGGTAAGGTGAATAACATTGATTATCTTGTTACAATAACACCTGAAAGTGGGTTGGATATATTAGGCAGCACTACTGGGGGACTTACCAAAAGTGCTCCAGGGAAGGAAAACCAGTAAACCAGTGACAGGGTCATGGGTGGCCAAGGCTCATTGATGCACATGGGGAGAGAAGGCTGGCCCATGAAGTCCGATAGAAGAGCTACCGTAGCTCAAATTACTGAATACAACACCGTGCATCACAAATTGCTGTGTATGGGGCTGCATAGCCATGGACTGATCAGGGTGCCCATGCTGACCTGTGTCGACAGGCAAAAGAACAAAGAGCCTACAATGGGCAGGTGAACATCAGAACTGGACAACAGAGTAATGGAAGAAGATCACATTGTCTTTTACATCACGTGGAAGACTAGGTGCGTGTGTGCCGCTTACCTGGGGAAGAGATGGCACCAGGATGCACTATGGGAAGAAGGTAAGCCAGCGAAGGCAGTGGTTTGTCTATTGGAGTCCATGCCTTGATGGGTCAGCACTTTTGGTGGCAAAAGGGGACCTACTAAATTTTAGGTGGGTGGTCACATGTGGCTGGTGAGTGTGTGTGTGTGTGTGTGTGTGTGTGTGTGTGTGTGTGTGTGTGTGTGTGTGTGTATATATATATAACAAAATATTCCCTTCCCAGGTCCCATCAGATACTAAACAGGCTTAATCTTATCTTAATGTTATGCTATCAATTTACACTAACACATTTCTTTTTCTGCTTTTGTCACTTTGAGCATTACCATTCCACTACATTACATAAAAGGTCACAATTATGTGATATTAATTTAGTCAGCAGACTTGCTTGGTTATGTTTTCAGGTAAATATCTTGGGCAGCGGAAATTATGTACAAATTATGTTGGTTTTCTAACCAAAACCTAGAAAATAAAAATATATGTACCAAATCTGGTGCTAAAAAAAAAAAACCTTCACGCCGATATAACGCAAATATGCGGCCTTCGGCTTCAAGGAGTTGTATGGGGGCGATGCCTGCAGCTGCTTTCTTAGGATAACAATCGATGCGGCCAAGCAGCCGCTCAATCGTTCTCACAAGCAGTGAGAGGGGACCCCCCCTTCCACCGCGGCTTGCCCGGGCTCTCCCGTCCTACCGGGTGGCCCGAGCAACCAACCAGCATGTCTGACACCTGGCCGGAGACCCGAACAATGCCGCAATCGGCTTGGATCGGGTCTCGGATCTGGTAACCCAGAAGCGATGTCATGATATCAATTTGGGTTTGCTAAAGCCCTAATGGCGCCAGATTTAAAAAAATTACAGCATTCAAAACGGCCGAACTTGGCGTTTTGAATGCTTTTAAGTGCAAAGGAGGGGGTTGGGGTCTTATAGACCCCAGATCCCCCATAAAGAGTACCTGTCACTGAATTTGACTGTCACAAGGGATGTTTACATTCCTTGTGACAGCAATGAAAGTGATCAAAAAAATAATAATCAAAGATCAGTGTAAAAATCCCCCCCCCCCCCAAAAAAAAATAGGATTTTTGTACTCACCGTAAAATCCGTTTCTCTGGCATCCATGGAATGACACAGCGTGTCTTATACACCTTTACACGTGGGTTATGTCCCTGCTTGCAGGAGAAGACCTAGGCAGAATGTGAGATGTTATACATACATTCTAAACAGCCAGAGCTGAACAGCCCCGCCCAGGGGGGCGGTCCCTCCGGACATAACCCTCCCACTGCAGTCAGCAGACCTCAGTTCGTAACAAAGCAGTACAAACTTAAAAAGAAGGGTGGGTGCTGTGTCAGTCCATGGATGCCAGAGAAACTGATTTTACGGTGAGTACAAAAATCCTATTTTCTCTTGTCATCCATGGACTGACACAGCGTGTCTTATATACCTTTACACGTGGGATGTCCCAAAGCAGTGTCAAGAGGGATGGGAGCAGCCGAAGATGCAGCCACATCAACCTTATAAAACTTAGAAAAGGTATGAACAGACGACCAGGTCGCCGCCTTGCACACTTGTGCAACCGACGCTTGATGTCGGAAAGCCCAGGAAGCACCAATTGCCCTGGTGGAATGTGCCGTAACCGGAAAGGGAGGCGCCCGCCCCTTGAGAGCATAAGCTTGAATGACGGTTTGTCTGATCCACCTAGAAATGGTGGCAGACGAAACCGCTTGGCCCTGTTTTGGACCAGAGACAGCCACAAATAGTGAGTCAGACTTCCGAATAGAAGCAGTAGCAGACAGGTACACCCGCAAGGCTCGTACCACATCCAAAGTGTGAAGCGCAAACTCTCTGGGATGCGATGGGTGAGGACACAAGGACGGGATGACAATGTCCTCGTTTAAGTGGAAGGCCGAGACCACCTTTGGCAGAAAGGAAGGTCGCGGACGTAACACCGCCTTATCCTTATGGATGACCAAAAAGGGCGACTTGCAGGACAAGGCCGCCAATTCAGACACTCGTCTAATGGAAGTAATGGCCACCAAGAAGGCCACCTTCTGAGACAAAGTCAAGAGGGGAATATCTCTAATATTTTCAAAGGGAGGTTCCTGGAGGACCGAGAGCACCAAATTCAGATCCCACGGGGGGAGAGGAGGCTTGACAGGGGGGAGCACATGGCGAACCCCCTGCACAAAGGTGCTAACCAAGGGATGACCCGCCAGCGGTCGCTGAAAGAAGATGGCCAAGCCCGAAATCTGACCCTTAATGGTACTCAAAGCGAGCTTTTGGGTCACGCCACGCTGCAGAAAATGCAGGATTCTGGGAACAGAATACGTTCGTGGGCGCCAGTCCAGCTCTTCGCACATGGCGATGTAAGCTCTCCAAGTACGGTGATAGATCCTTCTGGAGGAAGACTTCGTGCCCTTAACATGGTCGAAATGACCGAATCCGACAGACCTCGGTCTCTCAGCACCTGGCTTTCAATAACCATGCCGTTAAAACCAGAGACTGTAAAGCAGGATGAAATATAGGACCTTGAGACAGAAGGTCCCCCCGTATTGGTAACCGCCAGGGAACGTCTGCGACGAGACGTACCAGATCGGCGTACCAGTGACGCCGAGGCCAATCCGGAGCAATGAGGATCACCGGAATTCCCTCGGTCACTACCCTGCGGAGCAGGTGAGGGAGCAACTGCAGCGGAGGATAAACGTATATCAGGTGATACTGACCCCATGGGGCCACCAACGCATCCGAGGCATCCGCCCAGGGATCCCTGGATCTGGCCACAAACCTCGACACCTTGCGATTGAGTCGAGAGGCAATCAGGTCCACATCCGGCGTGCCCCACCGTCTGCAAAGGAGTTGAAAGACCTCCGGGTGCAAGGACCACTCTCCCTGGTCCAGCGTCTGGCGACTTAGATAGTCCGCCTGCCAATTGTCTACGCCCGGAATGTAGACGGCCGACAGAGCCGGCACGCTTCTTTCAGCCCACCTCAGGATGCGGGCGACCTCGGAAGCCGCAGCTGAGCTCCGAGTCCCCCCTTGATGGTTGACATACGCCACTGCTGTGGCGTTGTCTGATTGTATCCTGATGGAGTGACCCTGTAGTTTCTCCGACCATGAGGAGAGGCACAGTCTGATTGCCCGTATCTCCAGCACATTGATCGGTAAGAGGGCTTCGTCCGGAGTCCAAAGCCCTTGGGCCGACAGGACTCCCCAGACTCCCCCCCAGCCCGTCAGGCTGGCGTCCGTCGTGATCACCGTCCATTGGATGGGGAGGAACGACTTCCCGGACCGAAGAGCCGGGGACCTCAACCACCACGTCAGGGACGCCCTGACCAGGTGACTCACCTGGATCTGAAGATCCAAGGACAACGGGGATTTGTCCCAAGTGGACAAGATCTCTTTCTGTAAAGCCCTGGTGTGCGCTTGGGCATAAGGAACGGCCTCGAAGGAGGCCACCATGAGTCCCAGGACTCTCATGCAAAAGCGGATTGACGACCATTTTCGGGACGTCAGCACCCGTACTGCAGACTGAAGTGTCAGTAGTTTGTCTGGAGGTAGGAAGACTCTTGCCTCCAAGGAGTCCAGAATCAGACCTAGATACTCCAGACGCTGAGTCGGGACTAGAACCGACTTCTGAACGGTCAGGAGCCACCCAAACTCCCTGAGGGTCTGACTGACGATAGTCACACTTTCTTCCAATTCTGAGCCACTGTCTGCTCTTAGAAGGAAATCGTCCAGATAGCCCACGATAGCAATGCCTCGCTGTCTCAGCAAAGCTAGGACCGGAGCAAGCACCTTGGTGAACACCCTCGGTGCCGAGGCTAGGCCGAAGGGAAGAGCCACAAATTGATAGTGGACTTCGCCGACCGCAAAGCGCAGAAACTTCTGGTGGCTTGCGCAGATCGGAACATGCAAGTAGGCGTCCTTGATGTCCAAGGATGCCAGAAAATCCCCTTGATGGAGTGTAGCGACCACCGTGCGAATGGATTCCATGCGGAATTTTTGCACCTTCACGAAGGCATTCAGGGCCTTGAGGTCCAGGATTGGCCGAACCCCGTCCTTTTTTGGAACAACAAACAGATTCGAGTAGAACCCCTGAAACCTCTCCTGGGACGGAACCGGCACAATTACTCCGGACCCGATCAAATCCTGTACAGCCCCCAAGAGGGCTGCCCGACGGGCAGGAAGGAGAGGGAGATTTGAGGGAAAGAATCTGTCTGGGGGCCAGGAGCGGAACTCTATTCTGTATCCTGAGGTGACCACCTCGCACACCCACCGGTCGGAGATCCGGGAGGTCCACCGATCCGTGAACCTGCAAAGTCGTCCCCCCACCCCAGAGACGGGCGGGGGCAAGACTTCACGCGGAGGCGGGCTTGGGAGCCGGCTTGTTCGGCTTACGCACCCAGTGGCGCTTGTGCCCGCCAGCCGCACTGTTGTCAGTCTGGGATGGCTTACCCGTGGACTCTGACGGACGAAAAAAACCCTTTTTTGCTGGAAAGGAAGGACCCGGTTTACGTCGGGCCTCCTTACCCTTGATAGTTTGAGGAAGGAGAGTGCTATTACCTCCCGTGACATCCTTGATGATGTCATCCAGAGCAGCACCAAAAAGTCTACCACCCTTAAAAGGTAGATCCGTCAGGAGCTTCTTAGAGGCTAGGTCAGCAGACCAGCATTTCAACCAGATGAGACGACGCAATACCACCGCCGAGACAGAGGCCCTGGATATTAAAGGGGCCGCGTCCAACGTGGCGTCGCACACATATATCAGACCCTGCACCATCTGGTGGGCCAGAGCAATAGTGTCTGGAGGAAGGTTATACTCCTGCACAGTTTGGTGCAAAATTTTTTGCCCATTCCGTGAGTGTCTGAGACACAAGGGTCGCCGCTACTACGGGCCGTAGGGCGGATCCCAACAAGGCGAACATGGCTCTACTCACCACTTCTGACCTCCTGTCAGAGGGGTCCTTAAACGCAGGAGTCCCCTCCATCGGGAGAGTGGTGGCCTTGTTTAAACGGGCGACTGGAGGGTCGACCACCGGGGGAGAAGCCCACTTTTTAAGCAGGGCGTCTTCAAAGGGGTATCTAATAGACAAATGCCGCGGGACCATAAAAGTCTTCTGCGGCTTTTCCCAGACCTGGTCAATGAGCTGGTCAAAGAAAGGTACATATGGAAAAACCTTTTTAGAAGGCTTGGTCTTAAAAGAACCAAAGGAGACTGTATCCGCCTGAGGTTCTGCGGTCGCAGCATTTAGCTTGAGAGTGTCCCTCACAGCATCAATGAGTTCACTAACAAGCGCCCTGTCATTTACTGACTCAGAACTGGAGTCTTCCTCACAAGGAATGTCCTGTTCAAAACCATCCAAATATTCAGAGCTAGGGTCCTGAGCAGCAATAGCTAGGCCCATATCTGAATCAGAGCACTCCCCTTGTGGAGATAAAGTGGGGAGAGGGCGCTTTTTTGCTCCCTTGTGCTCACACACAGCTTCCATCCTGGTCAGAAATGATTCCAGGACTGCCGACAACTGGTCCATAGGGACCGCAGGTGCTGGAGCACTGGCTGCTGCCTCTGGCATGTTAGGGGAAGCTGGTGACTCTGACTCCATAATGTCCCTCTCAGACCACCCACAGGCTGTGCTGACTGAAGTAGGGGAATGCCCAGGGAACCCACCAACCTGACCAGGACCGCTCGGTTCCGCCGCTCTGTCTCACTGCGCCGCGCTGCTCAGCGTGAGTGAGCTGAGAGGAGAGAGTGTGAGGAGATTCGCGCCGTTCCCAGCGGCGCTAGAGGCCAAACTAGTGCCAGAAAAACGTGCGGCTACAAGAAAATGGCCGCCGCAATGTGCTCCGGCGGGCCCCGGCAAGATGGCCGCCAATGTAAAAATCAGCACACACACAAAACATGGCGCCGAACGGCGCCCAGGCCCCTCACATCCAAAAACAAAACAGCCCCAGCGAATGCAGAGCAGCATGAGCCCCCCCAGGACAGTATGGCCCCCAGGCACCCCCCACAGTACAGCGCCAGCACTAGTGAACAGAGAGTGACATTAAAAAACACAGGGGGAGACAGGGAAATCCCCCCACACAAGAAACACACAGCATGTACTCACCTGCAGCCAGGAGAGACTACTTACCCGTCCCCTGAGGGACCCGCTGGTGTGTTTCTGACAGAACTATCACAGTGCGGTACTGAGTAGCTGTCGGCCCGGTCCACCGCGAAAGATACAGCCGGACTGTTCTATCTTGAGAGGACCGCGGAGCTGGAAGCCCACCGGCCACCCCTGGAGTCGTGGGGCATGTCGTGAACTGAGTCTCACGCACACAAGGCGAGGATCAGCACGCTCGATGGTCGGACAGGGAAGACTACGAGGATATCTTGTACCCAACCTGTTGCCCAGCCGACAGTTGATAGAAGATCTCAAAAGAATAAAATAGGAAAAAAATTCCCAAAGGAATAAAAATAGGTCAGGAGACTGGCTCCTGAGAGAGCCACGTCTTCTCCTTCTGCTAGGCAGAAAAAAACTGAGGTCTGCTGACTGCAGTGGGAGGGTTATGTCCGGAGGGACCGCCCCCCTGGGCGGGGCTGTTCAGCTCTGGCTGTTTAGAATGTATGTATAACATCTCACATTCTGCCTAGGTCTTCTCCTGCAAGCAGGGACATAACCCACGTGTAAAGGTGTATAAGACACGCTGTGTCAGTCCATGGATGACAAGAGAAATATATTTTTTAAAGCGCCTCCATCCCTCCGTGCTCGCACGCAGAAGCAAACACATACACAACTCGCGCCCACAAATGTGAACAGTGTTCAAACCACATGTGAGGTATTGCCACAATCGTTAGAGAGAGAGCAATAATTCTAACACTGGACCTCCTCTAACTTTAAACTGGTAACCGTTAAATTTTTTAAAGCATTGCCTTTGCACACAGCGTTGTACCATAGGAGCTAGAAGAGTGCTCAGTCCTGTATATGCTCGGTCTATGATTGGGCGCTTACAAAGGCTTTTTTCTAATTGCACTAAGTGCACTGTGACAAATAACAAGTTCATATCTTTATACAGTAGACTAGGGAATGTGTTTTTTTTTTAGTTCAAATATATTACGAAAAGGAACCAAAAAAATGAATCTTCTTTCACTTGCCCCAAAATAATAGAACCCAAGCCCTCACTCTAGTTAAAAAAACAAAACAAAAAACTGTGACTATAGCAAAATTATTCCAGAAAACATGGCGTCATGTGAACAAAGTTTTCTTCCCAGTCAAGACATGTTCATCTATGAGTGAGGGGCCACAAATAAGTATTTTTTTCTAATTTTACAAGGTGTGTCTAACGGTCAGAAATATGGGGACCTTATGTACAGTTACAGATATTTATAAAAAGGCATACAACATAAGTTCAGTTAGAAGGAGTCTATATGGAAGTCTTCTCCTTGCACAGCTGTATTGAATAATCTTTGTTTGCAAAAGAGGTTTTTTCAAAATTGCACTGGGCTTTTTATAGGGCCAGTTTAGATGCAAATAAGGATTAGCAGAATTCTAAGTCGGCTTGCCTGCACCTTTCCCAGTTATACTCACATTATCAGCAGTCCAGTGGAGCTCCTGCCTCTGCTGCCAACTGCTGGTAATGTGAATATAACTGGAGAGGGAGCCTTTAGGGTGTCAGAGTCTTTTTAAAAATGCAAAAGATTTTGGGGTTAATTTACTAAATGCAAATAGACTGTGCACTTTGCAAATGCAGTTTTACTCATTTCCCCCAGAGTTTAGTGAATATGGTGAAGCCCTGCTGATGTCAATCATGTACAAGCATGATTTTAGTTGTCCTTAAACTTGATTAGATATTCTTTACAAAGTGAAGCTTTACCACATTCACTAAGTTGTGGGGGAAATGAGTGCAAGTGCACTTGCAAAGTGCATAGTCTGTTTGCCTTTAGTAAATCAACCCCTCTGTGTAGCAAACGTTTCTCCGAAATATACATAAGTAACATGGAAGCATGTCCTACCCCCTTACCAGCAACACACTTGAGTCAAACTTCAATTGTGACAATAGCCAGACACACAAACAAAACATCCCAATTTGTGACTTAACTTGCTCCCTTTTCTATGAAGGTAAGGGAATGATTATTTCATCCCAAATTTTCCACTAACATACATCCGTTCTACAAAACAAAAGATGGCGGTTGTATTCCTCTGTCAAATGGACTGTTGCTGGTCTTAGAAAGCGGTAGGCTGCTGATTAGCTGTAGAGCATATTAATGATGGATATAAGCAAGACCTGAGAACTCCCTATTTCAGATTCCTACTGAATAATTACATCTAAAAATAGCTCTTTATCCTCTCCGTAGGTCTTCTTCCTTTAAAATCAATAAACCAGCAGAACTGCTCCAAGCTGTCAAGTGGGTCAACATCAACGGTTTGATCTTGCTTGGCTGATTCTGTTGCATCAAAGTGTTCAGTTTAGTATAAGGTTAGCGACTTGTGAAAGGATTAAAGAAAACTTCTCTTCAGCCTGCTGATTTGCTTAATGAGAAGCTGGGCACTGTGACTCCTGGCATTCTTAGATGAGAGGTAAGAGGAATCTCAGGGTCACTTTAGCAGACCACATATTAAAATATGCCAAGGATGACAAACGTGCGCAGATACTTCACAGAACTTTCTGGTGTTCTTGGAAGGTAAAGGTACACTCCAGTTAAACATAAAAAAGCTTTGTATTTAACTAATTTAAGCGAAGGTTGGGGAATATCTGCTGAAATGGCTCTACGTTAAAGAGAACCAAACATGAAGGGCTCATGCTGGAATACACCATTTTCTGTGCCTGACACTATGGCTGGAGTGTCAGAGGTCATCTGAAGTTGGACAGTTGCTACCTGTCATTTGGCTGCAAACTTTGAAACTGGGAATTAGTGTCGGATCAGGCAATTGAGAGGCCAGCAAAAGTTAAGCCCCGTACACACGATCGGATAACCTATGGATTTTCGTCCGATGGATTTGTCCATCGGATATCCGATGAAACTGTTTTCCATCAGTCTTGGCCACACACCATCAGTCAAAAAACCGACCGTTCCAAACGCGGTGACGTAAAACACTCTGATGAGCCGAGAAAAATGAAGTTTAATGCTTCTGAGCATGCGTCGACTTGATTCTGAGCATGCGTGGGTTTTTGATCCGATGGACTTGCCCATAGACGATCGGAGTTTTCGATCGGTTTTTTATCCATCGGAAAATTTTAAAACAAGTTCTATTTTTTACAACCGATGGAAAAAAGACCGATGGGTACCATACACGATCGGTTGGTCTGATGAAAACCATCCATCGGACGGTTTTCATCAGTCAAACCGATCGTGTGTACGGGGCTTTAGAGTGAAGCCCCGTACACACGATCGGATAACCTATGGATTTTCGTCCGATGGATTTGTCCATCGGAAATCCGATGAAACTGTTTTTCAACAGTCTTGGCCACACACCATCAGTCAAAAAACCGACCGTTCCAAACGCGGTGACGTAAAACACTCCGATGAGCCGAGAAAAATGAAGTTTAATGCTTCTGAGCATGCGTCGACTTGATTCTAAGCATGCGTGGGTTTTTTAACCGATGGACTTGCCCATAGACGATCGGAAATTCCCATCGTTTTTTGTTTTTTTTTGTTTACAAAAGTTTTATTTGGAAGATTCAAAAATAAGTTACAAAACTGTGAGGAAGTATTACAGTAGAAGATATAATGCAATATGATATATACCATGAGAATAGAGTAGAGTTTTTATTAAGAGCAGAAAATCATATGACAATATAGGGATAGGGTACCTAGTGAGTTTGGTGCGAATCAGAAGAAGGGGTAACAATGGGTTGTATAGGAACAGAAAAAAGGGTCAACATAAAAAAAAGAAGTTCCTGAGATTCGGAAGGCATATGTTTCAATCGTTAGACCAGTACATCCATTTTGAATTAAAGGTGTGAATGCTATCAGTTAGGGTATGATGGATTCTTTCGGATAACTGAAGATTTCTCATTCTGGATAAAACCTGGGGCCAGGGTAGGTTATTGGATTTCCAATTGAAGCAATCATCCATTGAATTGAGCTTACTAGTGAATGGATCAGTCTAACACAGGGTGGGGGGATATCTGGGATATTAGCATAGAGAATACATATTTGTGGGGAGAGGGTAATTCTTTTTTTGACCATGGTTTCTATTTTCAATTCGGCGTGTCGCCATATTGTTTCTAAAAATCTACAACTCCAGAAAATGTGAGTGTATGTGCCAGTTTCTGTGCAACCTCTGAAGCAGCATGGAGAAGATGATGGGTAGAAAGAGTGAATTTTTTCAGGAGTTAGATATAGTCTAGAAAATAGTTTCATTGGGGATTCTCTGTATGCTGGAGCTATGTTGCATTTGCAGAGATTGTCAGTCATAGTGTTCCAGGATTCTATGGGGATGAAGCAATCTAGTTCGGATTCCCAGTGTAACATTTGGATAGATTTGTCAGGCATCGAGGAGCTGTTAAGGTCTTTATAAAAAAGGGAGATTAGGCCCCTATCTCTCGAGGAGTTTAAACAAACGTGTTCGAATATCGTCGTAGGGGGACGAATACATAAAGAGTAATGCTCGTTGAAAAAGTTTTTGATTTGAAAGTAGTTTGTGAGTTCCGAGGATGGGAGATCGTATTTAGATTGGAGAGCGGGGAATGTGAGGAATGTATTGTTAGAGGACAATGATTTTAGGGGAGGACAAATTATTATTTCGCCATAGGGGGATTGAACGTATGTTATTCAAGTTCTGTGTAAGTCTGGGGTCACCTAAAAAGGAGGCAAGAGGGGGAGTGTCAGATGAAAGTTTGAGGGTTTTAGTAAGTGTAAGCCATAGTCGGAGAAAATGGGCAACAATAAGGTTATGTTTGAGAAGTTTTTGGTGATGTATACAGTTAGACCAGATGATGCCTTGTAGGGGGTACGGAGCAATGGAGAAGGATTCGAATTTAAGCCATGGGAGCAGTGGAGTGGGAGCATGCCATTGGGCAATCTGTGAAAGTTTAGTGGCAATGAAGTAGTGCCAGATATTGGGGAGGCCTAGTCCGCCCTTATTTTGGGGTCTGAACATGAGAGGGTAGCCACATCTTGGTTTTTTTGATGACCAGATAAATTTGTTAATCTCCCTTTGAAGGGATTCAATCCTTGTTTTGGGGACATTGATAGGTAAAGCTCTAAAAAAATATAATAATTTTGGAAAGAGGGTCATTTTAAAGGTGCAGATCCTACCGAGGAGTGAAATGTGGTATGTGGACCATACTTTGAGTAGGGAGCTAATCTGTTGGAATAGGGGGGTAAAGTTGGTAGTATATAAGGTTTTGTGATGGGAAGTGATGAGGACACCTAGATATCTAAATGATGTAGAGCACCATATAAAGTTGAAGTTTTTTTGTAGGGTAGTGGTAAGGTCAGTGGGGAGGTTGATAGGGAGGACAGAACATTTGTTGATATTAATACCTAAACCAGAAATGTTGTGAAATGATTTAAGTTCAGAGAAAAGGTTTGGTAAAGATGTTAAGGGGTTCGAAAGAAACACCAGAGCGTTATCAGCATAGAGGCTAAGTTTGAATTCATGTGGGCCTTGGTTATACCCTTTGATGTTTGGGTTGTTTCTTATGGCTTGTGCTAGAGGTTCAATTGCTAAGGCGAATAAAAGTGGGGAGAGGGGGCAGCCCTGTCTGGTACCTCTGCTTAAGGGGAAGAAGTCAGAATTGTAGCCTGGGATTTTGATTCTGGTCTGGGGGTGGTGGTAGAGTGCTTTGAATCCATGAATAAATTTGTCTGTGATGCCGAATTTAGGGAGAAGAAAGTTAAGATAGGACCAATTTACACTATCAAATGCCTTATGAATGTCGAGACTAAGGAGGCATAGTGGGCTGGAGGAAAGATTAGCATCTTGGATGATATTGGTAACAAGTCGGATGTTGTCTGTGATTTGACGGCCAGGAATGAACCCTGATTGGTCAATATGGATAAGGGGGGTGATGACTGATGCTAGTCTATCAGCAAGGAGTCGGCCAAAGATTTTCCAATTATTATTAAGAACTGATATTGGGCGAAAATTTTGGGGAAGGGAGTGGTCTTTAAGAGGTTTGGGAATAAGAGACAAATTTGCAAGGAGCATGTCTTCTGGGAAATGGCCACCTGTGAGGATATGGTTAAAAAGTTTAGTTAATCTAGGTACTAAAAGGGGTGCAAATTTTTTGTAGTATAATGTGGAGAAGCCATCAGGACCCGGCGCTGTCGAAGTTTTGAGAGATTTAATGATGTTAGTAATTTCTAGTTCTGTACAGGGATTATTGAGAATTGCAGTTTGTTGGTCATTAAGGGTGGAGAGATGTATATTATCTAACCAATTAAGTGAGGAGGTGGAGGGGTGGGTCTGGGGCCCTGAAAGGAGATTTTTATAGAAAGTGGAGAAGATGTCCAGGACATCACGGGGGTGTGTAACCAAGTTACCTTTGTGGTTACGTAGTTTGTATGTGTGTGGGGGGTTATGTTCCTGGTTGAGTTTACGTGCAAACATTTTGGATGTGGCGTTGCTATGTAACAAGAATTTTGCTTTGGAAAATCTAAGGGATTTCTCAGTGTCAGCTGATAGGATTGTGTCTAGGGATTGGCGTTTGGAATGGATTTGTCCCATCGGTTTTTTATCCATCGGAAAATTTTAAAACAAGTTCTATTTTTTACAACCGATGGAAAAAAGACCGATGGGTACCATCCATCGGACGGTTTTCATCAGTCAAACCGATCGTGTGTACGGGGCTTTAGGCTCGGTTCACACCAATGTGTTTTTTCATGCTTTTTGTAGAAACGCAGGACACGTTTTTTAAGATGGGTGCCTATGGAACATGTTCACATCAATTCATTTGTGGCCTCTGCGTTTTTGGAAAGGGTCAGGGACTTTTTTAAATGCTTTTTTTCGTTCAATAGATTTCAATGGAGAAGTTCCCTCCCCGACACCAATTTAAAGCTGCTTTTATCTCCTGTGCGGCTTGTCAGAAGTTATCAGGCTGATAGGAACGAGACAGAAGAAAGACTTTACACTTATCTCTCTCCAAAGCTCTAAGTAAACACTACAGATATATGTGCCCAGGTCAGATTTCATCAATCGGGTTTACATCCACTTTAAGGTGACTTCTGACTGCCCTAGCAATGACAGTTCCCATTTTTTTGTATTTTATTTATTTCAGGTACTTATATAGCGCTGTCAATTTAAACAGTGTTTTACAAATTGATTATACATTCACATCAGTTCCTGCCCTCAAGAAGCTTAGGTCCCTGGCAGCTTCCTTTTAGTCGTGGCATTCATCTTTTGCCACTGGTTGCTTTGCTTGATGAACCCCTGTAGCGGTTTCCAGACAAAGTTCCCACGTAAAAGAAGTACAGCACAGAATCAAGTGACAAGTGTCTGCAACCTGCTCCGACATAGGCTACCTGAATGGCCTTTTTTGACATAGCACTAAAGTTTCTTTGACAGCATCACAGCGATTGTCTTTGTCATCGGGGTTTGCATTTTTTTTCCCCTGGCTTTTGGCACTGGGCACGTGCAATTTTTTTTTAGGTGCAATTCACTGGCATTTGACATGAATTCAAAATGCATCTGAGATTATTCAGAGTTCAAAGATAGGTGCATTTTACCTCCTTTTAAAGTGCATCAATCCGCTTCAAGCTGCTTTTGAATACCCACTGACAGTTGCCTAAATACTGTCATACTGGGGTTTATTTACTAAAGCTAGAGAGGGCAAAATTAGTCACAATTCTGCAGAGAAACAAATCAGCGTCCAGGTTTTATTGCTAAAGCTTAATTAAACAACCTGAGGTTAGAAGCTGATTGGTTTCTCTGCAGAATTGTGACTAATTTTGCCCTCTCTAGCCTTAGTAAATAAACCTCACTGAGTCAAGATCATTTTTAAAAGTGCATTAACTGATCACTAAATATAGGAATAGGGATCATAGGGGTTTAAAATAACTCCATTGGTAGGCCTTCTCCATGTGTAACCAGGCTCCATCACTACAGCCAAAAGGGTCCATCTCATCTTCTATACAATAGCCGCCAAGGCAATTATCCCACAATAATACAGGATCATACACATACTCTTACGATGCAGGAATGGGCTAATGAGCTGATCCCCTTTCAAAATGTGGAGAGGCTGACTGCCCGGCTCTACGATTGGTACACTTGCTATTTATTTATTACAGATACTTCTATAGCTTCTATGAAGCACTTTACACATACAGTATATTATACAGTCACATCAGTCCCTGCCCTCAAGGAGCTTTCAATCTAAGGTTCCTAACTCACATTCATACATACACATACTAGGGCCAATTTAGACAGGATCCAATTAACCTACCAACATGTCTCTGGAGGGTGGGAGGAAACTGGAGTACCCAGAGGAAACCCACACAGGCAAGTAACCTTTGTGCAGGTAGAGTCGTAGTTGTGATTTGAACCAATGACCCTGGTGCTGCTAGGCAGAAATGCTAACCACTTAGCCACTGTGCTTCATATACATATATACATAGACCATCTGAATCAATTACATGGTTCTTCCATCAAAGATGCCTTGATATCTTGATAACAACTTAACCACAACTCTGGATAGCAGATTCTGTTTTCTATCCTGGGCACCTAGTGTTACTCTTTTCTTTCTGATCGCTTATCTCCATCTGTCCAGGCTCTGTTCTCTACTCTTCTTAGGGTTCCTTTTCCTGTGGTTTTTTCTTCTTATGTACAGTATCTTACCCTTTCTGCAACGTGGTGGGATGGCAGAGCCACTGTTCGTTCCATTCTTGCAGATACCACTACATGCTCCAACATACAACTCGGACACCTTGCTAATCCTTCAATATGGCCTTAATGTGTATGACATATTATTGTAACTTGCTGCCTTTGTCTTATGCACTGGGCAAACTTTTGTAAATGTTAAGAGAAAAAAAAAACTCCATTGTTTGTATTGAAAATGGCCACAAAATATTTATACCGTAAAATGTCATCAGTCTTTAAGAAGATGAAAGTAGCTGCACTTACTATTTGTAGGTTTCAGATCGGATGTACTCAAACACATGAGAAACTCCCAACTGGAACTGATCAGCAATTGGTGTAACCCAAGGATTATTCTCAGCCTTGAAGACCTGCTTTTGACCCGTTAGGTCCAAATTTCCTGGGGAACAAAAACACAAATACGCCTTTGTTAACACACATCAATTCATATAGACCACCCATTCTTTACCAGGTTTACTCCAGAGGATGTTAGGAGTTCCTTGACCTGTTGCTGATTGAGCTCCCTTGTTGGGGTCTGATTAGTTTTGGTTCTAATGCCACTCAGCAGGACCAACAACATGACCAATAATTTTATGACTGTTTGCATAGGGTGGCATTCTAACCTCCACAGTAAGAGGGATATTCTTCCCACTGACCCCCCAAAGAATTCATTTTACCAGGGGTTCCCCGAGACCTGAAAAAAATCAAGGGTTTCTCTGGGTAAAAAGTTTAAGAAAGGCTATTATAGACCGTCAGATAAAAGAAGGATCCTATTCTCTAAAATGTACAATTTAGGAAATCCTAATAGCAACTAAATTCTTGCTCGGCTGAACATAATTATATTGTGTGCAGATTTTTCCAGTTAAATGGGTAGCATGGAAGCAAAATTCTATGGCAATTATGTAGGTCAAAAAATGCCAATGTGAGTTTCATAAATCTATAAAAAGCCAGGATAGACTAACTGAGAGCAACATTAGCACACTTGCCTAATTACATTTTTAGGATACCAATAGCAGCTTTTTTTTTTTCGTAAATGAGAAAAAAAAACCTCTTATTTATTAAATTGTGTATACACTATGTGGCCAAAAGGTTTATGGACACTACTCCAAATTTCTGAGTTCAGATGCTCAAAGGAAGGAACATAAAGTTATGGTTTGATGAGCTTGGTGAGGAGGAAACCCAACAATACTGAACCCTTTAGGATAAACTGGAGTACTAATTGTGAGCCGGGTCCTCTCATTCAACATCAGTACCTAACCTTACAAATGCTCTTTTGGCTAAATGGGCACAAATTCCTACAGAAACACTCTGAAATCTTATGGAAAGCCTTCTCAAACAGTAAAGACTGTTATAGCTGGAAGGCGGGGGTGTTATAGGATAACTCCATAGGATGGTTTAAAAATGCCAGCATGCTGAAAGATAAAAAAAAACAAAAAACAGCTTCCTCCATCCACACAAAAGAAGTGGATGGGGAAATCCCCCTCAACTGGGACATTGTATTTGAACAGTGGGACATGCTGCTGCCAAAGTACACTGATTAGGGCCGAAACAACTAATCGATTAATCGACAACGAATCGATTATGAAATTAATCGATTATGATTTTCATAATCGATTAATCGGCCAGTAACATAATGGGGTTAAAAAACTAAAATTAGCCCTTATAGTACAAAAGGAGCAAATAATCGCTTCTGTAAATATTACTTTTACTGTTCCACAGTAAAAAAAATTGGATTTTTATAACAGCTTACCTGTAAAATCCTTTTCTTGGAGTACATCACGGGACACAGAGCGACATAGTCATTACTATGTGGGTTATATAGATACCTTCAGGTGCTGGCACTGGCAACTTCCAAAACCGGAAGTACCCTCCCCTATATAAGCCCCTCCCATCCGGGAGTACCTCACTTTTGTAGCAAAGCAATAAGTGTCCCCAAAAGAGGGGTGGGAGCTCTGTGTCCCGTGATGTACTCCAAGAAAAGGATTTTACAGGTAAGCTGTTATAAAAATCCTATTTTCTTTCTCGCACATCACGGGACACAGAGCGACATAGTCATTACTATGTGGGACGTCCCAAAGCAATGCCAAAAGAGGGGGGGGATACACCATACATAAGCTGGGCGCTATCAGACATGAGGATCTTTTGCGGCCTGCAACACACTGCGCCCAAAGGCGACCTCCTCCTGACTTCTAACGTCCACCTGGTAGAACCTAGTAAACGTGTGTACTGAAGACCATGTTGCGGCCTTACAGATTTGAGCCAGGGAGGCCTGGTGATGCACTGCCCATGAAGTTCCAACTGCTCTTGTGGAGTACGCCCTAACTTTGAACGGAGGCGGTCTCCTTCTCAAGCCATAGGCTTGCATTATGACCTGTCGAATCCATTTGGCTAAAGTAGATTTTGACGCTGCCTGACCCTTTCTGGGGCCTTCCGGCAGAATAAACAAAGTATCCGTTCTACGAATCTGAGCAGTGGCTTTTAGATAAGCTTTAAAGGAGCACTAAAGCTTCCCTTTTTTTTGCCCAAAAATAACAAACATGTCATACTTACCTCCACTGTGCAGCTCGTTTTGCACACAGTGGCCCCGATCCTGGTCTTCTGGGGTCCCTCGGCGGCTGTCTTGGCTCCTCCCCGCAAGGACCCCGCAAGTGAGCTTGCATGGTGTGGAGTGATTGCGGGCGCGCTCCCGTGATACAGCGGCGGCCATAGCCGCCGACTGTATCACTCGGCCCCGCGCGCCGCGTCATTGGATGTGATTGACAGCAGCGCCAGCCAATGGCTGCGCTGCTTTCAATCCATCCAGTGTAGCCAATCGGCGGCCAGGCTGAAAAACGAAGAGGATGACGGGGACGAGCGTGGGACTTTCGAGGGGCCAGGTAAGTAAAACGGGGGCTCGGGGGGGGGGCGGTATTGTCGAATGTTTTTTCACCTTAATGCATAGGATGCATTAAGGTGAAAAAACATGTAACTTTACTACTCCTTTAACTGCTCTTACTACATCCAAAGAATGTAATAACTTTTCCTCTACCGAGCTCGGTTTGGGGAAAAAGGAAGGAAGAACCACATCTTGGTTCAAATGAAACCTCGATACCACCTTAGGAAGAAAGGCTGGATGAGGACGTAACACTACTCTGTCCTTATGGATAACCAGATATGGCTCCTTACAGGACATAGCGGCCAATTCCGACACTCTTTTAGCCGAACATATGGCTACTAAAAAAAAATCTATTTCCTGGTGAGAAGAACCAAGGAAATGTGCTGTAATGGTTCAAATGGTTGTTTCTGTAGAACCGATAGAACCAGGTTTAGGTCCCATGGACATATGGGAATTTTAACCGGAGGGCTAATACGCATCACTCCTTGTGTAAAAGTTTTGACTAGTGAATGCGAAGCCAGGGGCCTTTGAAAAAATATTGACAAGACCGAAATCTGACCCTTGATAGTACTCAAGGCAAACTTCCTATCTACAGCCCACTGTAGGAAGTCCAGAATCCTACCTATTACGTACTTACGTGGATGCCATTTCTTGGCCTCACACCACACGATGTACGCCTTCCAGATTCTATAGTAAATCTGCCTGGATACCGGCTTCCTGGCATTGATCATGGTAGATACCACAGGATTAGAGAGACCTCTCTTTTTTAGAATGTGGGCTTCAATAGCCAGGCCGTCAAACCTAGGGCTAGTAAGGAAGGGTGGTATATCGGTCCTTGTGAAAGCAGGTCCGGACGATGTGGGAGGGTCCAAGGACTCCCCACAGACATTTTTACAATCTCTGCGTACCATGCTCTTCGGGGTCACGCTGGAGCCACCAGAATCACCGTTTCTTTTCTACCCTGATTCTGCGGAGTAATCGAGGCAACAATTGTGGCGGTGGAAATGCATATATCAGCTTGAACTGATCCCAAGGGAACACTAGAGCATCCGAGACGCAAGCTAGGGGATCCCTTGTCCGAGAGACAAATCTGTCCACCTTTGCGTTGAATCTGGATGCTAGCAGATCTACATCCGGTGCTCCCCACCGCTGACATATTGCCCGGAAAACCTCGGGGTGAAGGGACCATTCCCCTGGGCATAATTGTTGGCGACTTAGAAAGTCCGCCTTCCAATTCTCCACTCCTGGAATGAAGACCGCGGATATGGCTGGGACATATCTTTCTGCCCATTTCAGGATGCGATTTACTTCCCTCTGGGCTGCACGACTCCTGGTGCCCCCCTGATGATTGATATATGCCACTGCCGTGGCATTGTCTGATTGAATTCTGACAGGGGACCCTTGGAGTTTGGATGTCCATGCTACTAGGGCATACCGGGCTGCTTGTATCTCTAAGAGATTGATGGGCAGGGCCTTCTCTGCATCCGACCATCTGCCCTGGAGAGACCATTGCTCCAGTACTGCCCCCCAGCCTATAAGCCTGGCATCTGTAGTGACCACCTTCCAAGAAATCGGACTGAAGGATTTCCCTTTTTTCAGATTCTGGGGAACCAACCACCAACGGAGGCTTTTGCGAACGGAAGGGGACATTGGTAAGTCTAGGGCCTGAACTTTTTTGTTCCAGGCTGACAGTATGGCCCTTTGCAAATGCCTTGAATGGAATTGACCGTAGGGCACCGCTTCGAATGATGCCACCATTTTTCCCAGCAGCCTCATGCACAGGCGTATGGACGGCTGTCTTTTTGTACCCACCAGGTGGATCAAATCTCTCAAAGAAGACACTTTTTCTTGAGGCAAGAAAATCTTCCTCTGGTCTGAATCCAGCCTTAGCCCCAAGTATTCCAGACTTTTGACTGGTTTTAGGGCTGACTTGTCTCGGTTGATGATCCAACCGTGAGATTCCAGATACTTGATTGTCTCATGAACAACCATTTCTAGTTTTTCCACTGAGTGGTCCATCAGCAACAAGTCGTCTAGATATGCCATTATCGTCACACCTCGTGTTCTTAGATTGGCCAATAGTGGGGCCAGAATTTTTGTGAACACTCGTGGTGCTGTGGCCAAACCGAAGGGTAAGGCTCTGAACTGAAAATGGCGCCCTTCTACTGCAAAGCGTAGAAATTTTTGGTGGACTGGAAAGATGGGAATGTGCAAATAAGCATCTTTGATGTCGATCGAGGCTAACCATTCCTCCCCTTGCCACCGATCGGATCGACTCCATCCGGAAAGTCCTGATATGTAGGAATTTGTTTAGCCCTTTTAGATTTAATATGGGCCTTACGTCCCCGTTTGGCTTCGGGACTATAAAGAGGATTGAGTAAAACCCGAACCCGCATTCTTCCAGGGGAACCTCCATAATTACTCCTTGGAGCAATAGTTGTTCTAGTGCCGACAGGAGGGATCCTCTCTTCCGGTGATCTCTTGGCACGTTTGACCACATAAAATGGGAAGGAGGAGAGTCTTTTAACTCCAGCTTGTATCCCAGACTTACTGCGGAGAGCACCCATCTGTCTCTGATCGTGTCCCGCCAGGTCTCTGCGAACAACTGAAGTCTTCCCCCCACCCGATTGAGTGGGGGCAACCCTTCATAAATTTGACTTGGGGGGAGGTTTTGTACCTCTCCTGACCCAGGGTTTTTTGTTACCCTGTGATTGTCCCTGATTCTTACCCCCGGGATTTGACCGAGGAGGCCGTCGGAACTGCTTCACAGCAGATGTCCCAGGGACTGGAGAGGCAGGCCTCTTAAAAGAGGGACCTCTAAATCTCTTTTTAACCAGCAAGAGAGTACTTTTACCGCTGGAAATTTTCTGGATATATTTGTCCAGGTCATCCCCGAATAAGCGTTCACCATGAAATGGGAAGCCAACCAGCAATTTTTTACAGGGAGCTTCAGCAGACCAGTTCTTGAGCCATAGAAGCCTATGCATATGTACTACAGACAGCGTAAGGCAGGAGGCCTGATGGATTGAATCCTTGATGGCGTCAACCGCAAAGCATAAGGCTCTAGGCAGATCAGCTAGGGCAAGGGCCTGCTGATCCGGCAAGTCCCTTAAGACCTGTTTTAACTGATCCTTCACCGCTTGGCAGACCCCAATAGCTGCTACTGCTGGTTGTCTCACCAAGCTTGCTGTAGTAAAAGCAGATTTTAATAAGGACTCCAATTTTTTATCTATTGGGTCCTTGAACATTTGAACATTATCTACTGGACATGTCAGTGATTTGTTCACACAAGAGATGGCTGCGTCCATTGTAGGCACCCTCCATTTTCGTATGAACTTATCCTCCATGGGATAGACCACCGGAAATCTCTTAGGGGGAGTAAATATTTTATCAGGATGTTCCCAATCCTGGTAAATGAGTCCTTCCAGTAAAGGATGGATTGGAAAGGAACAAACAGTCTGGGGAGCTTTTAGCGACCCCGACGAGGAGACAGAAGTGGTTGATGGTTCAGCAAGGGGCATTTTAAATGCTGATCGGACCATATCAGTCAGGGACTGAACCCATAATCTTTCAGCATGTGATGCTGAAAATGGCTCTTCCACTGTTGATTCCTCTAGAACAGAATCAACCTCATCCTGATCCCCTTCAGGTAGGTCAATCCCTGTATGGAACTGTTGCTCCGCTAACAGGTACTCTGAGGGAGGAGACGGAGATCGGGCGCGCTTTCCCTCTGACAGGGAAGCAGCGATCAATGTTGTCAATCTCTCTTCCAGTCCTCCCAGAGCTGAGGAAAAAACCTCCTCTGTTACATACACAGGAGCAGGTGAACTGAGGACAGCCACAGTACTAGGTTCTCCTGAGGGTTCTCTACGGGCACCAACCTCTGATTTTTCAGGGGAGACTGGTGCAGCCAAAGCATGCCCAAGATCCTCAGAGCCCGACGGAGACCCCCTTTGCTTCCTGGGAGTCTTAGTCCCGGAGACTTTGGACGGCATATTCCTAAGCCCAAAGCTGAGGTATTCCAGCCGTAATACACCACTTACTGAAAATAGTCTAGCACAATTGCTGCTATATAAACAGTTGGTGTCTACTAATGTGACTTTCTATGGGGATGCCTGCATCAACCGCCTGCTGTATGCCTTTTTTTAAATGTTACCAGCTCCGTCTCTGCACTCCATAGCCAGCTCACAACAAATAATTGTGCCTTTTGACATGCTGGGATGCCCGCACATGCGAAGAAGCGCTGTGGCGCGCACAGAGCGTCATCTGCCAAGCTCCGCCCCCTTTTCAAGCTCACCTCTATATATAGAGGCGCGTGCACGAGCTCGCGCGCGGGCACGTGCGCCTTCGGCGCTTCTTTTGAAAAAGACTAGGGAGAGGAGCCAGGGTCCCTGTTTGCAGCAGGGCCCGGGGATGGACGAGCATTGCAACATGACAGAGGAAGCAGTTTCCCTAAAGAGAACTCACCATCTGCCTGGACTTGACCTCAGAAGAAAATAGTCCACAGAAAAAAACGACGTTCCACAGCGGCCTCTAGTGGTTTAACACAGGTACCGCGGTTTGTCCATTTTTTTTTTTTTTTTTTTTTTGACCACCATTACAATTATTACATTTTCTAGCAGTTTCAGGCATGCACAGATATTTAGCGGGAATACCGTTAGGTAACAGGCAGAAAGACATATTAGGCTTGGGAGTCCTCTCAATAGAACCAAGTTCCTGAGGGGCCCCCACTTACCTTTTCCCCGCCGCAGGACTCTGTTTGGTCCACAGGAGCCCAAACTTCACCTCTCACGGCAGGCATTGTACTTAAACCTTCAGGGACCGGGTTCCCAAGGATTCCACTCCCCTGGACCTGTATAGCACCCTGCACAGATAACATCTTGGTCGTGGGTATGACCAGAGTCCTGGATCCCAGGGTCCAGCCCTCCTAAGAGAGGCATTACAGGCAAAACCTTGCTCTTCTCTGCAAGGCCCGGGTACCGACCGTTTAGCTATGAAGCTTTTTTGGTCGGATCCGGAATAGCTTGCTGAGGCCCAAAAGAACCTATACACAAGCCCAGATGAAAAAAACATGTTAACCTTTGGCCAACACCTTAGACACTGGCAAAAAACTGAGGTACTCCCGGATGGGAGGGGCTTATATAGGGGAGGGTACTTCCGGTTTTGGAAGTTGCCAGTGCCAGCACCTGAAGGTATCTATATAACCCACATAGTAATGACTATGTCGCTCTGTGTCCTGTGATGTACGAGAAAGAAATTAACCCCTTACAGTAGCAATTATTTGCTCTTTTTGTACTATAAAGGGCTAATTTTCCTTTTTTTTAACCCCATTATGTTACTAAACGTCTTAGGCCTGGTTCACACCTATGCGTTTTTTGCAGAAACGCACTACAGTTCATTTAACAAGGTGTCCTATGGGACACATTCACATCTATGCTTTTTTCAGCTGCTGCGTATTTGGAAAGGGTCAATTACTTTTTTCAATGAAAAAAGGTGCTTTATTTTGGTTCAATGTACTTCAATGGAGAAGCTGCAGAAAAGCATGTAATGCGTTTTTGCAGCAATTTGTGTATTTTAATCTGCCCAACAACAAATTGGCCAAAAAAAGCATAAGAGAACGCAAACGCACAAATCACAGCAAAATCATGTGCGCAAAAATCAAAAAACACACAGCAAAATACACTGCAGAAACAGATCAAAAGCAAACTGCATAGGTGTGTACTGCATAGGTGTGGATTAGAGATTTTGCTCCCTAACCATATAGTTGGTTATTTATATTTACCCCTGCATAGAGATATTTAAAGTGGTTGTAAACCCCAAAAAAAAAAAACCTGCAAGTCAAAGGCATAATGAGCTAGTATGACTAGCATACTAGCTCATTATGAATTACTTACCTTAGATCGAAGCTCCCGAAGCCGTCCTCGTCTCCCCCTCCGGAAGGTTACTTCCGGGTATCGCCGTTCCGGTGCTGTGATTGGCCGGAGCGGCGAAGACGTCACTCCGCGCATTTGCGCGGGAGCCGTCAAAGCTGGCATTACCCATTCACGGTGCATTCTTTTTGCCAAATATCTCCTAAACCGTGTAGGTTTAGGAGATATTTCAAACACCTACAGGTAAACCTTAATCTAGGCTTACCTGTAGGTAAAACTTGTCAGAGAGGGTTTACAACCACTTTAAGAATGAAGCTATTCACTAGATGGTACTATACCCCTATTAAACTTCACACCATTTTTCCTACCGTCTCCCCTTTGTGCTTCAGAGGATGCAACTCCACCGGCTCTTTTACACACATCTTTTGGAGCTGTGAAAAAATCACTCATATCTGGAAGCAGTTGGAGAATTTTGCCTCTAAAATTGCAGATAAGAACATCACCTTGACCTTACATAATTGCCTTCTATTCTCACCCATTATAGGACTCTCTACTCAAGGTATTAGACTAATACATACTATATGCGTAGCAGTCCACTGGTTAATTGCTTTCCATTGGAAATCCCCATCAGTTCCTTTAACACAACTCAAAACTAGAATCAATAATATAATTTTGATGGAAAAAATCTATCATACTGTTCGGAACACAAATCAGGTTTATAAACAAAAATGGGACCCCTGGGTCGCACATAGCAAGGAGTTCCTTAACCCAGATCAACATGCCTCTCCTTAATTTTTGGTTCAAACATATATGCACATCACTGTAACTTCGTTTATAGAGCCACTCTTCCTTCTTACATGTATATATATGATGCAAATTGTATTTCTACGTTTCTACTTTATACAGTCCATATGTATATCTGACGCTATGGAATTGATTTTTTTACTTTTGTCATGTCGGTTTTGTACCACCTTTTAACCCAAATAAAAAACGTTTGTAAACAAAAAAGAATACATTTTTTAAACTTTACATATTAACTAAATTATGCACCACGCTTTTTTTAAGATAATTAACCGATTAATCGAAACAATAATCGACCAACTAATCGATTATGAAAATAATCGTTAGTTGCAGCCCTAACACTGATCATTGGCTGATTGGTTGCCAACACTGATCAATGTTTTCCAGCATGTCCTTGCAACAGAAGTAGATCAATGGATTGACTGCTCTTGAGCAAGGATGGCCACACTGACCAAAATGTGAATTTCGATTAGTGTATGGCCAGCTTAAAAAAGGCCACATGAGGCCCAGAACACCAGTTTGACATTTGACTCAGTTAAAGGGGAGTTCCACCCTTTTTTTATGTTTATTAAAAGTCAGCAGCTACAAAAAGTGTAGCTGCTGGCTTTTAATAAACAGACACTTACCTGCTCCACTGTCCAGCGACGCGCCGCCCGGAGCTCCACCCCTCTCGCCCCTTCTCCGCCGGCGCCTCTATTCATTGTGTGGGCACCCGGCCGTGACAGCTTTCGGCTTCACGGCCGGACACTCACTGCGCATGCGCGAACGGTGCAGCGCTCTCTGAATGGACAGGCGATCGCCTGGGACCTGTCACGTCCCAGGTGATCGCCTACAGGGAGGGGCCGCCACAAGGTGATATGACGTATCGCCTAGGCGAGCCCAGGGTGGAAAAATTACATGCCAAATGTGGCATGTAAGGGGTGGAGGAGTGGATAAAGCGGAAGTTCCAAATTTGGGTGGAACTCCGCTTTAAGTTCCCACCCGTTCCTGATATCTAGGAAAAATCTGAGGTCCTTTGTCCTCAAAAACTCTTGTCCTAGGGTTTCAGAAAGCTGGGATACTTGGGCATACTTTGCAGGGGTGGTTTAAGTGAGAATCACACATTTGCAAAAAACTAAAAATTGTGGAAAAAGCAGCAAACAAAAAAAAAGATAGATATGTTTCCAAAGAAATGTGTTGCGCTAAACATGAAACACTCCATATATGATTAGAAGATGCAAATAAACAAACAACTGAGTAATAACAAATAGTAGAAGCATAAAAGTCCATATCAGAGTCCCGTCAACCATGTGTTGATACTAAGTGCCACCTCCTAATAAAAGTGATAACGGGGTGCATGCTTACCAATTTCCCATGACCATCTTATATACAGAATGATCATAAAGCGCTTGTGTAATCTCGGAGAGATAAGATGATCCTCCACACAGTCTCTGCCGACACTCGGATATACACAGCCCAACTCTCAATGTGAGAAGTCATGTAAAGCAAGAGGGAAAATGCCTCTCCATAGTGTAAAACCTGTATAAAATACTTTAAATAAAATGATCGCACTTATGTGAATATAAAAGACATGCGCATGTGATAATCAACAAACCGGCATGGACAATTCCTGGATGGAGAGGCCTTTTCCCTCTTTCTTTACATGACTTTGGCTTTAGTTATACTTTAAATGAAGTTACAAGTTTGTGCCTGGTAAAGCCTCAGCCAGTCTCACATTAAAAACAACGTTGGCTTTCAGAGAAAATCGTTCTCGACGAACAATTGTTGACCTAATAAAGCATGGACACGAGGCATCAGAGTAAGCCTGCAGACCTATGAATGTTCCCTGGTCCAACCACAAGTGGTGGCATCAGGTTAACATTTTCTTATGTATGCGAGTACTTAACACTCTGCAGCAGCTCTGAGCCCCCTTCTGCTGGTGGCACCTGAGCACAACTGCAGTGACAAACGATGTTGAGTCACAAGCATTAAACAGCTTTGCCTATTAGATTACCTAACATAGCAGCACGTTACATTAAAAGGCTGCGTTAAAAGGTTATGTTAATAGCAGGATTTAATCTTGACGGTAATTGAAGACCAGCATTTTGAATGCAAAATAAGCATTTTATAATGCAATTCTGGAGGAACGATATGAAGAGGTCTTCTTAAACAGTTTTGCATTGGATTGAGTAAGAAACACTGACAAATTGCCCCAGAAAATCATTCCAAATCAATGGCAAGTATCTTGTCTGTGGCCATAGTTTGACCACATGGACCAGGCTGCAATTGTACCAGTCATTACCTACAGCCTACAAATAATCCAAGCGCACTAGGCTGATAAACTATGCCACAGGGACATTTACTAAAACCGGAGAATGCAGAATCTGGTGCAGCTCTGCATAGAAACCAATCAGCTTCCAGGTTTTATTGTCAAAGCTTAACCACATCAGCCCTGGAGGATTTGGCTGCCAAATGACCGGGCCACTTTTTGTGATTCGGCACTGCGTCGCTTTAACTGACAATTGCGCAGTCGTGCGACATGGCTCCCAAACAAAACTGACGTCCTGTTTTTCCCACAAATAGAGCTTTCTTTTGGTGGTATTTGATCATTGATTGCGGTTTTTATTTTTTGCGCTATAAACAAAGAGCGACAATTTTTTTTAAAAAAAAGCAATATTTTTTTACTTTACTTTAAATATCCCCCAAAAAATCTATAAAAAAACTAATTTTTTCCTCAGTTTAGGCCGATACGTATTCTTCTGCATATTTGTGGTAAAAAAAAATTAGCAATAAGCGTTTATTGATTGGTTTGCGCAAAAGTTATAGCGTCTACAAAATAGGGCAGTGTTTCTCAACTCCAGTCCTCAGGGCACCCAAACAGGTCATGTTTTCAGGCTTTCCATTGATTTGCACAGGTGATTTGATCAGTTTCACTGCCTTAGTAATTACCACAGCTTTTTCATCTGAGGGAAATCCTGAAAACATGACCTGTTGGTGCGCCTTGAGGACTGGAGTTGAGAAACACTGAAATAGGGGATAGTTTTATGCCATTTTTATTAATATTATTTTTTTTTTTACTAGTAATGGTGGCGATTAGCTATTTTTATCGTGACTGCGACATTATGGCGGACACATCGGACACTTTTGACGCTATTTTGGGACCATTGTCATTTATACAGCGATCAGTGCTATAAAAATGCATTGATTACTGTGTAAATGACATTGGCAGGGAAAGGGTTAACCACTAGGGGCTTAGGAAGGGGTTAAGTGTGTCCTAGGGAGTGATTCTAACTGTGTGGGGGCGTGGCTACATGTGACACAACAGTGATCACTGCTCCCGATGACAGGGAGCAGAAGATCAGTGTCCTGTCACAAGGCAGAAGCCTTGTTTACACAGGCATCCCCCCGTTCTGCAGCTCCGTGACATGATCATGGGACACTGGTGGTCATCCAGTCTGCGGGCATGGATACGGAGCTTGCGATAGGGGCGCGCCCGCATGGCGTGAAATTCAAAGCACCGTATACATACGTTGCTTTGCGCAGCCATGCCATTCTGCCGATGTATATGTACAGGACGCGGTAGGCAAGTGGTTAAAAGGAGAAGTCCAGCCTGAGCTTTTTAGGCTGGGCTTCTCCTCTGGGTCACAGGAGTGCAATTCGTTTTGCACTCCTGTGACCCGTTTTCAGCGGAGAACGGTCTGAGGTCCACTCTTCGCTGACGTCACTGCCATCAGTCGGGGCAGCACGTCATCCCGACTTCCAAGTCTTGATCCGCCAGCTGCCTTGATTGATGGCAGTCTGAGCGTGCCGCTGAGACGGCCGCTCCCCGCCCCTTCACGGCTCTGTTCTCCAATGAGCGTGGAGAAGTAGAGCAGAAGCGATGCTAACTGACAGTCAACATCGCTCTGCTCGGGGAGTAGCGAGAACCGAGCCATTAGCGGTGTTTGGTGGCTCGGTTCTCAGTGCAGAGACACAGAGGGACAGATGCAGCATCGGTCTGATGCTGCATCCACCGAGGCAAGTATGAATAAAAAAAAAAAAACATACTTCCCTTTTAACTGAACAAGCTGAAGTTGGAAGCTGATTGGCTACCATGCACAGCTGCACCAGATTCTGAGAAATCTCCCTCAATATGTAGATGGACAAAGCGACTGATATTAGCAGAAAATGGCATATAATGAGTGTATTGCAGCCTACTTAATGTGCAGACAGGAAACATTTCTGTAAGATACAATTTCTCAGTAAATAATTTCAGTAGCAGACTGGTAACAAGTAACAGATGTGCATTAATAAATGCAGCTTCCCACGCCTGCTACAAATGTGCCCGCTCCACAGGTACCATGAGCACTGTGCCATCTCTCACAGTCAGACAACATGCATACACCTGATAGGTTGGAAATAAGCTACCATTTCCTACCTAAGAATTTCTCGCTGCCAATATTTCCATGTGAAATTTTTACTGAGATGCCTGAATGTTTCAAGCAGGAAGAAATTAATCACACTAAATGTAAAGCAAATACCGGTATACCATAAAAAACAATGGTTTCTAAAATGACCCCAGTAATAGAAAACTCCGGAAAGTTTTACCCCTTTAATGACCATTTTTTGCGATACGGCACTGCGGTAATTTAACTGACATTTGCACGATCGTGCGAGGTTGTACCCAAATAAAATCAATGTGCATTTTTTCCCCACACATAGAGCTTTCTTTTGGCGGTATTTAATCACCTCTGCGTTTTTTTTTCTCTTTCTCGTACATCACGGGACACAGAGCGACATAGTCATTACTAATGGGTTATATAGATACCGTCAGGTGCTGGCACTGGCAACTTCCAAAACCGGAAGTACCCTCCCCTATATAAGCCCCTCCCATCCGGGAGCACCTCAGTTTTTTGCCAGTGTCTAAGGTGTTGGCCAAGAAGAAACATGTGTTTTTCACTGAGCTTGCGTACAGGTTCTTTTGGGCCTCAGTAAGCTATTCCGGATCCGACCAAAAAAGCTTCATAGCTAAACGGTCGGTACCCGGGCCTTGCAAAGAAGAGCAAGGTTTTGCCTGTAATGCTTCTCTTAGGAGAGCTGGACCCTGGGATCCAGAGCTCTGGTCATACCCACGACCAAGATGTTTTCTGTGCAGGGTGCTATACAGGTCCAGGGGAGTGGAATCCTTGGGAACCCGGTCCCTGAAGGTTTGATTACAATGCCTGCCGTGATAGCTGAAGTTTGGGCTTTTGTGGACCAAACAAAGTCCTGCGGCGGGGAACAGGTAAGTGGGGGCCCCCAGGAACTTGGTTCTATTGGGGGACCCCCAAGCCCAATTTGTCTTTCTGTCTGTTACCTAATGGTATTCCCGCTAATATCTGTGCATGCCTGTAACTGCTAAAAAAATGTAATAATTTTTAATGGTGGTCAAGAAAAAAAAAATTTTTTTTTAATATATATATATATTTAATATATTAGACTGCGGTACCTGTGTTTGTCCACTAGAGGCCGCTGTGGAACGTTTCTTGTCATGTGGACTAGTTTCTTCTCATCAGAGCAAGTCCAGGCAGATGGTGAGTTCTCTTATGGGAAACTGCTTCCTCTGCCATGTTGCAATGCTCGTCCATCCCCCGGCCTGCGGCAAAGGGGCCCTGGCTCTTGTCCCTGGTTTCCATTTTCGAAATTAGCGCCGAAGGCACACGTGGCCGCGCGCGTGCGCGCGCCTCTATATATAGAGGTGAGCCGGGAAAGGGGGCGTAGCCTGGGGGATGACGCTCTGTGCGCGCCGCAGCGCTTCTGCGCATGTGCGGGCGTCCCAGCATGTTAAAAACCACAATTTTGTGTGGTGAGCTGGCTATGAAGTACAGAGACAGAGCTGGCAACATTTAAAAAAGGCATACAGCAAGCGGTTGATACAGGCATCCCCTAGAAAGGCACATTAGTAGACACCAACTGTTTCTTATAGCAGCATTTATGCTAGACTATTGTCAGTAACTGGTGTATTTCGGCTGGAATACCTCAGCTTTGTGGCTTAGGAATATGCCGTCTAAAAACTCCGGGACTAGAAATTCCAGGAGGAATAGGGGGTCTCCATCGGGCTCTGAGGATCTTGGGCATGCTTTGGCTGCACCAGTCTCCCCTGAAGAATCAGAGGTTAGTGACCGTAGAGCACCCTCAGGAGTACTTGGTACTGTGGCTGTCCTCAGTTCACCTGCTCCTGTGTATGTAACAGAGGAGGTTTTTTCCTCAGCTCTGGGAGGGCTGGAAGAGAGATTGTCAGCATTGATCGCGGCTTCCCTGTCACAGGAGAAAAGCGCCCGATCTCCGTCTCCTCCCTCAGAGTGCCTGTTAACAGAGCAACAGTCCCATACAGGGATCGACCTACCTGAAGGGGATCAGGATGAGGTCGATTCGGTTGTAGAGGAATCAACAGTGGAAGAGCCGTTCTCAGCATCACATGCTGAAAGGTTATGGGTTCAGTCCCTGACTAATATGGTCCGATCAGCATTTAAAATGCCACTTGCGGAGCCATCATCCACTTCTGTCTCCTCGTTGGGGTCGCTAAAAGCTCCCCAGACTGTTTGTTCCTTTCCGATCCATCCTTTACTGGAAGGGCTCATTTACCAGGATTGGGAGCATCCTGACAAAATATTTACTCCCCCCAAGAGATTTCCGGTGGTCTATCCCATGGAGGATAAGTTCATCAGAAAATGGAGGGTCCCTACAGTGGACGCAGCCATCTCTTGTGTGAATAAATCACTGACATGTCCGGTGGATAATGTCCAAATGTTCAAGGACCCAATAGATAAAAAATTAGAGTCCTTATTAAAATCTGCTTTCTCTACAGCAGGATTGGTGACACAACCAGCAGTGGCAGCTATTGGGGTCTGCCAAGCAGTGAAGGATCAGTTGAAACAGGTCTTAAGGGACTTGCCAGATCAGCAGGCTCTTGCCCTAGCTGATCTACCTAGAGCCTTATGCTTTGCGGTGGACGCTATAAAGGATTCAATCCATCAGGCCTCCCGCCTTACGCTGTCTGTGGTACATATGCGCAGGCTTCTATGGCTCAAAAACTGGTCTGCTGAAGCTCCCTGTAAAAAATTGCTGGTCAGCTTCCCATTTCATGGTGAACGCTTATTCGGGGAAGACCTGGACAAATATATCCAGAGAATTTCCAGCGGTAAAAGTACACTTTTGCTGGTTAAAAATAGAGTTAGAGGTCCCTCTTTTAAGAGGCCTGCTTCTCCAGTCCCTAGGACATCGGCTGTGAAACAATTGCGACGGCCTCCTCGGTCAAATCCCGGAGGTAAAAATCAGGGACAATTGCAGGGTAACAAGAAGCCCTGGAGCAGGAGAGGTACAAAACCTCCCCCAAAGTCAAATGCATGAAGGGTTGCCCCCACCCAATCGGGTGGGGAGAAGACTTCAGTTGTTCACAGAGACCTGGCGGGACACGATCCGAGACAGATGGGTGCTCTCCGCAGTAAATCTGGGATACAAATTGGAGTTAAAAAACTCCCCTCCTTCCCGCTTTATAAGGTCAAATGTGCCAAGGGATCCCCAGAAGAGAGGATCCCTCCTGTTGGCACTAGAACAATTATTGCTCCAAGCAGTAATTATAGAGGTTCCCCTGGAAGAATGGGGGTTCGGGTTTTACTCAAACCTCTTTACAGTCCCGAAGCCAAACGGGGACGTGAGGCCCATATTAAATCTAAAAGGGCTAAACAAATTCCTACATATCAGGACTTTCCGGATGGAGTCGATCCGATCGGTAGCCACTGCCCTACAAGGGGAGGAATGGTTAGCCTCGATCGACATCAAAGATGCTTATTTGCACATTCCCATCTTTCCAGCCCACCAAAAATTTCTACGCTTTGCGGTAGAAGGGCGCCATTTTCAGTTCAGAGCCTTACCCTTCGGTCTGGCCACAGCACCAAGAGTGTTCACAAAAATTCTGGCCCCATTATTGGCCAATCTAAGAACACGAGGTGTAACGATAATGGCATATCTAGACGACTTGTTGCTGATAGACCACTCAGTGGAAAAACTAGAAGTGGTTGTTCACGAGACAATTAAGTATCTGGAATATCACGGTTGGATTATCAACCGAGACAAGTCAGCCCTAAAACCAGTCAAAAGTCTGGAATACTTGGGGCTAAGGCTGGATTCAGACCAGAGAAAAATTTTCTTGCCTCAAGAAAAGGGGTCGTCTTTGAGAGATTTGATCCACTTAGTGGGTTCAAAAAGACAGCCATCCATACGCCTGTGCATGAGGCTGCTGGGAAAAATGGTGGCATCATTCGAAGCAGTACCCTACGGTCAATTCCATTCAAGGAAGTTGCAAAGGGCCATACTGTCAGCCTGGAACAAAAAAGTTCAGGCTCTGGACTTACCAATGTCCTTGTCCCCTTCCGTTCGCAAGAGCCTCCGCTGGTGGTTGGTTCCCCAGAATCTGGAAAGAGGGAAATCCTTCAGTCCGATTTCCTGGAAGGTGGTCACTACAGATGCCAGCCTTATAGGCTGGGGAGCAGTACTGGAGCAATGGTCTCTCCAGGGCAGATGGTCGGATGCGGAAAAGGCCCTGCCCATCAATCTCTTAGAGATACGAGCAGCCCGGTATGCCCTAGTAGCATGGACATCCAAACTCCAAGGGTCCCCTGTCAGAATTCAATCAGACAATGCCACAGCAGTGGCATATATCAATCGTCAGGGGGGCACCAGGAGTCGTGCAGCCCAAAGGGAAGTAAATTACATCCTGAGATGGGCAGAAAGATATGTCCCAGCCATATCTGCGGTATTCATTCCAGGAGTGGAGAATTGGAAGGCGGACTTTCTAAGTCGCCAACAATTATGCCCAGGGGAATGGTCCCTTCATCCCGAGGTTTTCCGGACAATATGTCAGCGGTGGGGAACACCGGATGTAGATCTGCTAGCATCCAGATTCAACACAAAAGTGGACAGGTTTGTCTCTTGGACAAGGGATCCCCTAGCTTGCGGCTCGGATGCCCTAGTGTTCCCTTGGGATCAGTTCAAGCTGATATATGCATTCCCACCGCCACAATTGTTACCTCGATTACTCCGCAGAATCAGGGTAGAAAAGAAACCAGTGATTCTGGTGGCTCCAGCGTGGCCCCGAAGAGCATGGTACGCGGAGATTGTAAAAATGTCTGTGGGGAGTCCTTGGACCCTCCCACATCGTCCGGACCTGCTTTCGCAAGGACCGATATACCACCCTTCCTTACCAGCCCTAGGTTTGACGGCCTGGCTATTGAAGCCCACATTCTAAAAAAGAGAGGGCTCTCTAATGCTGTGGTATCTACCATGATCAATGCCAGGAAGCCGGTATCCAGGCAGATCTATTATAGAATCTGGAAGGCGTACATCGCCTGGTGTGAGGCCAAGAAATGGCATCCACGTAAATACGTAATAGGTAGGATTCTGGGCTTCCTACAATGGGCTGTAGATAGGAAGCTTGCCTTGAGTACTATCAAGGGTCAGATTTCGGCCTTGTCAATATTTTTTCAAAGGCCCTTGGCTTCGCATTCACTAGTCAAAGCCTTTATACAAGGAGTGATGCGTATTAGTCCTCCGGTTAATATTCCCATATGTCCATGGGATCTAAACTTGGTTCTGTCGGTTTTACAGAAACAACCATTTGAACCATTACAGCATATTTCCTTGGTGCTTCTCACCAGGAAATTTATTTTTCTAGTAGCCATTTGTTCGGCTAAAAGAGTGTCGGAATTAGCAGCTATGTCCTGTAAAGAGCCATATCTGGTTATCCATAAGGACAGAGTAGTATTACGTCCTCAGCCAGCCTTTCTTCCTAAGGTGGTATCGAGGTTTCATTTGAACCAAGATGTGGTTCTTCCTCCTTTTTTCCCCAAACCTACTTTGGTAGAGGAAAAGTTATTGCATTCTTTGGATGTAGTAAGAGCAGTTAAAGCTTATCTAAAAGCCACTGCTCAGATTCGCAGAACGGATACTTTGTTTATTCTGCCGGAAGGCCCCAGAAAGGGTCAGGCAGCGTCAAAATCTACTATAGCCAGGTGGATTCGACAGGTCATAATACAAGCCTATGGCTTGAGAAGGAGACCGCCTCCGTTCAAAGTTAGAGCGCACTCCACGAGAGCAGTTGGAACTTCATGGGCAGTGCATCACCAGGCCTCCCTGGCTCAAATCTGTAAGGCCGCAACATGGTCTTCAGTTCACACGTTTACTAGGTTCTACCAGGTGGACGTTAGAAGTCAGGAGGATGTCGCCTTTGGGCGCAGTGTGTTGCAGGCCGCAAAAGATCCTCATGTCTGATAGCGCTCAGCTTATATATGGTGTATCCCCCCCCTCATTTGGCATTGCTTTAGGACATCCCATTAGTAATGACTATGTCGCTCTGTGTCCCGTGATGTACGAGAAAGAAAATAGGATTTTTATAACAGCTTACCTGTAAAATCCTTTTCTTGGAGTACATCACGGGACACAGAGCTCCCGCCCCTCTTTGGGGACACTTATTGCTTTGCTACAAAACTGAGGTGCTCCCGGATGGGAGGGGCTTATATAGGGGAGGGTACTTCCGGTTTTGGAAGTTGCCAGTGCCAGCACCTGACGGTATCTATATAACCCATTAGTAATGACTATGTCGCTCTGTGTCCCGTGATGTACTCCAAGAAAAGGATTTTACAGGTAAGCTGTTATAAAAATCCTATTATTTTTGGCGCTATAAAAAAAAAAGTGACAATTTTGAAGAAAAAAAAAAAAAGCAATATTTTTTACTTTCTGCTATAAAACATATCCAATAAACACATTGAAAAAAAAATCAAAAAAGTACTTCTTCAATTTAGGCCAATATGTATTCTGCTACATATTTTCAGGAAAAGAAATCCCAAAAAGACCTGATTCACACCTATGCAGGTTGCAGTTTGCATATTCCAGGTGCATTTTGCGTTTTTCAATACACACTTTTGATCCATTGAAGTCTATGGAACCAAAAACCAGAAAAAAAGTCCCTGGCCCTTTCAATAAAATGCACAGATGTGAACTAAATCCATAGGAAACCATGTTATATGGACTGTAGTGTGTTTCTACAAGACTGAAAATGCACTAAAAAATGCATAAGTGTGAACCAGGCCTAAGCGTATATTGATTGGTTTGCTCAAAAGTTGCAACGTCTACAAACTATGGGATATTTTTATGGCACTTATTTTTTTTACTAGTAATCAGCGATTTTTAGCGAGACTGACATTGTGGTGGACAAATCAAACTCCTTACACACTTTTTTGGGAACCAGCGATACTAAGGCCCCTTTCACACTGAGGCGTATTTCAGGCGTTTTTGCGCTAAAAATAGCACATAAATAATGCCTGAAATACTCCTGCCCCAGCATTCTCAATGTGAAAGCCCGAGGGCTTTCACACTGAGGCGGTGTGCTGGCAGGAGACAAAAAAATCTCCTGCAAGCCGCATCTTTGGAGCGGTGAAAGAGCGGTGTGTATACCGCTCCTTCCCATTGAAATCAATGGGACACTGCGGTATTAACCCTTTTTCAGCCGCTAGCGGGGGTTAAAACCGCAGCGCTAGCAGCCAAATATTGCGGTAAACACGACGGTATAGGGCACTGAAAATCGCTCCGCTATACCGTCACTGCATATGCCCGTCCCAGTGTGAAAGGGGCCTAACACAGTGATCAATGCTAAAAATGCACTGTCACTGTATAAATGACACTGGCAGGGAAAGGGTTAACATCAGGGGTGATAAAAGGGTTAAGCGTGTCCCTAGGGGATGCTTTCTAACTGTGTGGGGGATGGACTGAGTGGGGGAACACAGAGATCCATGTTCCTGCTTAGCAGGAACACAAGATCAATGTGTTCTTCCCTGTCAGAACAGCGATCTGCCTTGTTTACATAGGAAGATTGCAGATTGGCTCCCCATCTGGCCAATCAGTGCGCACACACCCCTATTGCAGGAAACTACATATGGGTACTTTGTTTCGTGCAATAGAGCCGCCCCTGCTGCAGTACATCTGCGGTAGGCGGTCTTCAATCCGTTAAAGTGGTTGTAAACCCTAATTATACCCAGTGAAATGACTAGTCCCAGGTGGTACACAAAGATTAAATAAATCTTTCTACATAAGTTGTACCTATTTATCTGCAGCCAGTTCTCCTCTGCATCTATTCAAAAGTGTACAATTTGGTTGTAAGCTCTCAAGAGCAAGTCCCTCCCAAACCTACTGTATTGCATTGTAACTATAAAGTGCTGCGCAAACTGTTGGTGCTATATAAATCCTGAATAATAATAATAATGAGTTTACAGAGCATCTCTGAGCTCTAGCAGGCAGGAGCAGGGATCTGATGTCACATAGCGCAGAGCATAAAGAGGGCTGATTGTAATGCGAGACCCGAGTAAAGGGAATAGACATACCCCCCTCTACACAACACACATGGAAAATGCAAAGCTGAGGCTGTCAATCACAGGCTGGATCCCTCCCATCCCCCAGGATTCTGTAATGTCTGCATTAGATGTCAGAGGTGACTTGTGCAGATAGCAGAGGGAGGAGGTGGCATATAGAAGTCACACTAGGTGCTTTGGATTGAGACAAGTACACACTATAAAGAAAAATACATTTTTTATTTCAGAGGTTTACAACTACTTTAAGGCTTCATGCACAGGGATGTTTGCAGGCATAAAATATCCCTAGCTGGCCATAGAAGCGAATAGCTGTACATCCCTTAAAGCAGAAGTACAGCCAAAGCTTGTTTGGCTGTACTTCTATGGATCACAGGAGTGTAGCTCGTTCTGCACTCCTGTGACCCGCTTTCGGGCTGAAGTCCGCTCTCTGCTGACATCACAGAAGTCGGTCCAGGCTCTGCGTCATCACGACAATGGAAGTCAGGATCTGCCAGATGCCTGGACTGATACCCGGCTCAGCCTCTCAGGAGCCACTGAGAGCCTGAGGCGGATGCTCTGCCCCCTCCACAGCCCAGTGCTCTAGTGAGCGAGGAGGGGGCAGAGCAGAGAGCTGTGACTGACAGTCAGCAGCTCTGTTTGGGGAGCTGTGAGAACCGAGCGATCAGCGGTGTTCGATTGCTATGTTCTCAGTGTAGAAGCGCCAGGACCGATGCTGCATCCACCTGGGTAAGTATAAATCTGGAAAAAAAACATACTTCTCTTTTAAAGTGGTTGTAAACCTCAGACATGAAATATGAACAAAGCATATCTTTCTATAATGTGTACTTGTCTCAATTAAAAGTGTAATTTTTGTCCCATTCCTCTACTATCAGCATGAATCACTTCTGACAAGTTTTCCCGACACCAAGAGAAAAAAAGGTGACAGGGGAGAGATCTCCAGCAGATTGACAGCCTGGTCTCTGTTCCTGTGTGCTGGGTGGAGGGGTGTGTCTCTTCCCACCAATCAGCTCTCAAACCTGTCCTCACTGAGCTCTGCAGTGTAACTTCAGCTCTCCGCCCCCTTTTTTCCGAACGCTCAGACAGGCTTTATAAATTCAGCGCTTTGAACAGATGCAGGGAAGAGACCACTGCAGATAGACAGATACAACTTACTGTACAGAACAAGTGTTTGTTTCATCTCAGTGTATCACCTGAGGCCAGTCACTTCACTAGGTATATGTAAGGGATTATAACACGTAAGTGCCAATGCTTCAGCACATGAGGCATTTTCTGGAAGCGAAACTCCAGTGTTCAGAAAATACGTTGTAGGAACATGCGTGGGTAATTTTTAATGAACAGAAGTATAGACAAGTACAGGGGTGTACAGCCTTTCACTTCTATGGCTGACTATGTGCCTCACCTGCGGCTTTCTGACTGCAGGAAAACGATGGGAAATATAAGCTAGGCATATTTTATGATATCTACAAACATCAATGAAGCCTAAAACACATTACAATTTATTTTCATGCCTAAGGTGCTGCAACAATCTCAGAATAAAATAAGGACATACTATGGTTCCATGGCATCACTTATGTTGCCAAAGCCTCATTTCTCTTTATGACAAGCGTGTTGAGCTTCCTGTTAAAAAACAAAGCACATTGGCATCCAAGTGCAGGCCCCACACACCTGAAGAGGTTAAACCAGAGAGCAGAATGAACAAAGCATTTCACCCTCCACCAATCAAGCAGCTATTGCCCTAAATGCTCACTGCCTGAGTGGTCCTGCCTGAAACTGTCTCCTTTATTAGAGAGTTCAGAAGCAATAGTGTTTAACAAGGATCAAGCAGCAGGCAGCCAGATTAAGCAGCGTGACAAAGAGAACCTAATAAGCTGGGAGCCGCTGAATCTCAAATGATGCTGCCTGGCTGCAAGGAGAGGAGCCTTTCGCTTTGGCTCTTCTCTTTATCCGCTTTCTCTTCCCGGCCCGCAGGAGAGGAGGTGTGCCGTGATTAGCAGTCACCTCTTGACCAGCCCTGCCATGAAGATATATATCACTCACAGGTTGCTTCTGCAATTGCAAATTGGATTTTGTGTTTATTGCTTAAAATGGAACAACATGTCTGTTTCCAAAGTCATATAAAAGTAACACTGTCCATACTGAAGTGCAATAAAAAAAAAAAAAAATGTAAGATTGCTAAACGGGCGAATCCAAAAAAAAAAAATGAAAAATTAAAGAACACAGTTTTTCAAAAAGAGTACCCCTCACTAGCATATAAGAAAATAAACCCATTTTAAGTAGGGTTACTAAGTAGCAGTTAAATTTACATTGGAACTGTCGATATTACTAAATGATGCCAACAGGAAAGGAAAAGAAACATTGGATCACTTGGCGACTGCGTAAATTCTACTGTTGCTCTGCAACACTAGACAAGGGAACACCATTGTAATTAAAATGAATGCTGTAAATAATGTATCAAATGTTGGATATAAGTATGCTACCCAATATCAAATTTTCAAACGTAACGAAGAAATAAAATAACGTATCTGAAGAAAGGTGGGAGGTCCAGGATTGTCTACAGTCTTGTATTCTTACATTTTAGTAGCAAGAAAACAGGGTGGGATTGTAACGGTGCCACCCTTGTATTCTTCAAGTTTGTGAAGTCCTCTGTGACCTCCATCACCTGTAAATTGTACAAGACCTACTCGTTCTGTACAGAAGGGTGACAGTCTTCCCTGCTTTTCTGGTTGTCTGTTCTAGGCATTGCCCATTTTTTTTGTTTTTTCTTTTTTTTTTCAGAGTTGCACTTTAGGGCCCAAGTGTTGAACCAGACTTCAAAGAAACCCTGTCACAACGCCATTCCTATCAACAAAAATCCCCATAAAATTACCATAAACTTGCATGCACATGTAACATCACTCAGGTGATACTCTAAAGCCTCGTACACACGTTCCGATTGTTGGCCAACCAAGCGTCTGATTTTTGTCCGAAGGGCGTGTGCCAGGATCTTGTCTTGCATACCAACGGTACACAATTTTCGTGCAACAAACACAAACGTAGTGACGTACTATGAGGAATACGTACTATGGGCCCCTCCTGCTAATTTCCCCTTTGGTGAGCATGAATTCCGAGCATGCGTGTTTGTACTTTCGACTTTTGTGTGATGGACTTGTGTATACGATACAAAAAAATCAGACAACAGACCGTTGTCCGCCGAAAATTTACTAGCCTTCTATCCAACATTTGTTGGCCGAAAGTTGGACAACAATTCTCAGAAGGAGCGTACCAACGGTAAGATTTTAGGACAACAGTCTGTCATCAGACAATCCCCTGCCAACAATCGGATCGTGTGTACGAGGCTTAAGGCCTCATGTACACTGCTGCTGGTAAACAGACATTTAGGAGCAGTTGGGCATTTTTTTCAGCTGCCCCTGAACTCTCCCCTATGTTATCTTATCAGTACATGTACACAGGGTCTTTTATAGTCAGTTGAGTTTAGAAGCTTTTTTTGGAACGCAAAAAAATGGGTTCAGAGGCATTTGAAACGCCAAATGCCTGTCACAGCTTGTAAACCCTGCTAAACGCTTTTTACAGACGTTTTTCATTTTAACAAAATTTATATATATATATATATATATATATATATATAAATTATATGTATATATAATATTTTTTTTTACAAACACTTCTAGACGCAAACGCGGCTAAACGCAGCTAAACGGCCGTTTTTAGACGCCGGTTTCTAGCTGTGAAGTTAAATGGTTCAGGAGAGGTTGAACAACGTCCTGTGTACATGAAGCCTAAAGCAGGCTCTCACATTTTTAACATGGAGGAACCCTTGAAATTATTTTTTGGCCTCAGGGAACTCCTACTAATTGATGTATAAAATAATAAAAAAGAACCCTGCTCTTTTCCCACCACCTTTCAAAAAGTGATCAAAACATAATTAATAAAACAAATGGTGATTCAAAAAATAAATAAATGAAGAAGGCTGCGACCCAATAAAACTGAACACAGGCTTAGTATAGAATAAAAAAAAATATATAATATATATAACCTATATACTTGTGGAGGCGCTACGTGAAATCACTACTAGTGAATTACATTTAATACAAACATACTACTACATATATAAAAATATATGAACCAAACACCTGCCTGCCTATACACACTAAAATGAATAATGATGTATTGGATATTGCTGTAGCAAATAAGTGCAGTGGTGCACTGGTTGGAATAGGATTTAGACCTGTAAAGCAATACAAAACAACATGTGCCCCTAAACACAAAATAAAAACTTTGATGAAAGGTGGGTGCACATAAATAATATAAAAAAATGAACGATAACAAGTGCCAATCAAGTCCTTATAGTCGATGTGTGATATGAAATAGTCTAGTGTTGAATCTAAAAGACATTATGCGAAACAAAAATCCAGAAAGCGACAGCTGTCAGAAGTCCACCTTCACCGACTGTAAACCAATCACCCAAATGTGCTTAAATAGGATGGCAGCTTACCAAATGGAGTTGACCCTTTTAGTTAAAAACTTATAACTACATTTTTATATAGACACCAGCCTGCTCGTGCAGAAAGATGTCACAGAGTTGGCTCCACCCCCGAGTAGGTGGAGCCAAATATGTGACATCATCCTGCACGAGCATGCTGGTGTGCGATGTACATCGCTGTGTTTGTAATGCTGGTTTTTATCGTCAAAATTGTAAAGGTAATCTTAGCTTTTATTAAAACAAGTTTTAGACCTATTACGTAGCCTTCCTTTGTCTCTACACATGTTGGGAGTGAGGAGTGGGCAAGCACCATCCATCTAACATCATAGATCATTTCATTGATCGGGGCTGGAACAGAGGGAGTCTCCTTCCTGCTGCCGATTTTCTAATTATTCCTCAAGTGACTGATTTCTAGAATCTGAGATCATATCAGTCTGGTAAGAGACGTGTGGTATATGTGGTGGACGATTTCTTCTATAAGCACCTTTTTTCTTGTTTTGTCCAAGACACGGTATAAAAACGGCATATTCACTTCAAGAATTAACCTTTTGAGTTTGGACACTAAGAAGTTTGTTTGAAATTGTCACATATTGTATGAACTTCATTTGTTCGCTACAAAGACTTATTTTTATAGCAATATTTTTATTTTGGTTGGATCACTATTGAATTGTTGCAAAACCTGATTTGGATACACGGTTCAGTTATTGTATATACACTTAATGGTATTTTTGAGGAGCGCCCCAATCCTTTTCCTTAACTCCTACTAATTACTAGAGTACTGTATCTCACAAAAGTTAGTACACCCCTCACATTTTTGTAAATATTTTATTACTGGTATATCTCTTCATGTGACAACACTGAAGAAATGACACTTTGCTACAATGTAAAGTAGTGAGCGTACAGCTTGTATAACAGTGTAAATTTGCTGTCCCCTCAAAATAACTCAACACACAGCCATTAATGTCTAAACCGCTGGCAACAAAAGTGAGTACACCCCTAAGTGAAAATGTCCAAATTGGGCCCAAAGTGTCAATATTTTTTGTGGCCACCATTATTTTCCAGCACTGCCTTAACCCTCTTGGGCATGGAGTTCACCAGAGCTTCACAGGTTGCCCCTGGAGTCCTGGACCATGACATGCAAGGAGGGAGGAGGATGTGCTAGGGAATGAAGTCAAATTCCCCAGCAAGTTTAAAGGCAAGTGAATAAAAAATAATATACAGAAAACGAAAAAAGAAAGAAAGAAAGACAGAAAGAAAGACAGAAAGAAAGACAGAAAGAAAGACAGAAAGAAAGACAGAAAGAAAGACAGAAAGAAAGACAGAAAGACCTTTTTATGGGAGTTTATTTTTTTTTAGTCTGTGACAGGGTCTCTTTAAAGTGGCTGCTGTCTACATGTACCAACAACAAATACCGCTTAGAAGTCCAGTCTCACTTGTGATCTTTTCCAAAACTCCTTCATTTCAGAACTGTTGTCAGACGCTCCATGTTTAATTTACAGTGCATATTAAGCAATCTGGGGACCCCGTCACTGGAGTATTCCAAAAACTGCAGCAATATAACTTGCCTATTGCTGTCATTCTTAACTTCATTTTTTTTTTTTAAACAAAGAAAACATTTTATAGAGAGAAGATGTACTAAACACAAGCAATGCACTGGCATTTGGTTTTTAAGTGCACTTCAGACCAATGAACATTCTTTAATGACCTTCACTAACTACGAGGGCTGTTATTCAACATAATGGCATTTAAGAGCCAATAAAGATGATCACACTGTCCTGCATAACGGGAACTCTGCATTGCTTACTCATGCACTCCTTACCCCTGCACTCTACTCTTACTAATGACCCCTGCATTCTGCGTTACCTGCTACTGTCCTCTGAACTCTGCATTGAATACTACTGACTCCTGCACTCTGCATCCATGCCAGTGAACTCGGAAATCTGCGCTACATACTACTGACCCTGCACTCTGCATTACTTACCTACTGACCCTGGACTCTGCCCTACATATCACTGACCTTTTCTCTACCTACCACTGACCTCTGCACTCTGAGTTACCATGTATCTATGTTGTTCAGGTAGATCTTCACGTCTCCAGGGTTGCCTACCCTACCTACTACAAAAGGGAGTCATTATTCAAGTCCCCAAGGTAACATGTTAACTGCTAATGTTAAGACAGAATATCGGGAGCCTGGAACCATGAAAACTTCTGGAGTTCTTCCTTTAGAGTTTCCCTTTGTTACCAGATAGCGACTATTCATGTTAGCTAGTTGTTGTTCAGATATTCTTGGTATTGTGAAATTCCCCGTGTCAAGGCCATATAGTGGGGTGCCAGGTGACTTGTACCAATTGGCTGAACATCATTTCTTTCTCAGAAATTGCTAAGGTGTTCTTGGAGGCCATAGCCTGTTGACATACGCTCTATTTAAAAAAAAATAACAAACATGTTATACTTACCTCCACTGTGCAGCTCGATAGGATGCATTAAGGTGAAAAAACGTGTACCTTTAGTGTCCCTTTAAGTAATTAGGGAGGGGGAGGACTAGTGATTTGGGATTATGCCATACAGATATTGTAATGCTTTGTATTTTCTTATAAAAGTGTATTTGTATAGGGGCCACACCCCATTGAGAAGTGGACACCGGCGCTGGTTATTTCTGTCCTTCACCGTATGTATTATGAATGATTATTATCAGTAAACTTGTACTTGCAAACGAATGCTACTGGATTCCTGGATTGTTTTATTCCCCGCACGGGATCTAAAATCTGATCGTATCACTTACCTGCTAAATGACCTGTGTTCTTGCCATTTATCTTACATTATATTTTACTTGGAAAAGTTTGGCCTGGTTCCAACACTGCCCGTACACACTGCAGCATGAGAGGAAGGTTGCACATGAGAGAATCATGTAATGACAGCCAGAGCCGCAATGAAAAGTCTGATGAAAATAGCCACATACAGTAGTCATTAATAAAATATATAGATGCAAATTAAATGATAATGTGGACATCTTGATTTTAAGACGGATGCTATGCTTATTGGATGGAATATGATGTTTACTGCCCTTTAAATTGTAGGGGGGCCGGACTGTGGCCAGTGGGAGTAGAAAATGCACTGCCATTGGTGGGAGTAAACAATGCCATAGGCTTGGTCAGTGGGAGTAAAAAAAAAAAATACATTATTGGTGTCAGTGAAAGGAACAGTGCCCCCCCCCCCCCCCCCCCCGTAATTGGTGTCAGTGGGAGAACTCGTTCCCAGTCTCCAGTGTCTGTGGGAGGAATAGTGGCCCATAATTAGTATCAGTGAGAGAACTAGTTCCTTGTCTTTGGTGTCCGTGGAAGAAATCGTGCCCCAATGGCTGGATAAAGGCAAGCAAAGGGCCACATCTGGCCCACAAGCCGCAGTTTGGAGACCCCTGATCTAGGGTGCTTTTGTGCTTCAGGAATCATGCAACAAAACACGCAGATGTCAATGGGGCTTAACCACTTAAGGACCAGTGCACAACTATTTACGTCGACACAATGGCTCCTGTGGGCAGATGGACGTACCTGTACGTCCCCTTTAAGATGCGGCATTGTGGGCACACGAGCACCTGCCACAAGCCCCGTGAGTCCGACCACGGGTCCCGCGGACTCAATGTCTGCGGGGATACCCGCGATCGTCTCATGGTGAGGAAGAACGGGGAAATGCTGATGTAAACAAGCATTTCCCCATTCTTCCTGGTGACAGGACATTGATCACAGCTCCCTGTAATTGGGAGCGGTGATCAGTGTCATGTCACACACAGCCCATCCCCCCTACAGTTAGAAGCACTCCCTAGGACACACTTAACCCCTTCAGCGCCCCCTAGTGGTTAACCCAGTCACCGCCAGTGTCATTTTTACAGTAATCAGTGCATTTTTATAGTACTGATCGCTGTATCAATGACAATGGTCCCAAAATGGCGTCAAAAGTGTCCGATGTGTCCGCCATAATGTCGCAGTCATGATAAAAATCGCTGATCACTGCCATTACTAGTAAAAAATAAATATTAATAAAAATGCCATAAAACTATTCCCTATTTTGTAGACGCTATAACTGTTGCGCAAACCAATCAATAAACGCTTATTGCGATTTTTTTTACCAAGAATATGTAGAAGAATACGTATCGGCCTAAACTGAGGAAAAATTCTTTTTTTTATATATATTTTATGGGGATATTTATTATAGCAAAAAGTAAAAAATATTGCTTTTTTTTCATAATTGTCGCTCTATTTTTGTTTATAGAGCAAAACATAAAATCCGCAGAGGTGATCAAATACCACCAAAAGAAAGCTCTATTTGTGGGGAAAAAAGGACATAAATTTTGTTTGGGAGCCACATTGCACGACCGCGCAATTGTCAGTTAAAGCGACGCAGTGCCGAATCGCAAAAAGTCTTTGGCCAGTCAAATGGTCCGGGGCTTAAGTGGTTAAAGGGGTTGTAAAGTCAGAAGTTTTTTTTATCTATGCATTGAGATAATAAGCCTTCTGTGTGTGGAAGCCCCCCTCAGCCACCCTAATACTTATCTGAGCCCATCTCTGTCCAGCAATGTCCACGAGTGTCTCGGCCGTCCGAGACTCTCCCTCCCGATTGGCTGAAACACAGCAGCGGCGCCATTGGCTTCCGCTGCTGACAAAGCCAGCTAGCCAATCACCAGAGAGAGGGGGCGGGGCCAGGCTCTGTGTCTGGATAGACATAGGGAGCTGTGACTCGGCTTGGGTGCCCCCATAACAAACTGCTTGCTCTGTGGGCACTCGACAGGAGGGAGGGGTCAGGTGAATAGAAGAGGGACCTGAGAAGAGGAGGATCTGGGCCACTCTGTGCAAAACCACTGCACAGAGCAGGCAAGTATAACATGTTTGTTATTATTATAAAAAAAAAAATAGACTTTACAATCACTTTAAAGTAGACGTAATGGCAGCATATAACCACACCCGCCCCCCCTACCCCGTCCAAATGGTACCTCTAAAAGGGCTGGTTCATGCTCTTATGCTGAAAATAAACATTCAATTACCTTTCATTTTACTCCTGATACGCGGTCACATGACCGCTAACCAGTGGTGCTGGTAAGAGGGTGGCGGAGATTTCCCTGAGGGGTGATGTCAGGAGAGGAAATGACCTCCCCGCCTCGGACTCCATTCACAGTGAGTGAGTGTGGAGGGAATTGATCTGTATGTTCCTGAGCCTGCGCCTTGTTGGAGCTGAGAGCATGCACAACAAAGGGAAGCCCACAGATAATGAAAAACAATGAAGCAGCAAAACTTCTGGGTGGCAACAATGTTTTGAGGATTAGGCATTTCAAAGGCGGCTGGATAGCCCAGCATTGGAAATCAAGCAATACTCAGGGAAAGGGCAGGATCACAAGAATATGTAATTACACAAGATAAATGAGCATATTGGGAGTAGACAAAATTATGGTGACCTTGCAAAAGACAGATTTTAATTTTTGCTTGGAGAGACCCTTTAAGTGCAGCAAATTACTGTGCTGGGGATTGGCAGATTTGTGAAACAGGAACATGAAGGAAAAATGGATGGAACTCCAAGAAGACAGGGTTGACACTGGATAACCAGAATATGCTTAGATGCCGCAGAAGGGCAGAATATTTTAATAGTTTCAAAAGAGATACAGCGGGATAGAGCAGAAGTCCTAGAAATGGTTTCCGCTTGAAAATGGACCTCATAAAACACAAAGCAATCCCGGCTGCTCGCTGGGAGAAAATGCAATGACAAAATAACTTTGTGCAGCTGGAAAGAGGACACAATATATTTCAGTCGGCTTTTATACTCTTACAACTATTTTTTTTTTCTTCTTGACCATTTTTTACATCCTGCAGGACAAGCATGGGTGACTTATCCCTCTCCAGCAGCTGATGAGCTACATGACAACATTCATGGCATACATACATACTGTTGTGATCAAAAGTTTGCATAATCTGGTAGAAAATATAACATTTTAGCATAGATATTGAAAATATGACTGATCATGTGAAACAAGTATTTTATTTATGGATAGTGATGTGTAAACTGTCAGCGCTATATAAATTTTGTATAATAATAATAATCTAATATTATGAAGCCATTTATTATCACATACCGTATATACTCGGGTATAAGCCGAGTTTTTCAGCCCATTTTTTAGGCTGAAAAACTTCCCCTCGGCTTATACTCGAGTGAGCCGTAAAACAGCGTGTCTCCCACTGTTCGGCCGTCCATTTTAAGAAAGCCCCGCCTCCTCCTCGCCTGTGATAGGCGGAACACTGATACAGTTTCTCAGCATCGTATCAGTGTTCCTCTATCATGGACGGACGGGGAGGAGGCGAGGCTTTGTTTCAATGGATGGCCGAACAGACTGCATTACACAGCGGGAGACACACGCTGTTTTACTAATGAAAGGTATGGCTGCATATGGGCACCGTGAGAGACTGCATATGGGCACCGTGAGAGACTGCATATGGGCACCGTGAGAGACTGCATATGGGCACCGTGAGAGACTGCATATGGGCACCGTGAGAGACTGCATATGGGAACCGTGAGAGACTGCATATGGGAACCGTGAGAGACTGCATATGGGAACCGTGAGAGACTGCATATGGGCACCGTGAGAGACTGCATATGGGCACCGTGAGAGACTGCATATGGGCACCGTGAGAGACTGCATATGGGCACCGTGAGAGACTGCATATGGGCACCGTGAGAGACTGCATATGGGCACCGTGAGAGACTGCATATGGGCACCGTGAGAGACTGCATATGGGCACCGTGAGAGACTGCATATGGGAACCGTGAGAGACTGCATATGGGCACCGTGAGAGACTGCATATGGGCACCGTGAGAGACTGCATATGGGCACCGTGAGAGACTGCATATGGGCACCGTGAGAGACTGCATATGGGCACCGTGAGAGACTGCATATGGGCACCGTGAGAGACTGCATATGGGAACCGTGAGAGACTGCATATGGGCACCGTGAGAGACTGCATATGGGCACCGTGAGAGACTGCATATGGGCACCGCGAGAGACTGCATATGGGCACCGCGAGAGACTGCATATGGGCACCGCGAGAGACTGCATATGGGAACCGCGAGAGACTGCATATGGGGACCGCGAGAGACTGCATATGGGGACCGCGAGAGACTGCATATGGGGACCGTGAGAGACTGCATATGGGGACCGTGAGAGACTGCATATGGGCACCGTGAGAGACTGCACATGGGCACCGTGAGAGACTGCACATGGGCACCGTGAGAGACTGCACATGGGCACCGTGAGAGACTGCACATGGGAACCGTGAGAGACTGCACATGGGAACCGTGAGAGACTGCACATGGGAACCGTGAGAGACTGCACATGGGAACCGTGAGAGACTGCACATGGGAACCGTGAGAGACTGCATATGGGAACCGTGAGAGACTGCATATGGGAACCGTGAGAGACTGCATATGGGAACCGTGAGAGACTGCATATGGGCACCGTGAGAGACTGCAAATGGGCACCGTGAGAGACTGCAAATGGGCACCGTGAGAGACTGCAAATGGGCACAGTGAGAGACTGCAAATGGGCACAGTGAGAGACTGCAAATGGGCACAGTGAGACTGCAACTGGGCACAGTGAGACTGCAACTGGGCACAGTGAGACTGCAACTGGGCACAGTGAGACTGCAACTGGGTACAGTGAGACTGCAACTGGGTACAGTGAGACTGCAACTGGGTACAGTGAGACTGCAAATGGGCACAGTAAGGCTGCAGATGGGCACCGTGAGAGACTGCAACTGGGTACAGTGAGACTGGAAGCGGGCACAGTAAGGCTGCAGATGGGCATCGTTTATCCAGTAGCTGCTGCATTTTCCCACCCTAGGCTTATAATCAAGTCAATATTTTTTCCCAGTTTTTTGTGGTAAAATTAGGTGCCTCGGCTTATATTCGGGTCGGCTTATACTCGAGTATATACGGTAGTTTTTTGGCTCCTTTTTAAATCATAATAACAAAAAATTACCCAAATGGCTTTGATCAAAGGTTTCCATCCCCTGGAATGTTTGGCCTTGGTACAGACACACAAGGTGACACACATAGGTTAAAAATGCAATTAAAAGGTTAATTTACTACATCTGTGGCTTTTAAAATTGCAATTAGTGTCTGTGTATAAATAGTCAATGAGTTTGTTAGCTCTCACATGGATGCACTAAGCAGGCTAGATACTGAGCCATGAGGAGGTAGAAAAGAACCGTCAAAAGACCTGCCCAACAAGGTAATGGAACTTTATAAAGATGGAAAAGGATATAAATAGATAGCCAAAGCCTTGAATATGTGTCAGTACTGTCCAATCACTAATTAAAGCGGAAGTAAACCCATCCGTAAAACAGTTTTATTTCCAGCACGCGCCAGAAAGGTAAGACTACCATTGGTTGTGCTCTCAACCAAACTGTCAAACCATCCAATGGCTAGTGTCATAACTGATCACATGTGCAGCATCATGGCAGTTGTAGATTAAACCGAGGCAAAGATGGCAGCTTCCTTGGCTGAAAACGATAGGAGGGTTTACTTCCACTTTAACCGCTTACCCACCGCCGGCCGTCATATGACGGCCGGACGGTGCAGCTCTCGTTCTGGGCGGGCGTCATATCTTCCCGGGCCACTAGGGGCCTTCCTGCTGCGTCACTGGGAACCCGGTGCGCGTGCCTGGTGGCAGCGATGTCCGCCGGGCACCCGCATTTGCCCAGTAACGGAGCAGGACCGTGGATCTGTGTGTATAAACACACAGATCCACGTCCTGTCAGGTGAGAGGAGACTGATGGTGTGTTCCTTGTACAGAGAAACACCGATCGGTCTCCTCCCCTTGCGAGTCCCCTCCCCCTACAGTAAGAATCACTCCCTAGGACACATATTTAACCCCTTGATCGCCCCCTAGTATTAGCCCCTTTCCTGACAGTCACATTTACACAGTAAACAATGCATTTTTATAGCCATGACCGCTGTATAAATGTGAATGGTCCCAAAATAGTGTCAAAAGTGTCCGATATGTCCGCCGCAATATCGCAGTCACGATAAAAATCGCAGATCGCCGCCATTACTAGTAAAAAAATTAATAATAATAATAAAAATGCTATAAATCTATCCCCAATATTGTAGACGCTATAAATTTTGCACAAACCAATCAATATACGCTTATTGCGATTTTTTTTACCAAAAATATGTAGAAGAATACATATCGGCCTAAACTGAGGAAAAAAATTGTTTAAAAAAAAAAAAAGTGATATTTATTATAGCAAAAAGTAAAAAAATATTCTGTTTTTTTCAAACTTGTCACACTTCTTTTGTTTATAGCGCAAAAAAATAAAAACCGCAGAGGTGATCAAATACCACCAAAAGAAAGCTCTATTTGTGGGGGAAAAAGAACGTCAATTTTGTTTGGGTACAGCTTTGCACGTCCTCGCAATTGTCAATTAAAGCGATGCAGTGATGTATCGCAAAAAATGGCTTGGACAGGAAGGATAAAAATGTCATTTGAGTACAGTGTTGCATGACCGCGCAATTGTCAATGTGTGACAGCGCTTAAAATCTGCCTGGGCAGGAAGGGGGCTGAAAGTGTCCTGTAATGAAGTGGTTAAAGAGAGCCTGTTAGTATCAACGCTAAAAAATGCGCCCTGTGAGACTATATCATCATTTTCCATGAAGGAATTCTCCCGGCAGGGAGAGAAGGACACTCATTTTTGTAAGAACCAGACGACCTAAGCAGCAAAAGGAGGTGTACAAAGTAAACCACCGTCTACCAGAGTACACCATGTAATATCCGGATTTATCCATTTAATTAAGCCTAGCAGCATGGCTGACATATTAATGTAATATTCTACACAAACCTAAGTAACTAAATTCCAATTTTATTAAAGGTTAAGCAAAGGGATCAAAGAGAAAATGTGTTGTACAAGCGAGGAGGTAAGAGTGGAGGTGCAGCAACACCTTCCTAAATGCACCTCTTTACTCCAGGGCTGTGAAATGTTATTACTTTGGAGCCAGGAGTGAGCAGGCCGGGCGATGAGGCCGCTGGAGTGTGGGAACATTGTCAGAAAGGAGAAAATAAATCATCGCAACACCCAGATCATCCACTCCACTGAAATCCAACATTAGATTTTATTACTTTTTTTATAGAATTGTTTTAATCCTTGATCACTCACAGGTCAAAACGACTTACATCTGCAGGCAGTACTCCTTTTTATTATGTCAGATGATGTGAAGAGGATTTTACTATTACGAGTTATTCTTTGCACATCATATAGAAATGTCTGGTTGCCTCTTTTATAACAAAGCAGAACTCCAGACAAAAACAAGATAAAAATGAATATCCCAATGAAAGGTATTACAAAACCTGCAATATTCTGCTTCAATACAGAAAATTCTCCTGCAGTACTTTTTGTCTGTCACTAGATGTCCTCAGTCTGAAGACCAGTGTCATTCAACCCACTTCCTCTGAACCCAGGTTGTCCTGGACCTGCCCCAACCTGTGTCAGGATGGTGAGGAGAAGCAGCACTGTGATAAGCTTATCTCTGTCACTCTGTTTTCTCCTCCTATCAGCATTCTTCTCATCTGCACATGAACTGATTGACTCATTTTACTGCTTGCCCCCCTCACACTCCAGATCTGTAATACAGAGACTAAAAGAGTAATACCGGGTCAAATTCAGGCATTTGTATTTTGAAATTATGTGTAAAGTCAGTGGCGGGTGAATTTTAGGGGGGCGCTTGGTAAATTAAACCCCCCCCGCCCCAATCGCTTGCCCGTCCACCCACCAGCCCCGCATTTATCCCATCTAGGTCGCGGGCAGCTTTGGCTTCCCCCTGCGTCTCCTCCTCCTCGGCGGCCAATACTATCGCTTTTCCTCTCGGCAAATCGGGACCTCCTCACCGCCAGGAGGAGAGGCAGGAAGACAATAGCGGATATTAATTCGATATTGTCACACAATTGGGTGGGCTCAGGGCGCAGTGCTCCGTGCCCCGAGCCCACCCTTTTTTAAGCCAATTAGAGCCTCAGGCTCTAATAATGTGCTTAAAAATAATAATAATTGAAATCCATGTGGGCCACCATTGTTTAAAGTGATATTAAAGGTTGGGAGAACACAGTGATTATTAGCTTCAATAGCTGCTAGCAAGAATTGCATGTAAAATCCGACAGGTTGGTTGTACCAAAGTTGATCAATCAACTTGGGTTCATTCAGCCTGCCCATAGATGGTTCGAATCTCTATGGCCAGTGATGATGATTCAAACTATCTATGGCAGGTTTTACAGATATATCGCATGTCATTGTTTTCTAGTGTGTTTGAAATAAGTAATATTTGCTTTTGGTTAAAAGATACATCATCTTCCTAAGCATAAACAGAGTTACAATGAGCACGTGAAAAAAGAGCATTGAAATTAAACTAGGCTCCACTGGTGACAAAACAAATCAGAATAATTACCAATTACACAGCTTCCAACATCAACTCGACACAGCGGTAACTAAACTTAAAGAATCTTGGCAACAGATCCTGCAGACATACTTCTGTATATGGGACTTACCCGACATTGTAAAAAAATGTTACAGAAGCAGTTACTATCTTTTTGAAAGAAATAATCTCAGACCCGAGATTGGAGCTAGACCTTCCCCACAGGGTCCTCACCTCGCTGCACCCTTATGAGTCTCCAAGAGATATTGGGGTGGATTTACTAAAACTGGAGAGTGCAAACTCTGGTGCAGCTCTGCATAGAAACCAATCAGCTTCCAGGTTTTTGTAAATGCTTAATTGAACAAGTTGAAGTTAGAAGCAGATTGGCTACCATGCACAGCTGCACCAGATTTTGCACTCTCCAGTTTTAGTAAATCAACCCCATACTCATAGTTCACCATCATTTTTTTTTACTTTGGACAAATGTAGAAATATGAACTTAAAGAGGAGCTCCAGTCTCCCCCAATCAAATACTGTAGCTGCTGCTTTTTAATAGAAGGACACTTACATGTCTAAGGATCCAGCGTTGTCTTCACCTGAGCCAATTCTTCAATTGCCATCTAGGTTTACTTCCTCTTTAAAGAACAGGTGATGAACTAAGCATGCATTTGGACAAAAGTAAAAATAAGAAATTAAAGTCACAGGTAAGGGCCCTTTCACACGGATGGACCGATCAGGTCCACCTGTCAGTTTTTTAGGTGGACCATCCATAGCACTCTATAGAGCGGCAGATGACCCGCCAGCATCTGATCTGCTAAAAACAGAGAGATGGGGATCCGTTCCCCATCTGTCTGGCGGATCGGATGACAGTAAGATGGAAACGGACAGGTGGTCTGTTTTCATATGGCCGCCCTATAGAGAACAGTGTCCGTGTCTGCTCTGCATTGTGCAGTGGACACGGGCCTGTCTTCTGCCTGTTCAGTGAGGATCAGCGGAGAGATCCCCGCGCTGAGCAGGCAGATCCGCTTGACGGATTCTGCCCCTCCTAAAAGGGGCCTTAAAGCGGAATTCCACCCGCAATTTTTTTCTTTTTTTAAAAGTCAGCAGCTATAAACAGTGTAGCTGCTGACTTTTAATAAGGACACTTACCTGTCCTACTCGCCCGCGATGATGGCCCCCCCAATGCCGATCCCTCGTTCAGTGCAGGTCCCGCGCAGCCATCCTCACTAAGGGAAACAGGCAGTGAAGCCTTACAGCTTTACTGCCCGTTTCCTACTGCGCATGCGCAAGTCTCGCGCCGATTTGTGAATGGGCGGCTGCTCTCTGGGATTACACACAGTTCCCAGAAGGCAGCGCGCCCCATTCACTAGAAGAGGATGCGGAAGGAGACCCACCGCGGATAAGGAAGAGGCAGATTAGGGACTTCCACATAGCAACCGCTATTTCGGGTGAGCAAAAAAAAATAATTTTTTCCAATTTATTTTTTTCAATTTCTTTGCAGCATCTTTGTGTAATTTTTCTTTTCAGGGTGGAACGCCATTTTAAGTTCTGTATATTTTCAATGAGCGCCGATGTTTAATATTGCATTGTTCACCATTTAACATGCCAGTCATATTTTACAGGCTTGCTTGTATATATAAAGAAACTATTCAGAGAAGAACTACAAATTCCACATAAAAATTACAGTTGTGGAACTAGAAGATGGAGCTAAAATAAAGAAATGACAAACTACCGTCTTCTTAGGATATTTAAAAAAAAAAAAATGCTTGCGCTCACAACTACACATCTATGATGTGACACATTCAAGATCACAGGAAAGGTTGTAAAGATCATTAGAGAAAGAATTGTAGGGTTCTGGCAATATATTATTCCCGTAACACAATAAAGAGAGGATAGATTAAAAAGCTAAAGACCAAGTGCCAGTGATCAAATACATGCAAAATGGGGTCATCATTTAACTCCTCTAATCAGCAATCAATCATGGCTAAGAGAGAGGTAATTCTGCATCTGAGCAGTCCTCTGTATGATGGACGCAAGCTTTCACGTCTCCCAACTCATAAGCAATTATAGATAGCCGTGTGAAGGTTAGCACAAAATGGGGATATCCTATTCATAGTACAACAAGCACTATCTTTTTTATACAAATTCACTCCAATACAACTTAACTATAAAATTACTTTAAAAATATTTCATTTTAAAGTAAAAACATTGCAAATACCTGTAGTCTTCCAACTATCAGGCATGATTGCGTATTTGAGTATATTTGTGCCCCGTGGCCATTCCTCAGCATGTTGTAACCAAGTTTTTTTTTTTTCCTTTTTTTCTCGTTTTTTTTTTAACATGGGGGGCTGCTAGGTCCCATGAGAGCTAAGAAGCAGTCGTTTTTAAATCATGGTATGAAAGGGATACCTTTTTACTCAAAATAAATTTTATTTGATGACATTCTTTGTTGACATCTCACCTGCAATATTAATGTGAAGTCCATTATGAGCTTACCAGCAAACCTATTCACAAGATATGTAAATTGTAAAACCACCTTTGATATTAAATCCAAATATTTTTTTTTATAGATTGCAGTTTACCAATCCTTAGCATTGGTTTCCAGTATTTGGGCCTTTTTTTTTTTTAACGTGCCGATCATGCTGTTCAGCAAAAGTGGTAGTTAGCGGTTTGAGTCAAACCATTTACCACTGACAGGGGTGCTTAAAATGGCCAACTCTTAAATCACGTATGTAAATCTTTTATCCCAAAAATAAAATAAAAAATTTTGTTACTGTAACTGCTTGAAAAATACCTGTAGTTTCAGCTTAATGTGGTTGTAAAGATTAAAGGTTTTTAACCTAAATGCAGCTCCCCCCAGCCTCCCCCACCTTATTATTTACCTGAGCCCAATCTTGATTCTGCGCTGTGCCCAAGAGCAGCAGCACTGCTCTCTCTCCTCATAGGCTCAAGAGTCATTGGCTCCTGCTGCTGTCAGTCAATGCCAGTGAGCAAGGGGAGGGGCCAAGCTGCACTGTGTGTGTCTATGTACACACAGAGCCAGCTCAGGAGCAAGCTCCCACGTCTGCCCTCATAGCAAGCACTTGCTATTGGAGAAGACACTGAGGAGGAGGAGCAGACAGCATTGGGGAACAGGAGGATCAGGGCTGCTCTGCAAAACCATTGCAAAACCAACAATAACAAAACAGAACCTTTGCAATCAGTTTAACCCCCTTTCCGCCGTTGCCTCCCGGACGTTTTAGAGGTTCCAAATGCCGGGAGATGGGGATTCCAATCACATAACCACTGTGATTGGCTGTCACAGCAATTTCATGATCAAAAAGCTCCCGATCGCAAGTATGCATCGGCAGCTTTCTGTTAACTGTTGTAGGAGCGTGCGCTCGGCACATAAAGAGATTTACATAGGGCCACATATATGCGGCCTCTCAGCATTAAAGAGGGGCAGCATATATGCGTACGGTCGGCGGGAAGAACTCATTAGTCAAGTCCATCTAAATTTGCTAGTCCATCTAACACACACACGTGCCAAACACAAGGCCCGCGGGCCGAATCCGGCCCTCCAGGTCATTTCATGTGGCCCTCACATCTCTCCTGCAGCTGCAGGAGAGCTCCAGCCCTCCTCTGGTCCTCCTCCAGACTCTGTACTTTCGTCTTTCAAGCAATGCATCCATCTTCTTCCCAGCAGCAGCATAAGGTTAGGGGATGTACTATGATGTAAGGGAGGGTGGGGGACTCCAACTTCTGATGGTGGGGTGGCTCTTGACATCTAATATATGGGGAGGGGATGCGCTGGACATCTAATCTTACAGATACAACCGGCCCTTTTGGAGGGCAATCATAATGCTGATGCGGCCCACGATGAAATGGAGTTTGACACCCCTGCACTACCCTCTATTCAGATTGACAATGCTACTATCCAAAAGTGGCTCTGTTGCTCCTCTATCTGGAGGCCCCAAAGATAGGAACTGTGTTAATGGTCAGATCACCAGGTGATAAAATACAGGAAAAAAATCCTCCAAAAAAAATGAATAATGCAGCCATCACATTTAGCATTGATAAGCTACAATACATTTTTCAGATTTTCTTCTTTTCTGAAAACATTTTAGCATAAAAACACTAAAACATATATAAACTGTATTTAATACACAGAATATGGGGGAGTTACTAACCAGCTGGTAACCTCTGTAAATCGGATATATTTCCAGAGTCAACCCCCCAAAAAAAGGAAATAACGATAAATAATGGGACTTTTGCATAGAGTGGTGCAGACCTGAACACCTGTTTAAAAAATTTGTAAAAAAAAATGGTGGTGTTCTACTTTAAAACAGATTGTGAACCTTGATAAAACTATGCTGCAGGGGAGGATGTTGGCTCTATATCCATAAAGGATAATAATGATATTGACTGCACTTGGTGTGAACACAGGGCTTTGACAAACATTTTAAAAATGATACATTCCATCTACCTCCGAGTGATAGAAAAGGGATATATTTAGCTACGTTTTCTCATCCATCACTTCCACGTCGTTACAATGTCAAAAAAAGTGCTCGAGCTTCATCAATAAGACTGCTTAAAGACGACGTGATGCTCAGTTCCATCGATTATTTATGAACAATCACTGTTTGTTTAGGAAGGACTTTGTCTACCTCAATATGGATTGGAATTTAAAGAGAGCACCCAATTACAAGCAATTATAAGTCGGCACTGACATTGATACAAGTTTGTTACAGTATATTGGTATCTCTGGATGGTCAATTCTGAATAACATCCTATTGCTGGGTTTTGTTTTGTTTCCTGTTGCACTATATTGTTTTGTCCCCCAAAAAGGTATAAGGCCTCATGCCCACTGGCGTTTTTACAGCTGCGTTTTTGAGCGTTTTTTACAGCTTAAAAACGCCTGTCCATGTTATTGTAAATATTTTTTTTTTTTTTTTTTAAAAAAACAAAAAAAAAAAACAAAAAAAAAAAACGTCGGAGCTAAAAACGCGACCGCGCGTTAGTGCGCGTTTTTTGCGCGTTAGTGCGCGTTTTTTCCTGCCTAGTTCTGACGCTGAGGAACGCACTGGCCCTGGGTTTTTTTTACAGCTTACAAACGCCTATGCTCTTTACAGCTCAAAAACGCCTAGGTGGGCATGAAGCTATAGACCAACATGGACAGGCGTTTTTAAGCTGTAAAAAACGCTCAAAAACGCGGCTGAAAAAACGCCCGTGGGCATGAGGCCTAATAATGGAAGTCTCATGGTCTGAACGTGCAACTTTGTGTTGTGCTGCTGAAGCCTGCAAACAGTGCTCTGTATATGCATGTATTTGTGTTAATAGACTCCGTCGCCATCCTTTAAACTTGAAAAGCAATACTCCCTACAAAGAAAGCAAGTATTACTTGCCTTTCTCGCTGCCACATCCCTCTGGGTTGAAGAACAAAGCTCGCTCAAAGATCTTCTGCATTTGACACTATCAGGGAATGTGGAAAGCTGGCGTCCCCCCGCTGCACTCTGTGGTTTCCTCCACTGGCCCCAACATCACTACAGGACACAGGAGTCGTCAGAAGGAACTACAAAGTATTGTGAGGGACCAGGCATCTGACACCTCCTGGAAGTGTGCCATATGCTGAAGAGCTTTGAGCAAGCCTCATTCTTTAACCCAGAGAGGGGTTTGGTTGTATGGGCAACAGGACAGGTACCAATTGTTTTCTTTGCACTACTACTGTTCAAAAAAAATGTATGCCAACAGATGCCAACTGAGATCTGCAATCTCCATTAAAAAAAAAATGTTTTATTTCAAAAACCTTCCATAGGGCAGATCAGCGTACTTCTGTGGCAGGTACAGCCAGGTGTTTCTGATCAGCCACAAACAGTAAGCCTGTACACATCAATGACAGGCTGATGTGGTCCGCATGTAATCAAACATGGAGCAACTATCTGCAGTTCGGGACAGCTGCGCTCTCCTGGGACGCAAACTGTCTGTGTTCAGGGGACCCCTAAAATTCCAGATAAAATGTATTCCCTGAGCAGAGAGGAAATAAGGGAAAGCTCCCAAACAGGGAGCCATAGTGCAAAAAAAAAAAAAAAGACTAAGGTTACTCCAAAGTTAAGTAAATCTCCTTTTGGACAGTTGTCACTGAAACAAGTACCCATTGGAAGATTTCCCTACTATTCCTGTTCTGGTGGCAACTCAAAATTTTAAAAGGTCTATAATTAATTAAGCAAGTCAATGTTTTTGGATCCCAGCAGCAATTTATTTGTGATTGTGGTTGTTAGTATAGACTAGCAGCCTTAAAGTGGATGTAAGCCCTCACATATACCCAGTGAAGTGAATAGCCTCAGATGATACACAGGGATGAAACAAATCTCCCTGCATACGTTTTACATGTAGATCTGCTGTCTTCAGCTTTCTAAACTCTTTAGAAAGTGCACATTGTGTTAGAAAATGTTCTTCCTGTTTCAGCTGATTAGAGGAAAGGGACACACACCCCCTCCACATAGGCAGAGGAACGAAGAAACTTGCAGAGCTGTGCTGTGAATAGAACAAGCTCTCTGCTCATCTATCTCTAAGCTCCCTCCCTGACACAAATTTCAGACTGCTTTCATCTCCTGTGTTGGAGAACTTGTCAGAAGTTATCATGCTAAAAAAAAAAGGGACACGGAGCAGCAGAAAGACATGGCATTTAGGGCTTTGGAGAGAGATAAGTAAACACTACAGATATATGTGTCCAGGTCAGATTTCATGAACAGGGTTTACAACACTTCAAGTCATTACACGACACAATAGCAACAGAGGCACCAATGGCCTGAACCACATTGTGCAGAGGGGGAAGAAAGCATCCGACTCCCAAAGTGTGTCAGACGCTGGAGACTCTTTGGGCACCATAGTTCTTCAAAAGTGCAAAGCAGAGCAACAGGAGATGTATTCATGGTCTTCTTTTTAAAAAGATGTTGTTACGGCTAATTATACTAAAATTATTATAAATTATACTAAAATACAGTAAAAATGCAGCAGCTTTGCCAGTAAGCACATCTCTTTGAACGGCCAGTTAGCAAAACAAGCAAGGACAGTATGTCATCCAGAGCTTGCTGAGCACACAGAAAATGTATTTCATGTTCTTCCACAAGTCCAACTGTGCACCAGGTTGAGCCACATTGTTACTTTGTGGGATGAATAAAAATAAAAAAAAACACAGAAAGGAAAGGTGTTTCAGTGTACAATTCCCGCTATCCAACCTCATTAAGGAGACTCAGACAAAGACTCAATGGGGGCTCCCGTCAGCTCATTTCTTAACCGGCATAGTAAAATACACTCAAGCATATTGGAATTGTTCCTCTAGTTCAGAGAACTGGACTGCAGATATAGACATACACCTGCATCATAACCAATCTGATGCCGTTCAATGTGAAGCTCCAGCCCCCCCCCCCAAAAATGAAAAGTCAGCAGCTACAAATACTGTAGCTGCTGACTTTTAATATTAGAACACTTACCTGTCAGGGGTTCCCACAATGTCGGCACCCCAGCTGATTTTTCAATTGGCTCTTGGGTACTACCGCTGTCATTCCTTGTAAGAGAAAGTGGCAATGAGGCCTTGCTGCGCTTTCTGAATGGCGTGGCGGCGGTAAAAGGAGAAGGGGGGCCGAACGTCCGGGGCACCTCACTGCAGCAATGTCTACCGGAAGTGCGGAGGGGGTACCTGTCAAAATCAGGCACCCGCTCCCTACTCCCCCTGAAAGGTGCCAAATATGGCAGCGGAGGGGAGGAAGCAAACAAGCAGAGCTTCAGCTTTTGGGTGGAGCGCCGCTTTAAGTATGATTGTATCACATCACTACAAACTGCGCAGAGACTATTGTTTTCATGTAGAAAGACTATGATTGGTAGAGCTGTGAAGTGACAGAGTATCAGCACGCTATAACAAGGAAGCAGAGCCCGCTATGTAATGAGCAATTATGGACATCCCAATACACAGAAAAAGGGTCTTTATAACATTACAGCTGAAGTTGAATCTGCTTATTTTTTGACTGCCCTAGTTCCTCTTTTCCCCCTTATTAACATAACATTTCCAATAAAACCATTTCCACTGCATCACATCACTGGGTCTTTGCATTTCACTATGCAATACAGACAGATCAAGGCTGGTGGGAGGTACTGGCATGGTGGATTCCAGGCTGATATTAAAGTGGCCCTGTCACTACATTATCAAAATTGAATAAAAGGCACCCACTAAAAGAATATGTTTCATACTCACCTTTCTGCCTGGTGGCAAGTGAAATCTTTAACAGTTCTGGGCACCAATGCTACCAAACACTTCCAGGTGTGTCAGATAGCATGCCGCCACATAACTGCTGCTCCAGGAAGACGTCATATGATGAAACGCGTAGAGAGAGGCAATGACACTGATGTCACCATGCCAGGATCGTGCTCGCGGCATCAAGCAGCAGCCAGAGACAATTGGCAACAACACTAAGCATTAATTCCATAGTGTCAGGTCGGACACTTTTAAAATGTGAGTGTATTATTTTATTGTTTTAATAAAGCCTTTTTAATACGGTATCACACTATTGGAACCTTCCTTCTTCCATTATATATCCATGTGGGTCCTGTATATGAGACTTGGAGAGGACAGCTCGCAGTCAAGCATTGTTGTAGACTGAAGCAGGAGATTGCTGGTTTATAATAATTACCATCCATTAACTCTGGTGAATTAATTTTGTGTGATTGGTGGAGGATTACACTGGGTGGCAAGTTTAGTTAACACAAAATCACTGTCAATAAATTAAGTCACTGAGATTTACAATTGCGACACCGATGGAGTTTTCATTTGGATCACTTTATGGACTATTTTTATTTTGATGTTTCTTTGATGTTTATATACTTGATTTTGATCCTTGAGATTACTGCACATACAGTTAGTTCCATATATATTTGGACACAGCCACAATTTTCATACTTTTGGCTCTGTATGCCATCAGAATAAAGAAGTGCAGACTTTCAGCTTTAATTCGAGGGGTTGAACATAAATAACAAGTACAAATTTTAGGAATTGCAACCATTTTTTATATAGTCCTCCAATTTTAAGGGGCTCAATTGTAATTGGTCAAATATAATCATAAATAAAATGTTAATTTTTATTATTTTGTTGAGAATCCTTTAATGGCAATGACTGTCTGAAGTCTGGAACCCATGGACTTTACCAAAGACTGGGTTTCCTCCTTTCTGATGCTTTGCCAGGCTCTAACTGCAGCTGTCTTCAGTTGTTCTTTGTTTGTTGGTCTTTCTGCCTTTAGTTTTTCCTTCAGCAAGTGAAATGCTCAAATGGGTTAAGATCAGGTGATTGACTCGGCCATTGCTGAATATTCCACTTATTTTCCTTCAAAAGCTTCTGGGTTGCATTTGCAGTGTGTTTTGGATCATTGTCCATCTGTACTGTGAAGCGTCGTCAAATCAACTTTGCTGCATTTGGCTGAATCTGGGCTGACAGTATATCTCTAAACACTGCAGAATTCATCCGGCTGCTTCTGTCTTTTGTCACATCATCAATAAACACCAATGACCCAGTGCTACTGGAAGCCATGCATGCCCATGCCATCACACTTTCACCATGTTTTACAGATGACGTTGTGTGCTTTGGATTATGAGCTGTTCCAAGCATTCTCCACACTTTTTTCCCCCGTCATTCTGGTACAGATTATTCTTAGTTTCTGTCATCCAAAGAATGCTTTTCCAGAACTGGTCTGGCTTTTTTAGATGTTTTTTTGGCAAAGTCTAATCTCTGGCTTTTCTATTCTTCAGGCTTAAGAATGGTTTACATCTTGTGGTGAACCCTCTGTATTTGCTCTTGTGAAGTCTTCTCTTGATTGTAGACTTTGACAATGATACGCCCACCTTCTGGAGAGTGTCCTTCACTTGTCTGGATGTTGTGAATTGGTTTTTCTTTACCATAGAGAGGATCCTGTGATCATCCACCACTGTTGTCTTCTGTGGACGTCCAGGCCTTATGTTGCTGAGCTCACCGGTGCATTTTTCTTTCCTCAGAACGTACCAAGTTGTTGATTTGACCGCTCCTAATGTTTCCGCTATCTTTCTGATGGATTTGATTCGTTTTTGAAGCCTTACAATGGCTTGTTTCACTTGCATGGACAGCTCCTTTGATCGCATGATGTAGGTTCACGGCAATAGATTCCAAATGCAAACACCACACTTAGCATCAACTCCAGACCTTTTACCTGCTTAAATTGATGAAGAAATAATAAAGGAGTAGTTTGCACAGCAAGAGTTTGTGTAGTGGGATTTATAAAGTGAGGTTTACACTATAAGACACTGTACCAGTTTGGGGGATTCATGCAGTGGGACTTAAGACCAGGGCTGCTTTTCTTTGTTTTCTCAAGAGTCTATATAGGTTTTTCACCTGTGTATTTAGCAGTTCCCCTGTAGTTCAGCTGTAAAAAAAGTGGATACAATAAAGGGAGTATGCAATATAAAGTTTACATATTTATTTAATTATTTGTACTGCATCAAGTTCTATTTTCTCTGAAGAATGACAGAGGAAAGAAATTTCCCTCACTCTCTCCTAGCAAAGATGGCACCATCTTAACAGGTCAGTCCGCAGAGGCAGCCAAAAAGCCCAACCGTTCACCCCCCCTGCTTTAATCAGAACTAAACCTTCTATTGTTTTCAGCCAAGGAAGCTGCCATCTTGGCCTCTTTTTTTTTTTTTTTTAAATATTGGAAATGAAGAATAAAAATTTCAAAAGATAAAAAAGGTACAAACATCTTTGCAAAGTGAGGTTTGAATAATGCAAAGTAATTTATCTCCACAAAAGGTATAAAGAAATAGAATCACACAAGGAAGAATTTCAGGTTAATCAAGCCTTTGGTCAAAATAACTTCACTGACTGAAAAGCAAGGCTCAATGTGTCATTCACAACTAGATCACAGCTGAAGGTATCTGAACTATAGGAAGAAGCTGCACAGTCTTATTCATTTGCAACATACATGGTACCCAACCTCCAAATGAAGGGAATGACCTTGCACCCCAAGAAATGAAATTGGGCTTCCCAAAAAAATGCCTTGGGAGTGTCACAATCCCCAAAGAAGGGACAGACAGAAAAGGACTAGAAGGAAGAAGAAAAAAGGAAGAAGCAAAAGGGTGTGCCAACCCTCTAAACCCATATCTAGACTAAGATGGTCCAAATATCACCCTTCAGATACTGAATCCAGGGGTTCCAGGTTTTTCCAAACCGCATGATTTAGTCATTCAATATTGCAGATAGCCGCTCGTTAACCATAACCCAGGACAATTCTGTTTGATCTTCAACTGCCATGATGCTGCACGTGATCAGTTATTAGTCCAGCTATTTGATGGTTTGACAGTTTGGTTGAGAGCACAACCAATGTGACAGTTACATTCCCAGGAGTGTAACTGTTTAATCAATGGGTTTAGTTCCGCTTGAATAAGCACGTTGGGACGTTAGATTCCTCTCAAAATGAGTAAAGAGTGTGTATATGAGTGTGGTAGTATGGCGCTGTAGACTTTGAGGGTGCAATACAGGTTTATAAAATAGGCACAATCTGGCAGGTTGCCACCGAAAAATTGTTTGTACAAATGTTAGTAAACAAAATTGGTTGATCTACGAAACCCGCAATCAGACGGAACGGCTACCTTTTCTTTGCCCAGACATCCCACGGAACAACAACTGAGCCAACACCGAGCAATAAACCAAGATGACAGTAAACAAAGTAAAATAAGTTGAACAGTAGCCATGTTGATGCAAATACTTACCTCCATGGGTGATGAGTCATCAGTGAGCAATCAGAATTGCTCTGATCCATTGCAAAAGCCTGGCAGAAAGAAGGGAAAGAAAATCAGGGATTTCAAATCCCCGGATCTCTACACTGGCCACATGGGCAGTGGCAGCTCATCACCCATGGGGGTAAGTACACGGGGGGGGCATTAGTGGCGCTTTCTATTCCTTTGAAAACTGATTTGTTTTTATGGTGTGGTTATTATGATGCTAGGAATGAGTTAAAGAATTATGTCTCTTCTCTTTCTTTCTGCTACTTTCAGGGCTCTGAAAAGGTGAATGAACCCTTTAATTGCATAAGGCTCTGCAATCTCCATCATGCCCTCGCAAGCACTGCGGACAGGGATGGGCCGATCTGCCCATTCATCAGAAGACTAGGCTCCAGTGATAGATTGGCGGCCATTGATGTGCAGGAAGAGCAGGCACCTCGCGATGACTGCTGCAAAGCTAAAGGGTAACTTTGCTGTCTCCTTGCAGTAGCAAAAACTTTACACGGGTCCTCTATGAAAATGCATTACCTTTATGCTTTCTTTGGGAACGAATGCCATGCAGTCCTGTTGCGCGATACAGTGATGAACGGGTATTTTAAGGCAACTTGGAACAATAAAAGATGACAAGGCTGTATTTGGAGGTGGGGGAAGAGGAAGCAATGAAAAATTATAACAAACAGGCTGAAGGGTAAATTCTTTTTCACAAATTTGTGTTGCCGACGCTTTATGGCAGCCAGAGGTCATCTATGCTCAATGCATTCTGTCCCACGGCCCTCCCAGGAATTCTCCATACAGAACAACACCAATACATTTCCCACCTATAGGCCTGCAGAAGGGAACTTTTCACACTTTTACAATTCGAAAGGAAAGCAAGCAAGCAGAACCTCATTAAGTTTAAATCTGAGCTCTCATGTGTCATTCAGCGCAGAATTATTTGAAGAAATGAACAACTGCTACTAAATAGTCATTTTTTTCCCTAACTGTCATTTTTTCCGGCATTTGATTGTCCCAGATGCGCTGTAGAGAGATGCATCAATGGGTACATCACTTCCTTGGGAAATTCATTGTCCCGGGAAGCTGCAGGTACAGAGATGGACAATGAGCAAAATAAAAATAATGAAATCTGGATTTTACTCTACGGACGCAGGCAGTGTCAGAGTCTATATTGCAGGTATTTGATTTTCCAAACAACAGCGCTGCGAGGAGGTAGGGAAAGGGGGGGGGGGGGGGACTGAAATTATTAAAGGAACAGTAGGCTGAAAAGTAAACTTTAGCATTAGGTACAATATATCCTACAATTATATTCTAGAGCCAACATATAATTTAGTGCCTTACAGAATAATTAGCATCAGTCTAAAGCGCTTACAATCTATTATCTCTATTGCAGTGGGCTTTGCACCCTATTTGATTTCATATATCACACATGCACACAATAAAGAGATAAGCAGAATTCTATATATATAGTATCTACCTATTACAACAAAACGCACTTGAAGAAGCACGTCAAATGTGTGGAGCCAAGACCTTTATATCAGATGACTATGGCTAGCTGACAAAACTGAATTAGTTACCACATACTGTAACTCATATTTGTATATATAAGGCATGTTCCACCTATTGTAAAAAAATAATAAATCCACGCATACTATAAAAAAATAAAAAATTGCCTTGATAAAGCTTTTTGCATAACAGCAAAGAATTGTAGCTGTGATCAAAGCACAGCCTCCTGCAGACTAAAGCCTCGGACACACTACTACTTTTTTCCGTTCAACCCGCTCAGAAGGAGGCGCTGTACTGGCTGACACAAGTACAGCAATCCCCCCAGCTGTGCTATTGTGCTCTGACCGCCCCCCCCCCCCCCCCACTAGTACACTCCAGCCATTGGCTGAGAGTGCTGATCGGGAGCCAATTGGCAGACCTTTTTCGGTCATGCCTTTAGCACCAGCTGCAGTACACACGGGCCGAATGATGGACGTTTTTTTTCTTCGAACCGGCCGATGCCCTCTGACATTCCAACCCTTGTGTGCTGGGCTTAATCCTCAAACCCCAGGCCAATACAGAGGTGCCTACTGTTATGGGGCTGGAGGAAATAATTAATGGGCTACGAGTGCCGTGATGCTATCTTACTCATACTCCATGGGATCCATGAGTCTCTCTGCTATGGTAGATAGACACATAGAGGTCTATTGATAGATCTCCGTGAATGGCTGAACTGGATGTGTGGGAGGAGCCGCACATGAAACAGCTATATGGGCGAATCCATGCACACTTGAGTCTAATAAAAAAAAAAAAATAATAATAAATAAAGGTCAGTATCAAAAAATAAAGCAGCACACTTACATTGAAGTGAACATAAAAGAGCATTGAGAGGCAACACCTGAAGCAATATGACAGTCCTGCTATAAGTCAATGATTGGCGCGATTACTGGTATAAAGAACAAAACACACAACTAAAAATTCCAGTACACACACACACACACACTATAGTTTGTAGACGCTATAAAACTTTTGCGCAAACCAATCAATACACGCTTATTTGGATTTTTTTTTTTTTTACCAAAAACATGTAGCAGAATACATATTGGCCTAAATTTCTAAAGAAATTAGATTTTTAAAAAATTTTTATTAGATAGGTTTTAGAGCAGAAAGCAAAAAATATTGTTTTTTTTTTTTTTTGCAAAATTGTCAGCCTTTTTTTGTTTATAGCGCAAAAATAAAAAAAAACGCAGTGGTGATCAAATACCACCAAAAGAAAGTAATTTGTGCAAAAAAAAAAGACATAAATTTCATGTACAGTGTTGCATGACCGCACAATTGTCAGTTAAAGGAACGCAACACCGTATAGCAAAAAATTCCCTGGTCATGATCGGAGGGGTAAATCTTTTGGAGGTCAAGTGGTTAAAAATCTTTTCAGTTTGCCTCCAGTCTGGCAGACCCTTGCACACCACAGGTGTTGGTAGACCTAAGCAAGAATGTACAATTACAATGCACTGTGTACAGTCATGTTACTCACCACTTCTTACCAGAACAACAATCCATCCGCTACTCACAACCTCAGCATTAGTCACCCAACCATCTCACACGACTATCTATACTTTATCAAAGCACTTACAATTGAGATGCAGTGCCAACACACAAAAGAAGTCATTGTAATACTATGAGAGTGACACAGCTGCAGACTACAGGGAAATACAGAAGATTGATCTTACTAATTGTATCTGCCACTTGACGCGCGTTTACGGCCTCCATTGTCGCACGCCCTTCTAATGGTTAAATGGTAAGAATACAAAAAGAGACAGCTTTAGTGATTCTGTGATGATTTATATATCAGACTGCCGATGGGCACGCCAGGAATCGTGATTTATATGTGTCACTTTCCAGGATATAACCTTCCACAGGCCTCAAACAATATCAGATCTGTTCATTTAGCTTACAATAACTATTTTACAAACCTTCAGAGATAAGAAAAAAAAATATGCTTTCAGAAGGCCATTGTATAGGAATAAAACATGTTAAGGGTGTTTTTTTTTCTTCCTCCAGGCCTTTTAAAGTGCAACTATTTCCTAGTCACTTCAGGGCTGATTTATGGCTTTTTTTTCACGCAATAGTGAAATGGTTAACCAATCCTACTACTTGTTTTTCTCGCTCGCAACGAAAGTCACATTTGCATTTAGGCAATGTAGTAGCAACCTTAATTTTCATAGTTTTTCCTTCACTTTTCTATTGCAGCAGGTTTGCCGGGTGTCTAAACATGCCTGTGCAGTCCAATAGGCATCAGAGTTATACCCTGTGCACTTATCAGGAATGTGCTGGCATAACCCTTCCACCTTCCAGTAACTTTACAACTATACATTCCTGGCATATCACAATGTACAGCAACATCATGATTTTTGAAAAAAAGATTGTAGCTTTTATCATTAAAAAGCAGTCTTTAAGCTCCAGTCTAGTGACTTTGCCTAGGCTGGGATGATGTCATCAGTCTGCTGCAGGCAAGTGAAAGCATTTCCTCATTCTCCTTTTTCCCACTGATCAGATTGCAACTTTGTAGCAAGTCCACCCCAATTTGCAATCACAGCCACACATTTGTTGCCGATCACTTCGCTATTCATTTTTGGATAGTGACCTTTGTTTTCAACATATAGTACCTTTTGATGTGACAAATTGCTCCACTTCTTCACCACGATGAGGTAGGTCATTTCCCTTTTCCCCATTGGCTCCTGGGATAACAGTGTCATCAATCCCAGGAGTCAATGGGCCTCCTCCACTTCTAGCATTGCGCATTTTCAAAACCAGAAATTATGCTATGCGGAAGTAGGCGCGGACATCGTGATCGACGTTGGAGCTACCGCGGGGGACATTATTCATTTTTAATAAAGGACCTTGATAAAAACCATCTCATGTTTTTATTTTATTTTTACACTACACTACTTTTTTGGGGGTGAATGGATAGGGGTACAATGTACCCCATACTCATTGACATGGTGAGGGAGGTGTCTAGGGGACCTCTTTCTTAAAGGGGGGCTTCCAGATTCCAATAAACCCCACTGCCCATAGACCCTCGCAACCACCGGCCAGGGATCAACATGGGGACAAGGTGTCCTGGGGTGGCCCCAAAGCACCCACCCCCCCCAATGTTGGGGGCATGTGGCCTGGTATGGTTTAGGAGGTGGGGGGCGCTCACTCGTCATCTTTTTTTTATTCTGCATTGCACACACTTGACCTCAGAGCAAATGTCGCATGCCACAAGTCAGATCAGTTAAGATGGTGATCCGACTTGGGTGCGACTTCCGTTCATTTCTATGGGCTGAATTTGCACCCAAGTGGGACCAAAGTAGTGCAGGAAACTTTTCCAAAGTCAGATCGACAGAGGTCAGACCAGTTAAGAGGGCTCTCATTGTTTTTGTCATGCAACTTGTGCTCTCAAAGTCAGAGCGCATGTTGCACCAGTGCGAACTGGACCTACATCCATAATGTGCACAATGGGTCTACCCACTAGGAGTTCACCCCACCCTGATGTGGCCGGCAGGACTTTGGGAGCTGTTCCATGTAAATCTGCTGCCTGCAGTTCTTTGCTGTGTTTTTAAAAAGGGGAAGTACAGCCAAAGCTTGTTTGGCTTTACTTCTCCTGTGGATCACAGGAATGCAGTTCACTCTGCACTTTCTTGACCTGTTTTCAGCAAACAGCGGGCTGAAGCCCACTGTCGGCTGATGTCACAGTGTCGGTCCAGGCCTGGACCAGCACCTGGCTCAGCCTCTCAGCAAGCCACTAAGAGCCTGAGCTGGCCGCTCCCACCCCATCCACAGCTCAGCGCTCCACTGAGTGTGGGGGGGCAGAGCAGAGAGCTGCTGTCTGACAGTCACCAGCTCTCTGCTCACGGAGCTGTGAGAACTGAGCGATCAGCAGTGTTCGCTTGCTTGGCTCTCAGTGTTAGCGGCGACAGAGGACAGATGCAGCACCTAGGTAGGTATGAATCGTAAAAAAAAAACAAAACACACACATCTCTTTTAAATGTCCCCTTTCTACTATGTGCACGCACCACAGCTCCATTCATTCATATGGATGAGCCATACTCTGCCAGTCAGGGGAAGGCTGCCAGGAGTATCTGGTTTTCTTTACAGTAGGTTGGAGCCAGCTATGTTCAGACATTATCCAAGGTCACCACCTACTCCCTGGATTGACTCCAGCATGTAAATCAAGTGTGTACAGCAAGCAAAGATTAAAACTAACCTCACTTCAAGCAATTCTTTATAGAAAGAAAAATAAATGATGATAAATCTTCGGTCCGCAGAGTGCCCTGGAGCATGTGACTGACGTCATGTGCACATGTGCCCCGGAGCATGTGACTGTGACGTCATGTGAAGCCTATATTAATCTCTGCGGACCGAAGATTTATCATTACTGCGAGAGGAAGCGACGAGTCAACATCGAGGAGGAGAAGAGGGAAGAAGACGCCAACGGCGACGACGGAGAAGACCGGCTCCTCCATTAGCAAAAGAGCTGGAAGAAGTTAGTGGAGGGGCCGGCAGAAGGACAACGGAGAGCCGGACGAGACGACGGAGAAGACCGGGCCTCCGTTAGCAAAAGAGCTAAAAAGAAGTTAGCGGAGGCCCGGCGGAAGAAAGAACCGGAGAGCGGGAGAAGAACCGGAGAGCGGGAGAAGAAGAAGACGATGGAGAAGACCGGGCCTCCGTTAGCAAAAGAGCTAAAAAGAAGTTAGCGGAGGCCCGGCAGAAGAAAGAACCAGAGAGCGCGGCGACGACACTGGAGACCCCCGAAGTCGGAAGAAGACCTCCGGAGCGGTGCAATAAAATACTTTTAAAAACTGTGTTGTGTTTTTATTCCCATTTATTTTCCACCAGATGAATGGGTAGGGGTACGATGTACCCCATACTCATTCACATAGGGTGGGGGGGCCGGGATCTGGGGGCCCCTTATTAAAGGGGGCTCCCGGATTCAGATAAGCCCCCCGCCCGCAGACCCCGACAACCAACGGTCAGGGTTGTCGGGAAGAGGCCCTGTCCTCATCAACATGGGAGCAGGGTGCTCTGGGGTGGGGGGACCGCAGGTCGCCCCCCTGCCCCAGAGCACCAAACCCCCCATGTTGAGGGCATGTGGCCTGGTACGGTTCAGGAGGGAGGGGGGGCCGCTCTCGTCCGCCCCTCTTCCCCTGCGGCCTGCCAGGTTGCGTGCTCGGATAAGGGTCTGGTTTGGATCTTGAGGGGAACCCCCACGCCGTTTTTTCGGCATAGGGCTCCCCTTCAAATCCAGACCAGACCCAAGGGCCTGGTATGCTCCTGGAGGGGGAACCCACGCCGTTTTTTTCTTTAAAAATTGGCGTGGAGTTCCCGCTCAGGATTCATACCAAACGCAGTGCCTGGTATTGGCGGGAATCCGCGTCGGATCCCCGCTCAATACAGTGTCGCGTCTCCTCGCTATCGCAGCGAGAGCGACACGTGTCGCCACCCTGCTGCCAAGATCTCAGCACTCCTGTCGCCGAGAATCTCGGCGATGGGAGCGCGATAGAAATACAATATCGGCGACACCTACTGTAGGCAATAAGAAGAGTACCTTACCATTCACTGGGCTTAACTACTAAACACAGTGACTAGCAAAGTTGAAACTACTCTTTAAAATTAATTTAGCTTTTTCACGGTACCATATGCCTGCAGAGATGAATGAATTAATAAAACTGCCAGTCTGCCCATTTTACCCCACATTGTCTTTTTGCTTCTGGCGTGGTTGTTTTTGAAACAAGAATAGCGATGCTAAATTTTTTATTACAGAAATTTACATCAAACAGCTTGTATGTGAGTAGATTTTCAAAGCACACACACACAACAGTCACTTACGGCATAAATGTTTCCTTTATCACAACCAAAAACAATTTGAAATACAAAAACTTTCCTAACCATCAACCCAGACCTAACCCCCAATTCTAAAACCCATCCTGGGCAATTTAAACTGAGCATTTATTTAAAAACACATCAGAGGTCACATTTTGAGAAAACAGAATGTCAAAACATATACAGTAGGAGGCGGAATTATTATGCAAATATCAGCTTTTCCTATAAAAGTCAAGATTTGTCCATCTCTACCACCTACAAAGTTTCCCTGTTAATTAAAATGGCCAAACAATAAAGCAGAGCTCTCCAAATTAAGGCCCTTTGCTTGCCTTTATCTGGCTCTTAGGGCACTAGAATACCCACTGACACAAACGATAGGGCAGAATTCCCTCCATTGACACCAACGATGGGCCACTATTCCTCCCACTGACATCATCAATGGGGTATAATTCCTCACACTGACACCAACAATGAGGTACAATTCCTTTCACTGACATCCATGATGGGGCAGAATTTCTTCCATTGATACCAACGATGGACCACTATGCCTCCCATGGACAACAATAGAGCACTATTCCTCCCACTGACACCAACAATGGGGCACAATTCCTCCCACCGATACCAACGATGGGGCAGAATTCTTTCCATCGACACCAACGATAGGGTACTATTACTCGAAAGAACATCAATAATGAGACACTAGTCCTCCCAGTGACACCAAATATAGGGCATGGTTTACTCCCACTGGCCCGAGTAAGACCTCTTAAAGTCTGATGATAGTAAACTGGCCCTTTGTTTAGAAAGCTTAGAGACCCCTGCAATAAAAGGAAAAAAAAGGGTCTTGGAAGGGTAGGAATGGGCAGGGCCAGGTCAGGAAAAATGAAAGCCCAGTTGCAGGAAATCTGAATATTCCTCTGCACCCACAGCCAGGAATTGAACTGCTCATGTAGGTCTAGGGGAAAGTAAAAAGCATTTATTACCTGTTCCTCCTCCTCCCCAGCAGATGGAGCTCTCCCATGCTCCGACAGTGGACTGCCCTTGGTGTCATCACATCCAGGCTATGGACTTTGCATAGTGTTGATGACGTCAGGACTTTATACTGCTGGAGCATGGGGGATAAAGTGTCTCTATGCCCCTTAGACCTTAAAATATAACTATAGGAAAAAATAAAAATTGTTTCGGATAGAGTGCCGGGGGATTAGAACACCCGACAGTTTGTATTGCTCTCTGTTTGTCCTGTTTGCCATTATCACTGAAAGTAAAAGTAAAAGAAAATCCCAAATTTTGGGTTGCCCCTGGTGCAGTAACAGGAGGGAAATCTTCCAATGGGGACACTAGTTCTGGAGACCTGGGGGTCCCCAAAGAATACCCCTAATTTTTAGGGATTTCCTCTCACTTCCTGTTTTAGTTTCGGCACAGGAAGTGAAGGCAAATCTCCCCAATGGTACCCGGATGGTAAAAATAAATCTTTCAGGGGTTATAACTAGGGTTATCCCGATACCACTTTTTTAAGACCGAGTACAAGTACCGATACTTTTTTTCAAGTACTCGCCGATACTTTTTTTAAATCTCATGTGACAGTGGCACATGTGTCAGTAGTTTTATTTTTTACAATTTATTTAATTTATTTTTTTATAATGCTTTATTTTTTTAAGGGGGGGTGGACAGTGTCAGTGTGAAGTGTGTTTTTTCTTTTATTTTTTATTATTTTTTACAATACATTTTTATTTTATTTTTATTTTATTCTTTTTTTTTTTATCAGCCCTGTTCGGGGGGTTTGGTGAGATATCAGGGGTCTTAACAGACCTCTGACATCTCCCCTTTGAGACAGAGAAAGGGACTAAGGACACAGATTCCCCAGTCCCTTTCTCAGCTGCACTGCGCTGAAAATGAATGGAGAGAAGACAGCGGCTTCTCTCTCCATTCATAAACTGAAACATTGTAAACAAAGTTTACGATGTTTCAGTTATGTGAATGTAGAGTCAGTTACTGACTCTGTACATTCTGAAAAGTAAGGAGCCAGATTTACCGGCTCCTACCTCCACTCTCCATCCTGCCAGATCGAGGGGGTGGAGGAGGAGAACGGAGGGGGGCAGCAGCACGGAGGGGGACACAGAGGGGAATGGCAGCATGGAGGGGGACACAGAGGGGGACGGCAGCACGGAGGGGGACACAGAGGGGGACGGCAGCACGGAGGGGGACACAGAGGGGGACGGCAGCACGGAGTGGGACACAGAGGGGGACGGCAGCACGGAGCGGGACGGCAGCACGGAGAAGGACACAGAGGGGAACGGCAGCATGGAGCGGGACATGGAAGGGGACACGGAGGGGAACGGCAGCATGAAGGGGGACACGGAGGGATACCGCAGCATAGAGGGAGAGAGCAGCATGGAGGGGGACACAGAGTGAGGGAGACAGCAGCAGAACGGAGAGGGGCTGGAGGAGGATACGGGGACAATCAGCGGTGATCGTGTGTGGGGGAGTTACAAGCACTGATCACCGCTGATTTTAAAGCAGCTGAAAGCCGTGCGAGGGTGGGAGGGGGAGGCGGAGAAACGACTTTTAAATCTATACAGCGGTGATCGGTGCTTGCAACTCCCCCACATACGATCACCGCTGACTGTACAAGTATCGGGTGAAGCATCGGGAGCATTTGCCCGAGTACAAGTACCGGTACTAGTACAACCCTAGTTATAACTCTCCCTTACTCTATCCAAAATGAAAATCTAAAAAAGTTTGCCTACAGTTCTACTTTAACAAGCCCCTCAGCAAACAGGTATTTTCAAGTTTTGAGATTTGCCTCCTTTATTTCTGGTTGTACAGATGGCTCTAACGCTTAGTTTTCACTTAAGGTCAGCTCTGTTTCACTCCTTTTATTATTATCATATACTAAATTTGAGTTGCCCAGAAAGGTTTTCCTAAAAAGGTCAGTCCACTTAAAAGAAGACATTCAGTTTCTGGAGAAAGCTGGAGAGCCAAACCACTTAGCGGTTTCGTAATTCTTGAGGACATCAAAGATGAGTCCTTTGTAATGGAGTCCCAAGGTCTGGTAGTGGTTTGACTGAAGATGTCATTACAAAAGGTTCAGAGTGCTATATAAAACACCTAGTAATATGTTGGTGCTTAGTAAAACAATACAGCAAATAAACCATCAGACTTGTAAGTGGGTGAATTTCAGTCATAGTACAAATCTCAGTACTAATATAAAAAAGACTAATAGATAAAGATAAAATGCAGGTTAACCATACTGATAGCTAAAAAAAAGGGAATGACTTCACACTTTGCAACACTGTCATTCTCACATCGCCTCAGTTACACAACACTCCCATTAATCATGACAGATACCTGCTTTCATTACCATAGTCTGAGCTAATTAACTCCGCTGATCAATACAGCTTCTCAATTTTAATCAGTATTCTGGACGAGATAGACAATCTACACCACCTAAAACGTCAATTATCTTTCTGTATTACATCAATTAAACTGGTATTAACGCTCACAAAGGTTATACACATAGACTACACCCTGTGGATGTTAAAGCACAATTAGTAATTACATGTATGATTTTATTGCACCGATGTTGACCTATGATTTTTTTTTTTTACCTTAGATGTTAAATGTATTAAAATTACGTAGCACAAAATATTTAATCGCACACAATAACGATAACTGCAGTCATAACAATGAGAACATTCTCTAGCCTTCACCATTGTAACAAACACACAGAAGGGGCGTGGTCTCATGGGGATGTCACCGAATGGCCATGGCTATACAAGAACCGGCAAAGAGCGGAGCTGACACAATGATGGGAGACAGCGCTGAAAGAGGACCGGGTCGGCAGTGGAGAAGACCGGAGGGAGATTTTTAATAAAGGACTTGTCAAAACCACCTCTTGATTTTATTTAGACTACACTGCCTTTTTTGGGGGTGAATGAGTAGAGGGTACAATGCACCCCATACTCATTCACATGGGGGGCTACGATCTGGGGCCCCCTTGTTAAAGAGAGCTTCCATATTCCGATAAGCCCCCCACCCACAGACCCCGACATCCACTGCCCAGGGTTGTCGGGAAGAGGCCCTTGTACCCCATCAACAAGATGCATTGGGATGGGGGGGGCGTAGAGCACCCCCTGCCCCAAGGCACCCACCTCCCCATAGTGAGGGCATGTGGCCTGGTATGGTACAGGAGGGGGGGTGCTCGCTTCCTCCCCCTTTCCTGACCTGCCGGGCTGCATGTTTGGATAAGGGCCTGGTATGGATTTTGGGGGGCACCCCACACCGTTTTTTTTTTGGCATGGGGATTCCCCTTAAAATCCATACCAGATTGAAGGGGGGGGGCGGGAGACCCCACGCCGTTCTTTTTTTTTGGGTGTGGTGTTCCCTTTCAAGATCCAGTCCAGACTTAAAGGGTGTGGTATAGATCTTGAGGGGGACCCCACGCCGTTTTCTTTTTAATATTATTTTGGCGTGGGGTTCCTCTTTAAGATTTTCAAGAGCACAAGTCGGATCATCATGATCCATCTTGGATGCGACTTTCATTCAAATCAATCGACTCTCATAGGGAACCATAGATTTTAACATGTAAAAAAAAAAAAGTATTGCCTCCTCACCGTCTGTCAAATACTCATTAAAGAGCAATTCGAACGCAGATCGCTCTTCAGAGATCAAAAGACATGTGAACGAGCCCCAATAGATTAGAAAAAGGCCACTGAAGTAATACAAAAAATGTCTCTCTTTTGGTCAATAGGTGACCCAAAACAAAACTTCCAGGTTTAGCCATCTGCCATATTGACATCTGTTGTGGCCAATGGGTCAGGGCAGGCACTACTCAAGTTACTGACCTAGAACAGGTATACAGGCGTCCTGATTTCACTGACCATTTGCTCGATCCATGGTTGCAACACATTGGATGGAAAAGCTAATTTGAGTTTACATGTATGAAGTCAACAATTTTAGGTCATATTTCTGACCGAGTGACCTAACACCAGGCTTCCTGACCTCTTTCCCATTGGTGAGCAAAGGAGCTTAGGGGAGCACAGGAAAGGGAAGTATCAGCAAAAGCTATAGCCACCGTTAGTTCACTTTAAAAAAAAAGACCTGGACATCTGCCAGACTCATATATTACTTTAGATAAACAAGCAGCCCTCTTCGCCCTGTCTGTCTGCTCCCCCCTCTTCCTCCATGCATACATGCTGAGCTCTATACCAAATAGCAGCAGCTGCAGTGCTTGGAGTGTGTAGTGTGCTGGTGTGCTCCATGATCCCCAGTCTCAGTCAGAGAATGGTGATGTAAGGGGTCAGGTCGGGAAATGCTTCTATTGCTGTGATCTGGCTTCAGCCAGAAAAGGGACACTGGGATAGCGTGAAAAAAATAAAAAATAGACAGACGGCAAGCCATAGAACAATGCATAATAATTAAAAAGCATTAAAAATGTTACCAGTACTTACCAAGTTCTGGAGGCAGCACAGTCAGCCTGTTTCCTTGTATGTGCAGCTCCTTAAGCTGACTCAGCTCCCCTACCTCTTTAGGCAGCGATATCAAATCATTATCCCGCAGACTAATCTGTAGGACAATTAAAATAAAGTAAGACAGTTTAATACCAAGATGAAATATGAGAATCGCTACTTGAAACTATCATAATTATATATGTACATATAAAACAGCAAAGTCAGCTGTGCTTAAAAGGGGAATTATAGAGAGATTTGTATATATTTTTCTTTAATAATTATAAATGACTACATTTTTTGTTTTAAAAAAACTTGCGGTGGCGTAGATAGCGTCTCGTCGTCCGAGACACTATCTACGCCACCGCAAAATTTTTTAAACTTGGAATTTTCAACTGCAGTTTTTATGCTTTATATGCACTGTGTATGTTATGTTGTGCACAGTATCTGAATAAAACACCTTTTAAAAAGTTTTCACACTATTGGAAGCCCCCCTTCTTATTTTTTGGGGGAATCTGTTCGGCAGACATGAGGTTCTGATCCAGTCATCTGGAGGAGCTGTTGGAGATAGGTATATTCCTTATACCACCGTTTCCCCTTGGCGCCAGGAGCTGACAGTTTCCTATGCTTGTCTGACCTTCCGTAACAGAGGGTCCACCATGTGGGGTAAGAGTACAGCCTTACTTTGGTGATTCACCTGGTGAAGAATACAATTTGGACTTCACAGCACCCAGCACTTTATCCAGCATATGTTTAAAGGAATTGGACTTGTTAATTTATTTTGCTGACACTTTTTTGGACTTTACCATCCATCCCCATTTATATTATTTTCACTTAGCGCAACTTACTTTGTATCCTATGTTTGTTTATGTGTATATTTCTCAAATTTTTTGTTGCTGCTTATCTGTTTGCACTTTATACACAAGCACAGTTTTTTTGTTGTTAAATTTAGTTGGTGACAGTCACCAGCTGTCTGCTCAGGAAACTGAGAGCTGAGCGATCAGTGGTGTTTGATCGCTCGGCTCTTAGCCTAATGCCGCGTACACACGACCGTTTTTAATGTCATTGAAAAAAGCGATGTTTTTCTCAACGCGATTCTTCTCAAGCCTGCCTTGCCTACACACTATCGTGAAAAAAAATGCTCGAGCAAAGCGCGGTGACGTACGAAACGTACGACAGCACTATAAAAGGGGAAGTTCCATCCAGATGGCGCCACCCTTTGGGCTGCTTTTGCTGATCCTCGTGTTAGTAAAGTTTGGGGAGAGACGATTTTCAGCCTCGTGCTCTTCAGTCCGTTACAGCGTGACGAATGTGCTATCTCCATTCTGAACGCTAGTTTTACCAGAACGAGCGCTCCCGTCTCATAACTTGCTTCTGAGCATGCGCGTTTTTTTCACGTCGTTAAAGCCTACACACGCCCGTTTTTCATGCCGTGAAAAATGACGATGTGAAAAACAACGAGAAAAAATAGAGCATGTTCCAAATTTTTAATGCCCATTTTTCACGTCGCGAAAAATGCTCTGGAGCCCACACACGATCGTTTTTAATGACCAAATAAAAAAATGGCATTTTTCTCGTCATGAAAAACGGTCGTGTGTACGTGGCATTAGAGCTGGTGTGGGGCCGATGCTGCATCCACCTAGGATAATAGGATTTAAAAAATAAAATAACAATTCCCATACTTCTCTTTTAACTATGTAACTAAGAAGTCGTTCGTATGGGCACCTTTAAAATCTCACCATTTTCTATATTGGGATATAAAAAATTATAGCTTTCCTTTAAAACTGTGTGCAAAATGAGCATCACCAGTGTGGTAAGTGAGGCAGGACAGCAGCATGAAATTTGCAGAATTGTGGACAGTGTGAAAAGTATTTTCCTCCTATGTATGTTGTGTATTCATATATAAATAAGGGATTGTAAATTATAAGACATATTTCCTATTTGTGCTCAGCTGTGCTTTTAACTGCTTGCCCAGAGTCGCCCTTTAATCACACATTCCCTGCAGCGTTGGCGAACGCGGTCATACTGAAAAAAGAAAGGGTGACGCTACTAGTCACAGTAGTTTATTTCTGCAAAATAAACCCAGCTACTTCTCAAATTGACTCAAGTTTACTCTCACAAAAAGGCTCAAGAAAGTGAATTGATTTTCCAGGAATTTAGATAAATTACTTACTATGTGCAACTTTGTGAGCTTCCCAATATCGGCCGGCAGGATTTCAAAATCGTTGTCACTTAGATAGAGAGCACGCAGGGTGGCTGCAAATTAAACAGCAATATATAAACAGAGTGTCGTGAAGCTGCAGCGCCGCAGCCCTGATCAATAACGTAAGTCAGCTCTGATTAATAACCCCAGCTCGGTGAAAAGCCTCTGACATACCCAGGGCTCACGGTAATAACAAGGAGGTCAAACGCAGATTTAAAGGCTTATTGTACAACTCGCATGTACAGGAAGACATCTATATATTGGAGAATGACAATTAAAAGGGGTTGTAAAGGTTTGTTTTTTATTTTCTAAATAGGTTCCTTTAAGCTCGTGCATTGTTGGTTCACTTACCTTTTCCTTAGATTTCCCTTCTAAATAGGTTTTTTTCTTTGTTTTCTTTGTCTGAATTTCTCACTTCCTGTTCCTCCTCAGTAAGCTGTTCAGTAAGCTGTTCTGGCTGACTCCACACCACTCGGATGATGGTGTGAAGTTTAGTGAGGAGAAACAGGAAGTGAGAAATTCAGACAAAGAAAAAAAACATTTAGAAGGTAAATCAAAGGAAAAGGTAAGTGAACCAACAATGCACTAGCTTAAAGGGAACCTATTTAGAAAATAAAAAACAAACCTTTACAACCCCTTTAAAGAGGGCGTGTCCCACATGCACTGTGGCAATGTGAATTCAGAATTCCTAATTAAAGCTGAATTTTAAGGAGGTACAGAAACAAAGAACACCAATTAACACAGTTATGTATTCATTATAAACAATATCATTTTAAAGTGGTTGTAAACCCATTAGAACCACTTTAATCTACAGGTAAGCTTAGATTAAGGCATCGGGCGCAGGCGCACTGAGCGTGCTGTTAATGGCGATCATGCCGTTAGTGGTGGCACACGCACGCATGCGCGGGAGTGACGTCATCGCGGCTTCGGCCAGACAGGAGAGCAGAGGGTTGGACTCATCAGTCTGCTGCTGCCCCTTTCCTGTCCAATCAGCAGCCAAAAGCCCAGTACACACGATCAGAAAATCGTACGAAAAAATAGGATTTTTGTACTCACCGTAAAATCCGTTTCTCTGGCATCCATGGACTGACACAGCGTGTCTTATACACCTTTACACGTGGGTTATGTCCCTGCTTGCAGGAGAAGACCTAGGCAGAATGTGAGATGTTATACATACATTCTAAAACAGCCAGAGCTGAACAGCCCCGCCCAGGGGGGCGGTCCCTCCGGACATAACCCTCCCACTGCAGTCAGCAGACCTCAGTTCGTAACAAAGCAGTACAAACTTAAAAAGAAGGGTGGGTGCTGTGTCAGTCCATGGATGCCAGAGAAACTGCTTTTACGGTGAGTACAAAAATCCTATTTTCTCTTGTCATCCATGGACTGACACAGCGTGTCTTATACACCTTTACACGTGGGATGTCCCAAAGCAGTGTCAAGAGGGATGGGAGCAGTATAAATGGAAAACCAAAAACTTCACTCCAAACAAGGCAGAGCTCCTCAACGGAGGAGTTGCAACATCAAACAGCGGCCTGCAACACCTTGCGGCCGAAGGAAGCATCCGAAGATGCAGCCACATCAACCTTATAAAACTTAGAAAAGGTATGAACAGACGACCAGGTCGCCGCCTTGCACACTTGTGCAACCGACGCTTGATGTCGGAAAGCCCAGGAAGCACCAATTGCCCTGGTGGAATGTGCCGTAACCGGAAAGGGAGGCGTCCGCCCCTTGAGAGCATAAGCTTGAATGACGGTTTGTCTGATCCACCTAGAAATGGTAGCAGACGAAACCGCTTGGCCCTGTTTTGGACCAGAGACTGCCACAAATAGTGAGTCAGACTTCCGAATAGAAGCAGTAGCAGACAGGTACACCCGCAAGGCTCGTACCACATCCAAAGTGTGAAGCGCAAACTCTCTGGGATGCGATGGGTGAGGACACAAGGACGGGAGGACAATGTCCTCGTTTAAGTGGAAGGCCGAGACCACCTTTGGCAGAAAAGAAGGTCGCGGACGTAACACCGCCTTATCCTTATGGATGACCAAAAAGGGCGACTTGCAGGACAAGGCCGCCAATTCAGACACTTGTCTAATGGAAGCAATGGCCACCAAGAAGGCCACCTTCTGAGACAAAGTCAAGAGGGGAATATCTCTAATATTTTTAAAGGG